>VWYH01005835.1:112172-147962 GCA_013399365.1 Pampusana beccarii | reverse complement strand
TTTCTTTTTTTTTTTTTTTCATTAACTGTCATAATTATTGAGAATAAAGGCTTGTGAAACATATTTTTTTTTTTACATTGACATTGACAAAAATTCTTCAGTGGCACTGAAAAAATATTCAGTTTAAGGCAGTGACTTTCAGGGATGGTTTCCTGCAGATAAAGAGTAGAAATCAAGTAACAACTGGTAAAAAGATCTGTGGAATAGTATGGACTGGCATTAAGTCTGCCGCTTATACTGGGTCTTGTTGGGATGGAGCTAATTTTCTTCATAGCAGCCTATATGGTGCAATGTTTTGTGTTTGTGATCCAAATAGTGTTGATAAAATGTCAGTGTTTTGGCTATAGATGAACAGTGCTTGCACAGTGTCAAGACCTCCTCTGTTTCCTGCACTGCCCCTCTGAGTAGGCTGGAGGTGTGCAAAAGGTTGGGAGGGGACACAGACAGGATAGGTGACCCCGAGTGACCAAAGGAATGTTTCATACTATATGATGTTGTGCTCAAAAATACAACTTGGATAGGAGTTTCTCCAAAGTAGCAGTTGCTCAGAGACTGGACATTGGTCTGCTACTGATGAGTGATTTCTTTTGCATCACATCTTTGTCCCTTTTTATTTTTCTCTCTCTTTTTTTTTTTTTTAATTATTCATCTATTAAACTGGTTTTAACTTGTTTTTTTATTTTGGATTTTTTTTCTTGCTTTTAAGCTTCAAATTCTCTCTTTCATTCCACTGGGGAAAAGTGAGTGAGTAGCTGGGCGGGGCTTACCTGCCAGCCAGGTAAGCCAACTGACCGAAGGATAACCTCTATTCACACAAGCTGGTGAAGTGGAATTATATTGGGTCAGCCCTTTGTGATGCAGAACCATGGTGGTATTGATCTATAAGGAGCCTTAAAGCTGATTTCAGTGAACTGCTAAACATGTCTTCATACTCTGTGAAATGCCTATGGTTTTATGTTCTGTAGGGATAAGACGTCTGTGTTCTGAGCAACATTTGCCTAAGGTCCAACCTAAACCTCTCCTGGTGCGTCTTCCTGCCATTCCCTTTGGATTCTATCATTGGTCTCCAAAAAGAAGAGATCAGCACCTACCCTTCCTCCTCACCTTGTGAGGAAGATGTAGACCATGATGTGGTCTCCATTCAGTCTCCTCCAAGCTGAACAAACCAAGTGACCTTAGCCGCTCCTCATATGGCTTCCTCTCCAAACCCTTCACCAACTTTGTAGCTGTCTTCTGGACACCTTCTAGTAGCTTAATATCTTTTTTATCCTGTGGCACTCATAACAGCACACAATGCTCCAGGTGAGGCCACGCTAGTGCAGGAAAGAGTGGGACAATCACCTCCCTCACCTGGCTGGCAATGCTGTGTTTGATGCACCCCAGGACACTGTTGGCCCTCTTGGCAGCCAGGGCACACTGTTGGCTCATGTTCAACTTGCCATCAACCAGAACCCCCAGATCCCTGTCAACTGGGATCTCTACGCTATGTAACTGGAGTTAGCTGTGCTAAAGCTATTGGAGGTATCTTTTTGCATGCAGAAGTTACACTTCTGGTAACAGTAAAACAAAGTTGTTAGGTGCACATGAAGTCTTTCTATAACACTATCAGTGATTTCATTGAAATAAAAAAGTCAATCAGATCAATAAAGTTAATCAGATATGCAAATGGCTGCGGGACAAGGGTCTTTGTGAAGAATATATGTAGTTCCATCTCCTGATAACACCCCAATAGATCATCCAAATAGGCATGAAATTCTGTAACATTTCTCCAGCCTTCCACATCTGTAAGATATGAGTAAACAGATATGTATTGGTACTTTGCTAATAGGAAGTGATTTAAAAAATTGAAGTTTTCTTCATACTGCACACAGTATCAGACAGTACTACGCAACTTGGAAAGCAGTCATGGCTTCCACAAATTGCAGAATTATGCACTCTTGGCTACTCTGCTTTGTTTTGATATTTCTTGGAAATTCAAGTCTTATTTTATCCGTGATTGTTGTAGAACACATTAATGTAAACAACTTTGTATTATTAATGAACTTTCAAATGTAACAGGTTTATTTTCTGTGATGCTAATGCAAAGAAACTCAGTTAATGCTTCTGACAAGTGCCAACAAAGGTAAGGTTAGAAATTATTCTTTCAGGTAACTAAAAAAAAATCAGGACTTGATTCTGTGATGTTCTGAAGTCAATAACTTTAGCAATGAAAGGTGAAGTTAGGTTGATATTTGTAAAAATGTAATGTGTTTGCCTATATCATTCATCCTTTTTCAGTCATCTTTGTTCTTATCCTTAGAAAGTGTCTTTCAGCTTTCCAATAAGAAAACTCTACACAGAAAGAATTGCCATTAATTTTATTTTTGTGAAGGAGGACAAATATTGAGAAGGTAATAAATGTGGCTTTGGGGTACCAGCAACTTTCATCCTACAGTGATTTTTAATATTAGCTAACCTCATTGTACAGAAAGAAAACGGAAATATTGGCAGCTGACAAAACCTGGTTTAGCTAGCACTGAATTAATATAATAAAAGTAATATTCCTAATTGCACTAATTTAACTGAAAGCTAACATGCAAATGAACACATCTGACATTCTTCAAAAAACATTGAAGAAGGAAGGGAGTCCATGAAGGTGATTCTTACAGAGAAATTCTATGAAAGGTAATGGAATTAGACAAACTTTTATTGACTTCTAAAAAAGTTGGAGAATAAAAAAAGAAAAAAGATATTTTTGTCATCCTATCATGTAGACTGTTTAAAAAAGTACTATGACAAACCTCTCGTTTTCTGAACTTTTTGTTTGTTTGTTTGCTGGTGAAACCTTTGGAATCCAAATTTTTGGTTTAGTTTTACATGCATTCAATTTGTTGGTCAAAATTGAGTTCAGACTGTACCCAGCGAGTAGCTGGAGAGACATCATCATGGTGCAATAAGGCTGGTGGCTCCACAATACAGCAGGGCTCTCTGGGACCCTACCATCAGGACTGCCAGGGGCTCCCCAGGTCCATCAGGGGAACTGGGCCTGGCAGACAAAGCCTATCCCACTCCCTCACCCCAGAGCAGAGCAGGCAGTTTTCAGTTTTAACAAAAAAGAAAGTGGGAGTGTTGGAAGAGGGAGAGATTTAGGGAAAGTATTAGGGAGCATTTTTACCTGTTTATTTATTTACACAGTTTATCTATTCTTTAAATTAAAACCTGACACTGTAAAGAAATGACCAAGTGTTATTAAAATCTTATAGCTGTGAGCAAATCAGTGTCTAGCTGTCTGTAGAGCAGTGGTACAATCTGCATTACAATCTGTTACTGAACGTGGTGTTATTAAAAAAAGTCAGTTAAACATGCAATGCTACAGAGAACTGCAGTTATTAAAGTTAAATCAGAGTCATGCAGAGTAATCTTTCAAAAGGATATATTATAATTCTAAGTGACTCCATACTGCACAACGATTATCTGTGATCTGCAAAAGGTTGAAAAATAACCATTTAAATAAATGGTTAAGTGAGCAGTTGCACCCATGTGAACTTCTTTTCCCTCTGGATTTGTGTTTCAAGACTGAGGTCTGTGTAGATTGCTTGATATATGATCAGGGCTAAATTCCTGAAGCACACTTTTCCGTTGTGTGGGTCTTTCCTTTTTCCCTTGTCTGTTCACACAAACCTAATACAAAATTAATGTTCTTCTTTCTCTTATCTTTCCATGGTTTGGTTGTAATTAGCCAGAACATTTTAAAAATGTTAGAGTCAATTAGCAGATAATAATAATAAAAAAAAAAAGAGCATGAATGAAAAGAACATATGAAGACTTAAACCTTATTTTAATTTGGTCTTCATAACTATCTCTACTTGTAAAACACAGGTTCTGTTTATTTCGAAGTGAAATATACAGAATGATGTTTTTTTTAAAGAAAACCCAATAAATTTAAACCAGCATTTTTTTTTTTAATTCTCAAACTTACAATGGATATCTTGTAATATCATTCATTATTTTTATACTTCAGCAGACTGAGAAAGCATAGTGATTTGAAAAATTTTCTTCATAGCTGCTACAGACATGACTTATTGATAACACATTAAAAATACCTTTTACTTCATCCAACAACAGTGAGTGAAATTTAGTCATATCATTTTAGCTTCCGTCTCTGAATATTTATCCAGAACTGGCTTGCTGCTATGCCATGAGTAAGTGAACAATCTCAGAAACTGTTCTTATTTTACATGAGACAGATGGTAGTAATACTAAATCCCAGAAGACTTCCAACTTCTGTCATTACTATAATCACCTCTGAGCCGAACACATATTTAAGGAGAAGAGTTTGAGATATTTTCTCATTTAGTACAGTGTGAAGAAGAAGGGAGTGAGTATGTTATAGAAAACTCAAACCCTCTGAATCCCTGGCCAGCTTGTTAACCCATCTTTGATTTAAAAAGTTAACTATTTTGAAGGAGGCATGCAGGGTGGTAATCCAATGAGATAAGCTAAAGCAGAGAAAACAATTGATACTTCCTCCCAGATGGGAAGAAACCAAACAATCGTTTTGTTATCTAGAAAACAGCTCTATAGCAGATGAACAGTCTAATTCTAAAGTGTCAAAGCTTCCACTGAGTGAAACGCCACTATTCATAGGAAGATCTTAGTTTTGTTTACTACCGTATTCTCACAGCTATAACAATTTTCATTAGGATTTCCTCAATTTTGCTCTGCATGTAATGAACCAAGGCAGATATTAGAGTGACTATCACCAGAGTCCTTAGAAGTTTGTACTTTCATATTCAATTACATAAAATTCGCTAGGGAGAGATTCACAGCACCTGATTTACATAGCAGGTGTCAACTACAAAAGAGGGAGCCAGATTTGACTCTGTGTACCACCCTGTTCTTTAAAGGAGCAGAGTTTCATTGCAGTTATAGGAAAAAGTAGAAAGAAGACAGAAAAAAAGTCCCCTTGACACTTTCCATACAACCCAATTACTTGAATTCAGTGGGGATAATTATCTTGTTAGTCCTTTTCCAGGGCAGCAGATGAGCCTCGCTTTTACAGGCAGCTGAAATACTGTTTGAGCTGAATTAACGAATAGATTAGTGTTAGCAATTTACAACTATGATAGGCTGAAAGATACATGGAGGATAATAAAGGAGATATTGAAACAGAAAGTCTAATTTCAAATTTATATCACTTTTAGGCATAGTCCCAGATAAATCCATATGCATCTTGAAAGTAACATTATTATTAATGATAATCTTCTAGAACAGTAGACAGTAGACAGATGAAAAATAAGTTTCCTGTAGGCTAGGACTAGCTGGAAGATGTGACCAGTTTGCAAATTTATTTGCAAAGGGCATCATAAAACACCTTTTCTGGGTCAAATTTATTTGTGAATAATTGTGTAGCTAACTGATCCAGAAAGGCTTAGTTATATTTTGGATTTTTTATTCTTGATTCTTGACAGCTGGACTGAATAGTCCTTCCATAAGCTAGTTTTCCAGGCCTCTGTTCCCTATTTTATTATTTTAGTCTTTAATGTTCCAAGTATCAGGTCTCTGGATATCTTTGATAAGAAAACTTCAGCCTGTTTTTGGAAACTTGCCATTGGTCTGCCTTACTGCTCCTAGGCAACACAGGCTTCCGGTAGATTGGATAGCAGTGGACTTACCATTATAATCCATGACTGAGATTATTTCTCTATTGCTGCTTTTCGTACAAAAATATTAGTCCTCTCTCATCAGTCGTTATCCTGTTCATACACCCAGATCATACGGTACACCTTCCACACATCCATCATCATCCACTAAGTGTTGTGAGGTTTTACCAGTCCCTAAACCTAGCTCAAATATTCTCAGCATGTCTTCTCATATTCAGAACTTGAGGATACGAAATTCTGTTTCCAGTGCAGGGAAATTTCAGTTTTATTACCGTATTCTTTTCAGAAATGACAATGTGAACTATTTGTGGTCTGGGATGAGTCCGCATGGTTTTATAACATATATTTTTATTTGTTGTAGTAGTGGTAGTACGGTTTAGTCTTAGAAGCCAAAGGCTGGTCGCCTGAAAGAGCTGCCCATGGACATATCACAGTGCAATAGTACTGAATTTCTACAAGGCAATGGGAGGGGCCCAGTGGAGAACGGACTGCAATGCAAACTACACTACATGCTGGGTCATTTATAGGAACACTCAACGTAATCAGTGCTCAAGGTGCTGCAATAAATTCAACAAATATTGCTTAAATATGTTTACATATCTTTGACTGGTTCAGATTTTTTCTGTCTGGTTATGTACCGATGCATACAACCTTAGAGAATATAGAGGAAGAGGAAGGAGCAAGCAAAAGCTCAATTTTCCTTTTAGTCTCCAAATACATCTTATATTTGATACACTTCTTGTGGTCAAGGCCAGAAGAGTCCTCTAAGATTTCAAAGCTTTATGCAAAAGCAGTTTTGTAAAACTTGCAGAGTGCTCATTTATTATTTTACTTTTTTAAAAAACTTTGTGTTTTCATACAATGTTTATGGTAGATAGTAAAGCTAATTATAGACCACTCAGATGAATATGGTTCTGCTGCATAAAATCCATATTCCATACACGCAGAACACAGGAACTATGAATTCATGATCATTACTGCTACTTCTGAACACTGCTGTGTTTACAGAAATAACTTTTATTATCTACTACTTTAATGTTTGGAGAACTTCACCCTTCCAGTAAAGTAGAACTAAAGTGACATAGACTTTTCTCTTTAAAGTGAAGTGTTTTCTGTTGAAACGTTCATAAAGAGCAGAATGAAAAAAAAAAAAATCACCATCAGCATACACCATTTATTCAAGCCTTAAAAATTACTGATTCTTACATGCTCTACTGTTGAAACAGTGATGAGTCCAATCCATTTTAGATTCAGGTGAAACATTTCTATTATCAAGAATTATTTCCCTAGGAATTTTTCTCCTGAATTCAAAGTGTTTCATTAATAAGTTTCCCTGATTGTTCACAAATATCATCAGCAGCAATTATATAAATTTGAACTTGGATAAATTAGTATTTTTATTTAACAATTGTGAATTATTTTGCTGGTGTGTATTAAAATCAGAATATATTCCTTAAGAGAGAATATTTTGCTAAATTAGTCAGTCTTCCTTTTGCTTTAACTGAACACAGTTTTTAAAGATTGGATTGAGTTTTCTTTAGACTTCCATGCTTTCTCTTTTTGACCAAAGAAGAACAAACAATCAGATGTATTGATTTTCAATAACAATGTAGAGACAGTATCTTTGTTTGTATTTTCTTCCGTCAGCTTGATGCAAGTTTAAAGGTACATAAAAACAGGTATGCTGCAAGGCTGCACTTGGTTAGTCTTATTTTTTTCATCTCTATTGCACTTTTCTAACCCTGTTGCATTCCTCAACCTCCTTGAATTCAGTGAAAATATCATGTGTTTCTTTATGCTCTCATAATTAAAGCTCATATTCCTGAGGCATAAATTCACAGAATCACAGAATCACACAATCACAGAATCACAGAATGTTAGGGATTGGAAGGGACCTTGAAAGATCTTCTAGTCCAATCCCCCTGCCGCAGCAGGAACACCTAGATGAGGTTACACAGGAAGGCATCCAGGTGGGTTTTGAATGTCTCCAGAGAAGGAGACTCCACAACCTCCCTGGGCAGCCTGTTCCGGTGTTCTGTCACCCTCACTGAGAAGAAGTTTCTTCTCATATTTAGGTGGAACCTCCTGTGTTCCGGTTTGTACACATTACCCCTTGTCTTACCGTTGGTTGTCACCGAGAAGAGCCTGGTTCTGTCCTTCTGACACTCACCCCTTGCATATTTATAAACATTAATGAGATCACCCCTCAGTCTCCTCTTCTCCAAGCTAAAGTTCCCTCAGCCTTTCCTCATAAGGGAGGTGCTCCACTCCCTTAATCATCTTTGTGGCTGTGCGCTGGACTTTCTCAAGCAGTTCTAATATCTTTACATATCTCTAAGTTCCCAAGCTAGTAAATAAAATGTTGTGTCCCATATGAAAACAGTATTTTTTAAAAATGCTGAAAATATGAGAAGATCAGGTTCTCTACTAGAATTTATAACACCTTTACTATCTTCAAGGACACTCATTAAAATCAATCCAAATTTGGTTGGGGTTAAAAGTGATTGGTTATTTGCACTCAATATTTGTGTGGACACTGACTTAGAATTAAAGTGGTTTTAATTTGTCTTTATTAATTCCCTAACTTTGCAAAGGAGGAGTTAGTCACATTAAACTAACCATGTTTGACATTCTGATTAGCTTTCCTGATTGTTCAGTAGAGAGAAATGCTCACTTACAGAAACCCTACAATTAGGAGCTGTCCTTTTACAATATTTCAATTTTCTACATCTGGAAAGCAAAAATATATGAAACCCGTGTGAATATTTGTTTCCTTTAAATGACTGAATTTGATTTCAGTGAAGAAAGGCCTCAGATTAGGAGAAATTTGATTCCATCCACAATAATTTGCCCATACGTTATTTTATTTTTGACTGACTGTTCATGAGTACACATCCATGTCTACAGGCTCTGTCAGTCATGACTTAAATCAGTAGACTTAAAAAGACCAAAAAGAGCAGAATCATTCTCACTTTTTAGATAGAGCAATGTAAGAATGAATCATTCAGCCAATACAATATCCGAGGAAAAAATTGAAAATGACATACTGATATCACTCTCAAAAGATCCTGACTCAGTATTAAAGTCACTCTGCATCTGGAAGCTCATTAACAGCTAATGTTTACCTTTTTTTTTTTTTTTAAAGGATTACTGGAAAGGTTATACTAAAAAACATTCTGCCTTTGATTTCAAATTGAACAAGTTATAAAATCACATTTTTAATTGTATTTACCTCCAGCATATAAGCATAATATGAACCTTATTGTGTTTTTAAAGATAACGATGGAGGGAGATTTCGAACTTTGGTTGAGGTGTATTTCTTTTCTGCAGGCCTTTGTAAATGAAGTAATTTATTTGCACTTTGTGTTGGCAGCTGCAACCTGAAATATTCTGTGACATGCTGAACTTTGTTTCCAAGTTTTTTAACTGTAGTTCTGGTCTCTTTTTTTTTTTTTTTTCCATATATCAGGTTGAGGCAAAGATGAGGTTCTGCTACAGGTTTTGGTTTCACAAATCTGGTGGGGATTATCTCTTTAGAAACATAAGATTTCATACCATGGAATTATAGAGACAGCTGACATGCAAACAATATTTTTGGAGCCTCAAAATCTTATTAAAGTTAACTGTTCTTTGAATAGGCCTAAATTTTAAATGTATTTGACTTGCAAAGGAAAATCATGTTATGTCGGATTGAGATCAAACACTTTGGAAATAGGTGTTTGATTCACTGGAATTTTAAAAATTATTATTATTATTCTTTTAATAAGATGTATGCATCATTTAAGAGACATTGACTCAATGAGATTATACCAAGGTTGAGATTGTTTGGCCCATTTGTAAGAAGGACTAAAAATCACAGGGAACAGTTCTTGTATTATTGCATTGGCCAGAATGTCCACACTACATACTCATCTGCAAGATTGTCACGTGATGCTCTGCATAAATCTCTGTGATTGAATTTGTATGTCTGTGCCACACTCATAATGTATCATGTGTGCTTGCAGAGTAGAAAGCCAACCATATCCTGGTCTGCATAAAAAGAAGTCTAGCCAGCAAGTATGGGGAAGCAATTTCACCCCTCTACTCTGCTCTGGTGAGACCCTACCTGGAGTACTGCATCCAGCTCTGGAGCACTCAGTATGAGACAGACACGGACCTGTTGGAAGGAGTCCAGAGGAGGGCCACCAAAACGATCAGGTAGATGGAACACCTCTTCTATATGAAAAGGCTGGGAAAGTTGGGGTTGTTCAGCCTGGAGAGGAAAAGGCTCTGGGGATACCTTATTGTGGCCTTTCAGTATTCAAAAGAGGCCTATAAGGGAGACGGTGAAAAATATTTTGGCAGGACCTTTTGTGGCAGGACAAGGGGTAATGGGTTTAAACTAGAAGAGGAGAGATTCGGGCTAGATATAATAAAGAATTTTTTTACAGTGTAGGCGCTGAAACTCTGGCACAGGTTTCCTGGAGAGGTGGTAGATGCGCCATCCCTGAAAACATTCAAGGCCAGGCTAGACAGGGCTCTGAGCAACCTGATCTCATTGAAGATGTCCCTGCTCATTGCAGGGGGAGTTGGACTAGATGACCTCTGAAGGTTCCTTTCAGTCCAAACAACTCTGTGATTCTATAATTATAGCATATCAACAAAGGTATTAACACTTAGCAGAGTAACTGGGTAGATATTCTACCACTATCTGTGCCAGGGTTTGTGAATACATTTCTGCTATTGCCAGTTAAAAGCTAGTGCAGATCTGCGTGTATTAGTGTTGTTACTTGTATAACTAGCCTAGACAGAAAGTTTGAAAGGCCACTTAATGCTGAGTAAAGCTGAAAGAATTTAGGAAATATGGAATAGGTTAACAAAATCTAGAAGTTGTGACACCTTACTAACACTCTTTCTCCCACTTTTGCAGCCACTTATTGACAGTCTTTCACAAATATAGATTTAAATGTGTAGTGATTGAAGCCAGTATTACATCAGTGTGTATTTATTCATGGATGAAGTCAGGAAAAAGACAGAATTGAGAAGGAAAAAAAATAACATAAAAAATTGTCACAGTAGACCAAGCTACTTTAGAAAATAAAATATATAGAAGTTTAATTTCTTTCCTATATGATTCTATGTGTCATACCATTTCATAAGCTATCTCTCCATGTAGCACACTCTGTAATATTCTTGCTTAATGAAAATGCTGAAGCTAGTGCAAATGTCTGTGGTTTTCAAGTAACTCAAATTTAGCTATTTAAAAAGAACCAGTTTACAATAATTTGAATTTTTAAATTTAAAGAAAAACAAGGGGCACAACTACTTCTTAGATACGAATAGGATTCTCAATTGCGACCATGTCAGAAGAACTGAAACATCATTCCTACCAGACATAGTCTACAGACAGCTTGTCTGTTGTCTTAAGCAATTAGGACAGGTACTTCTGAACAAGTGCATAATTGCTGCAAATAACAAAACAAATAAAACAAAAACTGATCAAAAATACTATTATTATGCTACACTTAATATTATTAAGCTAATCTTACTGTAGCTCTTTATAGTCTCTGTTTTTTAACAAATGCTTCATTTATCAACTTCTCATCACAGCTGTATATAAAATGGAAAGTTCTTAATTTTTTAACAGAAACTTTACAAAATTTTGGAACAATTCTGTTGGAAATAATGGTAATTACATAGTGTTCATTTTTCTGTTAGTGCATGATGTCTAGGTGATTTTGTAACTAATTTCTGTCATCGCTAGACTTCCAACAGAAATAATAGCCAGTTATAAGATTTACTGAAGAGAGAGACAGGAGGAAGGGAAGGAAAAGGCAGAGAATTATTAGTAATATGACAAAGAAATTCCAACACATGGCTGAGAAACTTTTCTATTTTTACTGCTTTCTTTATCTCTTACTTTTTTCTTCTTCTTACCTATTTCATTTATTTTGTGAGACTACGGACAAATGCTAATAAGTCTATAATTGACCTAAACCACAGAAGATTACTTTGGGGAGTTTGTATTTCAAATGCAGGCATTAAATTTTTGCAGATAATTAGCAGGTCAGTTAAACTAAATAATTTCCTGCTGCTGGTAGGCATATACAATAAAATACAACCTTATTTTACTCTTACATATACCTACTTCAAAATTATTTGTAAAAAGCCTGAGATTTAAAACCAGAGTGTGTATAGAAGAGGACATTTAGTTATTCTCAGTAATGATTTTTTAAAAACTCATTACTTATATAAATCTTCTTTGTTTTTGCTTTTGTTATATGTATGTATGTTTTCCTTGGGGAAAATTTTACACTTCTCGAGTCTTTCATTCCTTAAACTAATGCTGGTACTGCAGAAAGTATAGAAGCATGCTTGGTTGTTATAATGTAAATATAACTTTGCTTTCTTGAAGTTGCAATTATATAATACTTACTTCTCTCCAATAAAAGTTTAAGATGATCTAGAATGGAAAGATACTTTCACAAAATTCTCTCCATGACTCAGCTTCTTTAAGGGTTAGAGATGTGGTGAGAATTAATACAGCTTAATTCGAACAGGTCTATTTCAAACACAATTCATTGCAAGATGGGGATTAATAGTGGTCTTAAAAACAGCTTGTCTGTCCAAGAGTTTACTATGAACACCACCTCATTTGAAAGAATCCCAAACCTAGATGTCTCCTACTTTCCCCGTTTCTATTGCATCCTGTAGCCCTTGCCACATGTGTTTAGTTTGGAGTCCTACTTCCCGGGTATATCTATTTACACTATCAAGGTGGAAGTTTTCTAGGAAAAAGTTTGTACTTGTTGCTTCTCTGTCCTCTGAAATCCCAGTCACAAGCCATAAGTCTCTTTGAAGCTGTACTGCTCAGTTTCGAGTCGTTGTAGCAGCGTGAAGGAACTGGGAATGCAGCATGAGATGTTTTGGTTGCTTCAGGGCTTCTGGGATGCAGTCAAGGTGATTGTTAATACACGCAGAATGGTCACAGCTACAAACTGTCAGATTTCCTCCTGTGGAAGCTAAAACTTGTATGGTAAGTTTCCGGTGAGGTGGATTTCCATTTTCTCCATTTCTAGCAGCAACTTCGAAGAGGCATTTCTTGTCTAGAAAAACTGGCATGAGGTAGCAGAATATGTTACTTTTGCAAGCACATGATGATTACACAGAATTTCTGTGTGAAGTAAACCCTCTAACAAAAATCTTGCACAGATCTTCCAATGTCAGTGTCAGAGGACATCAACAATAAAGGAATGGGTAGCCATCACAAAATGGAGAGTCAAAAGCTCAGATTGCTACTAGGCCATAGCTAATCAGTTTTCTACTGGCAAGCCAACTATTGGGATAGTGCTACTGGACATTTTTTGGTACTATAATGACTGATATGTGTCTGTTAAACTATGGGCTTTTTGAATGTGATACACATTGGAGGGAACAGATGGCTCCTAGTTCTGTTCTCTGTGGTAGAACCTCAGACAGTGTACATGCAGTGTGCACTCCCAAACAAAATGTAAGCATGCTACCCTCCAGGCACAGTATTCCCTGATTTATTGGGTTGGTGCAAAATTAATTGAAGTTTTGGACAGTGAATTTTGAATCTTTATAACTAGGCTCAAACACATCTTTATTAATCAAAATTTGAACTATTACAATCAACACATTTTTGCCAATGAGAATTTTGTTTATTACTGTAGCACAGAAATCCACGCTTTAGGGTTTAATGAACTCTTGGAAAACATTTTCTACATCCTGCTGTTTGTGGAAGTGTTTTTGCTGAAAAAAGTTGTCAAGATGCTTGAAGAAGTGGTAGTCAGTTGGCAAGAGGACAGGTGAACATGGTGGATGAGGCAAAACTTCGTAGCCCAATTCATGCAACTTTTGAAGTGTTAGTTGTGTGATGTGTGGCCAGGTGTTGTCCTGAAGAAAAATTGGGCCCTTGCTGTTGACCAGTCCAGCTGCAGGCGCTGCAGTTTTCAGTGCATCTCATCATCATGTGTCCTTCTCAGATGTCATGGTTTTGCTGGGATTCAGAAAGCTGTAGCACATCAGACCAACAGCAGACCACCAAACAGTGACCATGACCTTTTCTTGTTGCAAGTTTGGCTTTAGAAAGTGCTTTGGAGGTTCTTCTTGGTTCAACCACTGAAATGGTCATTGGCAGTTGTCATATAAAATCCATTTTTTGTCGCACGTAACAGTCTGATCAAGAAATGGTTTGTTGTTGTGTAGAATAAGAGAAGATGACACTTCAAAATCATGACTCTTTGGAATTTCAGTTAGCTCATGAGACACCCACTTATCGAGCTTTTTCACCTTTCCAATTAATTCAAATGCCAAATGACCCTAGAATGGTTGACGTTGAGTTCTTTGGCAACTTCTCATGTATTTGTAAGAGGATCAGCTTCAACGACTGCTTTCAATTGGTCATTGACACCTTCCTATGACTGGACACTACGCTCTTCAAGGCTCTTGTCTCCTTTGTGAATGTTCTTGAACCACCACTGCACTGTATGTTTGTTAGCAGTTCCTGGGCTAAATGCATTGCTGATGTTATGAGTTGTCTCTGCTGCTTTACCACCCATTTTGATTTCCATCATATTCCAAAATAAATGCCAAAAAAAAAAGCAAGTAGGAAGTCATTAGCAAAAAAACCCCAAAACAACAAACCATAAAGCAAGAGACACACATTAAAGGTTGTAACATAACCACATTTATTTACAAATGTATTCCTGTATCGGCAAATTTCTACAATGCAAAAACTGTAATTTCTTTTGCACCAGCCTAATAACAGGACCTGGCCAACTGCAGGAGAAAGTTCATGGCAGTCAGAGAAGAAAGTGGTACATTTTTCAACTGTGTATCTTTGAATGCCCTGAGTTGCTTCATTTTTTTAATTGTATGGAATTCTGTAACAGTTTGTGCTAATGTATCATTAATCAACAGAGCATGCTATTTTATTTTCCTGGTTCTTTAGTAAGATCTCTTAGCACAGACACATTTCTTTTCTTATTAGAATTGCACAGTAAACATATACTTCTAACAGCTCAAGTTGGAGACACTGGTAAACGAAGCATAGATGATAAAGAGAAAAATTCATAATCATCTAAAAGACATTCTAGAACTGATAAAACTGAAAAACAAAATTAAACCCAACCAACCAAAAAAAGAAAAAAAAAACCAAAACACAACAAACAAACAAACCACGTTTGAATTAGAAAAAATGTTACAGAGTTGTTGCTTCAAAGACAAAGAAGATTAAGACATTTGATAACCAATTAACTATATATAAGGGAATCAAAATAAATTAGCTATGTGGAAAGAGCAATCTTCGCACTTCGTACCAATTCCGAAGTGACTGTAATATATAGACCTAGGGATATGAACAAGGTGTATTGTGAACAGCATTTTAAGAACATCTCCTAAGATGTAAGACAGTAATGTTGTATACTGAGTCCTTTCCCATATCTTTTTTCTTTGCCTATCTCCTTCCTGTGGGGGTTTGTGATGTGACATAAAAAGTCATAATAGGAAGGCATTCGTTGTTCACTCTGAGTGAACATGGAGTAAGACAACAATGTAGGGAATCCCATTTTGCTTATTATAACTGCTGCTCACATTCATTCTTACATACTTTTGTGAATTTTTTCATCTGTCAGACAGGTGTTCCATTTGTTATCAGCTCACCTGCTTGTTGTCGAGAATTAGTGCTACCATTCTTTCATGATCAAGCTGGAATAATAAATTTTAGAAGCCTGGTGTTTCAGACTAGAGGTGGAGTGTCTGCAGTGGACACACAATTATAACATTATTTTTATTAAAAAAAAAAATGTTTCTAACAGATTGACATACTAAGTCAAGTAGCAGAGGATCAGAAAACCATGTTTGTTGGGACGGCAGTAGCTTCTGGTATCAATGCTTTTGGTTGGAATTTGACAAGAATAAGGAGTTAAAGAAGAAATAAGGAATTCAATAACAGTCATCCTCTGTGTGATGAAGAAAGAACACATAGGAAGGAGATAAAAGAAATTGCTACTTATTAAATTCCTGTAAGTTAGATTTCACCATTTCCACTTCAGCTAGGTTCCCTGATTAGGGCTGAAATGCATTTAGCATTTGGCTTTAAGAGTTAGGGTTTGTTTGGTCAGTAAATTTGCCAATTAGTAATGCTGGAGAATGTCTAAACCTCAGTCTAAGTGCTGATGTTACCAAACCCTTGAGTATCCATCCAAACATTGCCCAAAGTAGTCCCCTGTTTTCCAGGTCTGAATTAATAGTTCCAGCTCAGTGAAGCTGTCTGAGTTACCTTCAACTAGACAGTGGTTTAAGTCTGTGGTAGACAGTTATGTCAAATCTGGAACATGTTAATACTAATCTACCAGTCAGTCTTTTCTGCACGTAAGCATGTTAAATGTGAAAAGCTTGCTTTGTAACAACTGTAACTATTTTTTAGCTTATTAAAAAAAAAAAAAAAAAAAAAAAAAAAAAAAAAAGACACTAGAAAAAAAAACAGAAAATAAAATGAAGAATTCACTAAAGATTTTAACAACTTTTATGAGTTTTTTACCTAATCTCAGAGTCACTATCTAATCACAGATTAGTTTTCTATGGTCTTTCTCTTTGGTGCTCTCTATGGCCAACTGTCAAGTGAGCGTTTGCATGGCCAAATGGTCTGCTTCCTACTACACCTAATCCTGCAGTCCTGGTTAGCAGTCAGATGCTGCTGTGACATCTCATCAGTTCAAAATAAAATGTAGCAGATACATGATGCTGAAAACATAAATGGTATGAATGGTATGATGCTTGTTGCAGATGTTCACATGCTTTAACCATGTGAATCTGATGAGCTGCCTACGCAAAGGTAGTTGTCTTTGATGGTTCTCAGCACCTCATTAAGCTGAATCATTAAACTAGAGAAGAGCACCCAGTTGTTTTACCGGCAAGGAATATGCATGTGATTTTGTTTAAAAATGATTTGGCACTTAACAGAGCTTCAGTCTGAACATGTATTTCTGCCATGTTCAACCAGAGCATCTTAATTTGATGTTTTAACCACTGAGCTGCTAAACCTTTTGTGCAGTTCTGTAGAATCCCTTCCCATGACCACATCCACTGACAAAGGGCAACAGACCAAATATTTTTTCTTCATCAATGTACATCAAATACATAACAGATGACTCTGTGGGATGGAAAGCTGTTCTTCTCATTATCCCTATATGTAGGCAGAAAATACACTACAGCATCTCTATAACATTTCCTACCCTTGCCTTTTAAGAATATTCAGAACCAGGGACTGACTCATAAAAGACTTTTTTTTTTCTTACTTAAAATATAGATTAAAAGAATCTATAAATAAGTATGTCAGCTTTGAAGAACTGAAGAGAAGGCTGCAGGCATGGGAAGCAATCGAGCAAAGACAAGTCAGACACAGTTAAATAATGAAACGTTACAGTTAAACTGATATGTTAGCTCACCTCTGGAGGATGCCAAATTTACTCAGGTATTTCCAAGCTTGGGGCACACAGCATGCGTAGGTAAACTTTCCGTTGTGGTTTGAAGGGAGTTAAGCACCTGGAGATTACTTGGTGTCAGGAGAGAAATAATGTTGCATGTCTTTCTGCAACAATGAATCCTATAAATTAAAAATGTGCGCCTTGGGCTTACTCTTTGCAGACTGTAAAAAATAAACTTTCCAGGTTGGTTAATTTAAAGTTATTACTTTGCATTCCTTTGGATACATCTTAATTCTACTCCCTTGACTTCATCAAAAGTACTTGGTACAGTCATATTTTAGCTAGTGATTATAAACATGACAGAATAGCAGTTGCACCTAAGGTGCAATAGTAGCAATACAACAATAAGGGACAATGGAAATGGAATAGCTTTAAGGAATGTTAGTATTTCTGATATGCAAACAGACTTCACAAAAAAATGTCTCTTGTAAAATGTATTAATTACTAGGGGAAAAGCACTGTTGAAGTTAATCCCCACTTCTAGAATATTTTCTAAAACAGTTTTGGTTATGCTGTGCCATTCCATGATGTGTTTTAAAATACCACAACCCATATGTAGTTGTTCTGAGGGAGGCAAGAGAGAAGGAAAACTTTGCTATTGGGACTTCCACTGAGAAAACTCTTAGGAAACAAATAAAGAAAAAACAATCTTGAAAGTTAATGCTAAGATCGAAAACTTTAAATGTCAGTACATTAGAAAGCACCTTGATACAGCACTATTTTATTCTTCACCATGCACAAGACAGATAGAAAGTCTCATGCAATTATAACATTATAGACTTCTTGGTGTCATCTACTCATAGTCTTCCTTCTCTATTGAACAGTAGACTTTTCTTTTTTCTTCCTGTTTCTATTTTCATGCTTATACATTGATATTTTCTTGTGAAATGCCAGCATGTTAATTAGCTGCATGTTAATATGTTCCTTGGTCTTTTTAATTTTGTTTCTACATGCTCATGGTAAGATTTCTCTTCACCCTTAGTCATCTGATACGGTTTACACTTGCTGTTTGCTCCTTTTGCAAGTTTACAATCAACAAGAAGCTCTATGTGAATATTAAACTTTTATTGTACGTTATGTTTTCTTTCTTCAGGGGAAAGGTTCATGTTTGCTTCTCTAGTATTATACATGCATGTTGTACATATTGTATGTGCTCTTCTTGGACAAGAACTAGTCATTCTAGTGAAACCTACTGAGTCTTCAGTAGCTTATTATTTGTTTCTCCATTGAATTCCGTAGTTCTCTATCTGGAAATTTAATATTTTGAGGTAAAATAACAGAAGAAAGGAGCACGGACAAAGATTTTTTTGAGGTTTTTGTTGTTTGGTTTTGGTTCTGTTTTTTAGTGTGTAGGCATACTCTTAAAATAAAAATATCAATCTTTTCTAACTATCACCCTCAACAGTGTCCTAGCATATGGACTCCCCCACCTATAGAACAACTTTAAGGTCTAATTTTCAGAACAGTCAGAATTTTTCCTCCACTCTATGCTTTGTTTTACATAACAGTGTCTTTTAATCTAGAGAGAATTCTGAATATAATACACAATTCACTATGGATACACCATTATTCTGAAGATTTATTTTAACTTGCTATGTACTGGCCTCTCTACTAGACGTTCATCTAAGTCGTGACTTTCTTCAGTAGATTGTTGCATAAGAAGTAAACTTTGTGTTCTGATAAAAAGCAAGCACTGTAAAACAAATCAGAGGCTACAGTGCAATAGGCTAGTCACATGTGAAAATGTAAATTATGATATGTACTGAAGCAGGCGGTGTGCTGGTTTGACTGAAAGTGAGTGAATTTTGTTCATGCAGTTAGAAACCTTTATTTTTTGTAGCTAGCATGGTCATTGTTTGGATTTAGTTTGATAACAAGAAGATAACATCGTGGGACAGAGTTAGTGTTTTTTAGCTGTTGTTGTCTGGGAGCAAAGGACTTTTCTAGGCTTTCTGTCCACAGGTGTGAGGCATCAAGGAAGGGGGGCATAGATGGGGCAGACCTTGGTTGACACCCAGACTGATCGATAAGAATATTCCATCTCATCAGCATCATGCTTTGTATTTAAGGACAGACAGAATTTTCTGGTTGGGAGGATGGGGATGGAGACCTGTTCTGGTTCTGCTCTGTTTCAGAGGAATTCTCTTTGAGAGTTTCTTTAGTTTGGCCATTTGCCATCCTGCCTTTCTAACTTGTTTTCTCTTCTCTCTCCAGGATCAGCTGTTCAGAACCAGGGTGTTCATGAGGAATTTCATTTAATATCTTTTATTTTATATTGTATTTTCCATGTATTATATATTATTAGTAGTAGCAATAGCGGTATACTGGTATAATTTGTTGTTTTGTTAAACTGTGTTTATCTTAATTCATGAGTTTCTCCTGCCTCTTTTGATTGTCTCCCCTATTTGGGGGTGGGGAGGCAGGGAGTGATCAAGTGGCCATCATGGTTTTCAATTGCTAGCTCTGGTTAAACCATGACAGGCAGGGAAAAACTCTCTTACAAATCCAGCTCAGGAGTAAACAGAGTCGATAGGTGGTTCTCTCCAAACTCAGAAGGTGTAGAGAATCTAAAATAAGTGCTTCCCACCAAAAGAAGATATTGCTGATCTGCAGTGGCAAATCAGAACTCATCTGAGCAGTAACTTGAGAATTTCTGATTCCCAGTGAATTAGCACCTGCTTAATTGGAGATGGGAGCTAAAAAAACAAAACCTCAAACAGTTACTGCCTGCCTTTCAGCTGAAGCCCCTGTTATTCGCCAGGCAAGACTTTCCATTTGTTGAAAATCAAGGGCTCTTAATTCTGAGCTCAGCAGGAGAAAATAAACTCTCTTCCTTAGAAAAGCAAACTTTAAATTTCCTTAGTGACAGCAGCTTTTATGATTTGACAGTCACTACTTCTCAACTCTAAGACACTGATGATTGAAACTCTCCTTTTTGCTCCTGTGACTGATTCTGTGGCAGCTTGGAGAGAAAAGAACTAAGAGGCAGATAGAAAAAGCCATTTTCCATGAGAAAGGCAACAAAAATTTGATGACCAATTACCTGGTAACTGTCATAGTCTACTGGAGCTCAGCAGCCCCCAGTGAGTAGCAATGACTTCTGGATCACAGCATTTGTTGTCTGTATTAGAAACTGTTGAAGACTTGTGCAATACAGCAGTTGTAGTCATGTAGAGTAATGCAATATTGACTACCAGGGTGGCCAGGTGTCCCAGGTTCTATCACAGTGAGTGCCACTGGGAGCTAGATTTCAGATCTTTTCCATTTCATAGCACTGACTGCACTGTGTAGAGGCAAAAGATGACCTTCACTTGGTCTTGTAATCTCCTTTTGCTTAAGATACAACAGAATCTCACAGAGAGTTGGCTAATACCATATGCTGGGAAGGTTAGACCTCTTGTTTCTGAATCACAGAGCTGCCAGCTACCCACTAAGCTCAGAAATCAGTCATGGCCTGCAGAAGAGCCATAACAGTGAACAGTTTTCTAGAAACTTCCTTCCATCACTAGAAGCTAGGCTCACAAGCTCCTTCCATGCATAGAAATCTAGTTTCTTCATGAAACTTACACTTCCAAAAGATAATGGGCACATAAAAGCACTAGTTTTACCAGAAAAAGTCTACCTCAGTAAGTAGTTACAAAAAATAGAACACCTGAAAAAAAAAGCTGAAAGTAAAAAAAAAAAAAAGAGTTAAAAATCAGACAAATGAATGGGTACATATCATCAAAGAAATCTCTCATTCCAGGATAGGTCTGAGTTTGTGCTTAGAATTGCACACCTAACAGGTCTCAAGAAAGAGTTGGAATTGACTTTTCAGTCTTTGGATTCACCTCCACTGGTGAAGGCTGGCCTTAGGCTTGAATTTATCCCATTCAGGTGGACAGTTTCAACATCTTCCTGTTACAGCTCGGAGGTGGAAGACAGCTGCTACTATAGCTGAATGTAAGGGCAACTAATTTGTGTATAAATGGGAACTGCTGCCTGTTTGAATTGCTGTAGCCTTGGTAGAAGTGATAAAAGGATTGCTATAGTTTTATAGTCAGTTATCAGATGACTCAAAATTGCACACACTTCACTTTTATTTCTTCTTTATCAACAGACTTACTACTAAAGGTGACATAGTCAATATAACCTGTGGAACTGCATCATAGTATCCTATGTATGATGGATTTAAACAAACCCATGGAAGACTATTGTATCTCTCTAAGTTGCTCGATTCAATGCATTCTCCGTAAGTACCTAGACTGGTTGATAAGAGCCAAATGATTCCCTCATGTGTAAAGGAAAAAGACACTCATTGGAAAACCAAGTGGTGATCTCCTTCTACTGGGGACTAGAATCCGCCATAACTGCACATCACTGAATAATGTGTGGATTCTTTGGTCTTAGGTCATCTAGTGCCATATCATACCTAGGCATTTTTATAGATTTATTTTGTGATATTTATGACAACAGTGATTCAAGCCAATAATAGTATATCTCTTTTTCTGAAAGGCTCCTATTTCTATTATTTTGAGTGATAACACAAACAGAGGTTTGCTTCTTTTTAAAACAGGATTGCTAGGCATGAGAAGGGTCTCTGTGTGTGTGTCTCTGTGTCTCCATATGTGAACACATAACTGCATGTTTTCTTAGTGCAACTTGTTTTACTCTTAATTCTTTGGCAAAGACAGCTAGCCAACATACAGCAACCTATCTTCAGAGGTCCTCCAATAATGTCAGTGACTATGCAAAACCTTCAAGAATAGTTTTTTGTTCAAGAATTTACTCAAGGTATGTCATGTTTAGATTGTGGACAAGCATTAAAATAAGTGAACTAAACATGTCTTGAGGCATCAAAGCGTTTTGATCATATTTGGCTCCTTATGCTTTGCTGACTAACCTTAGTATTTTCTAAATAACCTAAAGTAGACAGAATGTGTCGAATGCAAGTACACTTGCTTGTCATACCTTCTTTAAACAGAATGATGTTCCAGCAATATCTCATGAAATAAAATCTCTGCTCATGTGCTAGGAAAAAGAGCCTTACAGATCTAACTATTGGTACTGCATGGAGAACTCATCTCTATGGCACTCTTTTCATAGGAGACTTAGAGCTGTGTGCAACTATTAAAGTGAAGCCATAAATTTCTTCAATACACAATGCTTATCTTATGTCTACATCATTAAGTTGATCGACTTCTTTCTCTGCTATGCAATAGAAGAGCATTTCACAATTCAAATAAATGTGCTGCTTTATAGTTCATAAACATTTCTCCAAAGATTTTTTAATGTTCTGATGAATGTTGTTTTCTGCAGGTTTTATGAATCAAGCAACATCATTATTTATTGAAAACAGCTGCCTGTAATGCACACAAAAACAAAGAAACACATAATTCAGACTACTACTGCTTCCTCTTTTCTGTAGGTTCAGACATGTCAGCTATTACAAAGACTTCACAATAGCTCTTGCATATATCCCCATCCATTTGCTTCAATATAATTAAACAGACTAGGAAATGCACATACTTCCTCTATCGTTCAGGATTTTTATATAATCCTAGCTTTTTTCTTAATATTCTTCAATGTGGATAAAACAATATTAGCATCAAAAAAGATAAAAAGCTGTAATCACTTTACTTGTTAATAATTCAGGTTCAAGATGAAAAGAACAGTGTCTTTAACATACTTCACCTTTTAATGTGAATGAGACAAAATGTAGCGTAAATGTTTGCCAAATATGGATTTGTTCAATTCTTCAATTTTTTTTCTTAAATAAGAGATACATAACTTCATGCATGTAATAAAAATGAGTGAAAGAGTGTACATATTGTAAGACTATCTTCCCAATCTCATGTTATAGAGAATTCAAAAACCTCTGACTCTGTAAGGTCACTTGGGAAAATCCAGACTAGATTTCCTTCTACCAGGACTACCTTACTACAAATGACTGTTACATATGGATCTATTTTTCATATAAATGTGTTGTGCATGTGTCATATCAAAGTACTGTGTAACTGATTACTGTGTGTATGATATGTCTAACCAAATCTTCAAATACTGGAATTATCTCCAAGGGGATTGTACAGGTCAGACTCCTGCTCAGACTAAACAAGCTGCAAGTCCATCTGTGCTGTTGCAGGTTCAAAAGGCAAGAACAAACATTAAACGTATGCGGTTTTTGTCTAAATAATGTCTCTGGACAGGAAATATGGGCAAAGACCATGCAAGATTTAACGTGCCTTGTGTTGGACTACTCTAGGTGTGCCCAAACACTAGTGCTTAAAAAAAAAAACAACAACAAACACCAAAAAAACCCCCAAAAAACCCCAAACCAAACCAAACCAAAACACACATAGTCGTCTCCTTTGGTAGCTATTAAAACCTCAAAGTTTAAAATTATTTTGAAATGGAAAAGAAAATTAAACATTTAACATGACACAAAAGTAACCTGGAAAAGGCCTCTGAAAATTTTGGTAAGCACTTCTATTTCATTTTGTTTTAAATGAAGGACTTATGCGATTTCAGTTCAGTAAGATTGATTCGCATACATACTCAGGCCATTATGACTGTAATACTGTTTCTGAGAGGCTTACATGAAAGCTACTCACAACTATCGTTTTAATGGTGCGAAACGTCATGTTCCAAAGACTATTCAGAGAAAGCAAAAAAGTAAATTCCTTTGTTTTAATTTTTAAATCTAGTAAACAGCCGAGCCACCAACCAAACAAAAAGACAGTGAAAAGACCAGCTAAAACTGAAATAGCTCCACTTGTCCTATCATCATTACTGTGGACTTTATTTCACCTTTAATTTAAGATTCATTTTAAATCTAAGATGCAAAAGGGTGCAACTCATTTTAGGGCTCTTAAGTGAAAGCAGTCAGTATTTTTTTTTTCGGATTATTAACTGCCAAATTCTAGTTAAACCCATCTCAAATGAAAATTATTTAGTAAATCATGCTCTTTCTGCAAGCAAAGGATAACAATTACCACAATATTAGACTCTTACAAGATCATTTGGACTAAAACACATGTATTAGTAAACCTTCTGTCCCGTATTGTAACACACTTCTTATATCTCATCTATGCAACATATGGACAAATACATCACTGGCACAATCTGAAGTGTTGCTTGTAGTGAGCATATACCATGACCACAGCTGTCAATGGTCAGACTCCAGTGCAAATTCCCATGGTGGGAAACGCAGAAATGCTACTTGTGGTTACTATGATTTCACGGAAGCATTCACTGCACTTATACAAATTGTAAACAGGATGTATTTTTAGTGTCCAACCCATGAGAACTGGTATGGATTAAATAAAATGAATGCAGTGACATATTCACCCCAGTGAAGAACGTTGTCTGCTGTACCAGGAAAACTGAGTGCATCTTGAAAGGTATAGGTTAGCAACATCAAATTAAGGTGCTTGAAGTATGTAGTAGCCAGAAGTATACAGTATACCCATGAATACATGTTATTTTAATTTGTCCCATGCAGTCTAGTTTCATAAATGTGACTCTTTTTATTAAATTGTTTATTTGCTCAGTCTCCCTTGTGGAATCATTCTGTGCACACACAGCTGGATTTCTTATATAGATTAACTTTGCCATGATTTTAAACAAAAGAAATCCTCCAATGCAAAACAAACAGAATGTCATGTTTTTGTTGTCTAATCTTGACTTGTATGGTGAAAAATTCCTTTCAAAACAATACTGATGTAAGCTGCATGCATTAACATTCTTCGCAAGTCTTACAAATGCAGGGTATAATTAGAATGCAATTTATGGTTGTTACTAGAAGATGCAAATATTTACTTAGTTCACTATTGTTGTTGAATCTGATATCAAAAGTGGCAATGACATACAACATAATCAGACATCAATTAATATTTTTTCCTTTTTGTATCTATCAAACAAATTCTTAATAAACCAGTTCTTTTCTTAGTACGGAGAGATCCTTAAGGGAAACATGAAGAAGAAATATTTACTTAAAGTATAAACTGCAACATGGTTTGGATTCCAATATTGATCTTATGTAACCAGTTCAATAGCTGTATGAGAAAATAATACACACAACATAATTTGTTTTTACAGGAAAACGTTGTATTTGACACCCAAATAGGAAAACAGCTACTGATATACAAAATAAATGCTAGATAAACACTTAAAATAACTTGCAAAAGGGCATTGCTTCCTTAGTAGCCTTACTTGCAATGAAAAAGTATAGAGAGACAGAGTTCATTTCATTTACCATGGCATGAGAACAGAATAAATCAGCACAGAATACCACTGTAAAATGTCAAGTCAGGTAAGGACAGTAGAACTAATGTTATAGAAGACAAGCACTCAACAAAGGAATTAGATAGAACTCATCCTTACTTTTAAAAAATACGTAATATTTTAAATCGTTTACATGAATACTGAGACTATTTTGAGCACTTTCCATGTGTTTAGCGTGGTATTTTTTTTAAACTTCAGTGTTCTTAATTTTTAACATTTTAGTTCTGCCTATAATTTTAGTGAAAAAAACTTCTAAGCTTGCAGTTCCTTAAATGTTCTAGTTCTTTACCATTATTTTATTTCTAAATGTATTTTCTTTTCAAATATTTTACATTTTCATTTTCTTTTTACAGGTGTAAATACTACTCTGGTTTTCACTGCTTTGATACGCAACATTAAGACATACCATAAACACCATGACTTAATCCATCAGACTTCATAGTTTCAGAATCTCTTCACCATATTGATGTACAGGTCACTTTGCAAGACAACTTGAAGAAATCCAAAGGAGCTTCTTACAAAAATAACTATTATACATTAGTACTACAGAATGGTTTGAAAGTTATGTTAATACAGTTTATCTAGTAGCTGATTTGAATTACATATGATACTCTTAAAATTAAACAACTATACTTCTGTATTTTTTTTTTGTGTAGACATTTGCATGTGCTTCAAAGACAACACTTCATCTTTAAAGATTAAGCCATTTTGCTGATGCTAGTATTTGTCATAAATTATTTATTTAAATTTTTTGAGCAAATTTGAATATTGCTTACAGCAAAAATAAAGTCACGCAAGTCAGAGTGGAGACAAAATCTCAAAAATTCAATAAATATCACAAATATTTTGTTGGAAATCTGTGGAAGTTAGTGCAATTGTCCTGGGTATGTCATTCGTTCTTCTGTGATGTATGACTTCAAGTACATCATAAAATTTTAAAAATCGCTAAAATTTGAATGACGGGAGAAATGATGCAAAAGTAAAAAAATGTCCAAAAGACATGTTCAATATCTCCTTTAATATCTATAAAAATTGAGTTGTCTCGTAGAAAAGCGTGTAGTCCTTCAAGGTTCTACTGAGAAACTGCATGATTGTTCATCAGCCTTTAGTCCACTTACTAAAAAACAACACAACATACTGCAAGATTAAAGCAACTTATTTTTTAATCTCTCTGATCTGCTATCTTCGCTAGCAAGAATAATGCGAACCATTAAATGAACTAATTACGATATGGTTCCTATTTATAATGTGACTTAGTATTTAATATTGCTAGAGATGAAATTATGGGTTTCATTAGGAACAAGGTGGGGCCAACAAATTTTAGTATTCACAATGTCTACAGCAACTGGGGAATTCCACAGCATTCAGATAATAGAGACATTTGTCTTACACTTATTTTAGCTGTCTCCTCTGAAATTAGGAACCGGTTGATTTTAGATCCCAATGCCAAATACCACTATACACAACTAATTTAACTTAACATGTAGAATGCTACCTGTGCACTACGGTACTATATAAATTAAGTAATAATTTTATTTTAAAAAATAAAATAAAGTAATTTTGTTGATCTTTCAAACACTCCAACAGATCTATTTGTTTACACTAATGAGAAGACTCAGTAAAAAGTTACAATTTCTGTGAGAGGAAAGTTATAGCCTTTCAAAATTTCCTTTTTGATTTATTTATTTAGGGCCTCACTTCCAAAACTACATAACTGTTTCATCTAATGGATTTTTAATTTTTTTAATAGCTGCATCAAAACATCTCAGTTTTGCAAAAGAAGCTTTCAGTGTTCACATTAAAAAATAGTTATATTGGGACATATTCTATCACCTCCACACATGAACCAGCAATCATAAAGAGGGGAAATAATACAAGGTTTCCAGGCCTTATGTAAGCTGAGTTTCAAGACATATGCATCTGCAGGTCATAGGCAGGAGGAAGAAGACAGGACAGTTGAACCTTTTTATTCTGTGACAATAGAATTCCCCTTGAAGTTGTGGAATTTTCCTGGACAATCAAAAAATGTTATGTTGTCCTAAGTTCATACAACTATGGGAGCTCTTCAACCACTGAACTGCTGTTGAGAACTACCCACATGAAAAATAGGTCACAAGATCAAGAAATCTTAGAACTTCATGACACTAAGGGTGTTCCAATATTTCCAGTTTGGAAAGGTCAAACAAATAGTAACACAGTGTGTCAGACATCAGCATAAATGACATGACCTACTGGCAGATTTTACACAATAAACTGCTTTGATGTTGACTTAAAGTGACTGTTAATCTCTGTGGAATATAGATTTATCAGTGCTGCAGACTGTTGTTGCACGCACATTGTACACTGTTAGCAACAACTGCTATTTGACAGGTATTCATGGATGAACAACCATAAAGCATATTAAAATCACAGTTTGAAATGAGCTTTGTTAGTATAACACTCATAATTCAGAAAATTAACAAAATTTACCCTATGTTTTTTATAATATGCTACATTTTCCATATTCTCATAATATGCAACATAAAGTAATTACATATTACAGAAAAATGCAAAATATGCAGTGTATCACAGAAATTACAATAATTCAGTATCTTTCAGAAAAAAAGAGGTAGAAGAAAGTAGAAGGTTTTCTCTTGCCAAGCTTACTGCCCGACTTTTGTTTCTGAGATGATTTATGAACCTTAGCATCATAAGAAGGATGCTGAATTACTAGAGAGAGTGCAGAGAAGGACAATGAAGCTGGTGAGGGCCCTGGAGCACAAGTCTTCTGAGGAGTGGTTGAGGGAGCTGGGGCTGTTTAGCCTTGAGCAAAAGAGGCTGAGGAAATACCTTATTGCTGTCTACAACTACCTGAAATGAGGTTGTAGCATGGAGGATGTTGTCTCTTCTCCCAAGTAGCAAGTGATCAAACAAGAGGAAATGGCTTCAAGTTGTGCCAGGGGAGGTTCAGATTGGATATTAGGAAAAAATTCTTCACAGAAAGGATTGTCAGGCTTTGGAACAGGCTGACCAGGGTAGTGGTGGAGTCACCATCCCTGGAGGCGTTTAAAAGGTGTTTAGATGAGGTTCTTAGGGAACACAGTTTAGTGCTAGAACTATGTTATGTTATGGTTGGACTCGATGATGCTGAGGGTCTCTTTCAACTAAAACGATTCTGTGCTTTAACGAAAATCACTCTTGTTATGGTTCTAGTTTTAAAAAGTATTATCAGGCAAAAAGTTACAAGTTGTGAGAAATCATTTTGATTTTCTGAATGTGTATCAACAGCCTAAGTCAATGCTTCAGTCCTCCTTGGCAAAATATATTATTTCCTATGTATAGTCACACTGCTATAGCTAGATTGCTCCCAAGATTTAAGATTTGCTTATCTCTGCATGAACTGCAGTCTGAACTCTCCTTGATTTACCATTTCAACTTTCCAAAATAACTCAGTATATGAGTCACTGATCTAACTGATGTACTATAATATAGGATTTACCCAGGACTTCTAAAACTTTGCAGATCTACCAGTGCAGAATTTCAGAAGACAGTTAGATGATGTTATTTTGCAACAGAAGTTACAATACTTATTTTTGCTGGAGCTCAAAGTCCTAGAATGATGTAATTAAGAAGAGCTGTCAGTATGTTTTATTTGGTTTTGGTTTAAAGTATGATTCAACTGCCTCCTATATAAAAACTATTTAAAGTGTGACCCCAGTCCAAATCCAAAGGTAAAGAAAACTACCCTCCTCCTAAAGCTGTCCCTCTCGGTTTTGTTTTGGGTTTTGTTTCATTTTGTTTCATTCTGTTCTGTTCTGGCATTAGTTGCTTGTTTGTTTTTATTCTCACTAATTCTGTGAGGCAAGAATGATGATTTGTGCATGTTTGACCATCACATACACAAAGCAAGCTTCTGCTTGTAAGAGTTTCAGCTGAGATAACCAGATATGAAATTCCTCAGCTGTATGACAACAGGAGAGTGAAGACTGGTTCAAGCATTATAAGATTACATTCTAGACATTAGCAAACCAGGAGCTGCCAATCTGAACATATGTCTGAGTTTTATATGGAGATTTTTCCTGACATAAGAATTAATATATTCCACTTCCACTCGCTTACTGGGATATCCTGACTCCTGCTGTCATGCTGCCCCTTGTCTTTCCTTACGTGGAGATCAGGAAATAGAGGGGAAATATACTTGGGTATTCCGAAGCATCCTCTGAGTTTGGATTTGTCTGGAGTATAAGCTTGAAAACTCTTCTTAATTTTATGGTTTAAAATAAGACATGAAATCCAGAGACCAAACATGGTATATATCATAAAGAAAATAGTGTATGACATTACACGGAAAGTGTTAGATGCTTAGGATGTTTTCTATAACTAAAAGTGGCAGTCATTTTCAGAGAAAAATGAATAGTTAATAATGATGGAAAGAGCTTGTTTATTTATAGTGTGAATCAGAATTTAACTGAAGCAGAAATGTAAACATAAAACGTATTTGATCAAGAAAAGTGAAATTTGCACATATCTGCAATAGTGACTATCAAATATTCACATATTTCCCACACAACCTTTTTAGAAAGATTTGCAAAGATGACAAAATAAAATTGAAATCAAACCACTTATAGAAATTGCCATAGTAGCAAAGGGCAATCAGTGTTTTCAAGCCTTTCTAACCACTCTCAGTTTCTAATGAGGAGAATGATGAGAAGACGTTTTGACTCTAACTGCACAGAAACTGTTTGGTCCTTGAAGTGTATCAGGAGAGGTATCATAGTTATCAATCCTATAGTTCTGATTACGCCCACACACATTCTAACTGCACAGGGAAGATATCTGACAGCAAATTAATTACAAAGTTCTGCAGAAGTAATTTCTTTGTTGTTCTGATTTCCTTCTGAATCTAATAATATCCCCCCTGCTATATCTAGGGAACTGGGTGGTGTAATTTCCAAGTATTGTCACTGACTGTGTTTCATACAATCAATCTTCACCAAAACAGTGCAACGAGCGAAGTGAGAAAGAATAATCCCAGGATTACAAAACTAATGCACCAAAAACATTTTAAAATACATATTTAAAATTTTTGTGCTGATGGAATGGGCAAATGTGGGACAGAACAGGACATATGCATCAAAAATGCAGTTTGCATATTCAATTTGCAAATTTACATTTATTCTAAAGCTTTGATTGCCACTTGTTTCCCCTTGCATGTTGTTCTGTTACCTGTAAAATACTATATATTGCTGGGTGGTGATCTCATTTTTCATTTATTTACTGAAATCACAGTTACGTCAGTGTGAAGTATTGGTAAGAAATGTTACTCTCTGCCTTTCATCAATATATATTTAGTCATATACAATATTAGGATTATGTTAAGAAAATATTTAACCTTAGGGAAGTATCAGTATGCCATTAGCACACTTTTTGTACTCATAATAAAAACTATGTGATAAAGAGAAATTGCTCTAAGTTTACAGATTTTCAGAATCTGTTTCAGATTTTGTTAATTAGAAGTAAACCACTCAATTTCAATGTTATTTTAAAAGGAAGGTCTTCTTTAAGTCAATTGCAGAGTTTCATTAATGTTTTGACTTTATTTTACATGATATGAAAAAAAAAAATCTAAGCCTATCCAAAGATGTTTAATGAAAAGGAAAGTTTTATTTGCATTCAGTAAAATATCAAAGCTGGATGTTTCACCAAACTCAAACTTTTTTCCTAATTAAAACAATAACAACAACAAAAACCCCCAAACAAAACAAAGATGAAAACAAACCCCCCATGTATTTTCAAGATTACTGAAGCTTTAATCTCTATAAAAACTGTTTTCATTGTATTTTTCCATTTTTCCTGTGACATAACAGCATGCTTTTCATGTCTTCCAAGGTAAATTTCCTTCCTAAAAATCAGTCCATTAAATAAAGCTTTCCACCTACTGCAGTACCATAGTATAGCTGCTGAAAAGTAGAGAAAAATGCTCAAAAAAGGAGAAAAAGCATAAATATTTTTGGACTTACATAACCGACCTTTTGGTAGACGCCATTCTCTTCTACTATCTCTGCAAGTTTTTTGCCTTTTTAGAACTACACTCATTCTTTTCAATAAACTGCATGTTATCCTTCCCGTTTGACAGTTATTCCCATTCCTCTTTGTGATTCTCAACTGTTTTCAAATGTTTAGCCTGTATTAGAAAATATTATCTTACACTGAACAATATTATTCTCCTCATCACATCAATTCGCCTTCTAAAAATTAAGATATGAAAAACAAGTACTGCTATGACAGAATATGGCCATGAAATTGCACACTACCAAAGGGAAAGGAATGTGTTTAAATGATCTGATAAAAGATTGCTAAAGTGCATTACCCTAGCTGTAATTACTAAACAACTATTTTGTTATGCATGCATAATACCTGTCACAACACAACATTGTTGAAAAATCATGTTATGTTTCAGATCATGAAGTTAGCATTCTTTTCCCACGCATGTGGTGGTTTACTGGCAAGCAATTAAGTTTTAATATTAGAATAAATGAAATTTATTCCTGACTCTTTTGATTATAAAAATCATACTCCTACAGATAAAGCACATTTATAGGAAAAAAATAAAGTTCTAAATTTGTTAAAAACTTCCATTGACTTCTGTTGGCTAGGTTTGTACTTAGGATTTTGGAATTTTCATTGCATTATCACTGAAAGTGAAAAGTTAATCTTATTAAGTTCAAACTAATATTAACTTAATAATTTAATTATTTATCACCTGCTTTTGCAAAACCTGGGTTCCGCTATGAAAGTACCTGGAAGTACTACTTGACCAAAGAAAAGCTACTTTGTAGTACTTCTGTTTCAAATGCTAGAAATACAACAGTTTACCACCTTGTCCCATCCAAACAATCTGGCCTCTAGAACTTAGGGCATTCTGCAGGAAGCAATATTGTTTTAACAGTAATTGGTATTGTGGTAGTATTTCATGACAAAGTTCATGACATTTATGAAAATACTATATAGTATGCCAAGAAAAATAAACAATAAATCCTTTGAAGCCACACGGAAATGGTTCATGTCAAATACCTTTTCCCTTCCTATGTGAGACATAAATCACATATGCAGATCAGAGAGTACCTTCTCAGTTTATTACTCTATTAAAATGAAAATTACTCATAGAGCTGGATCAGGCAAACAGAACTCAGAAAACTAATGCTCTAGTTTTTTCGAAAGTTAGAATTACAATTTAACCAGCACAAAAAATAAACTGTTCAAAACAGAAATTCTAAAGTTGCATTTGACAGATGGCTTAGTTATTTAAGAGTAAAATTCTTAAGTGGTACTCACACACTTAAATAAAGGCACCTATTGACATTTGGAAAACCTTAAAGTATTCAATGAGCCTCCAGATGCTTCCCCACAAGGCTACAGCTCTCCAGGAATCTCACACCATTTCTGCCAGCCTGATGCAGGTGTTTTCATCATCCTTAGACATCTAAAATTATATCAGCTTCTTTCGATTATTCAATAATATCCTCTTTCATGAGGAATAAACCAATGTCTGAGACAGCTACATGAGGAGTAAAAGTTATATTTTATTTATGTAATAGTGAACCAGTAATATTTGTTCATACTGAGAAGATAATGACCTCAAAAAAGTAAGCCACCAAGGGTTAGGGAATTAGCAGTCTGCATACCAACAAAAGTAATGTAAACATATTTCTTTTTCTCTCTAACAAGCTCAGATTTGTAATATGTACACATTACTAGAAGGAGAATAACAGATTTCTTGCCAGATCACATGCAACAAATGTTCATCCAGTGCATTGGCATTGTTGGAGAAGAAGGAAAAAAAGCTTACATGAATGGGAAAAATGGAAGTTTTATAATCTTCCTTGAACTGCATTCACCTCATGGTAACAAAGCCCAGGATGAAGAAAGAGAAAGAGATGAACCCTACTTCAGTGTATCAAAATCAGGAATTAGCAATCTTCCTACTGGAAAACTTTCCACATCTCCATGAAAAGCATCTAACAGCCATCAGCTGCCTCATCAAAAACTGTGAGCAAAGAAGTTATTTAGTAGACACAGAAGGTGTGAGTGCTTCAATGAATTACATGAGAAACAAAGCAGAACTCATCTGATCCAGAAAGGAACTTCTCTATGTTATTATTAAGTAGCATTATTAAGTAGCATAGTCTTCTGTTCAGCAATGCCTTTGAAATTAAGGGTGGATATGGTGAAGCAACACAGGTCTTTACTGGCTACAGACACTTAAAGTGTGAAATGCTCACATAGACATATCACAGTAATATTTGTTACCATTTGCACAGGGCAGCAAGAAGAAATATTCCTTGTTCTTACTATGCTTCCTTTTCCATGTAAGAACTAGAGGTGATGTGGCCCTTAAGAAAAGTAAAGAAGCTATTAACAACCTCCAGAGAAGACACAGTATTCATTATTACAAACTGATGATCATCACCTTAACACTCCTAAAATATGTTTATGAAGGTAAAGATGATGAAAGGTATTTTGAATATCTTTGTTCCAGATTTGGGAAACAGTCTGAAATAGTGTTGCAGTAAAACACCTCTAAGATAATTAAGAAACTGGAGACAGACAGAAGAACAAAAAACATGTTTCACAGATTAAAAGCAGAAGCTTCTTGTCAGTGGACAAACTTGAAGGATTAACAAGGTTACTAGTATGCTACCAAAGCAGTGTTTAAGATAGTTTTCATTCAGCTTAAATCTCATTACTTGAAAAATGGACTTTCTAGAGTGGTGAGGAAGACTTCTAATGATTGAAAATGGATGATCATATCACAAGAAGAGAGTGGTAGCATCCAGCTTAGCTTGGAAAGAACAGAAACTAAGCATATAGAAGAGATGTAGATAATTTTAGTGGAAGGAATATAATAAAGTATAATATCTATGGGTATTTCATATTTACAGACACATCCTCAGAGTTAGGTTAAAAAATATCTGTCCGTAGCTTCCATCTTTTTATGGCCACAGGGTCTTTAAACTGAGACTTTCTCAAGGTGTCTCTTTTTTGCTACATGCAAATTTCCTGGGGAGAAGGGGGGAGGGAATGAGATAATTAAATGTGAAATATGTGACTGCTATATTTGCTATTGAAAACTGCGCAAAATCAATGTCTCATGAATTTTCACACAAAGTTAGAAAAACAGCCTAACATCATTCCTCTACAAAAAATATTTTAACTCAAATTTCTTTTGCATGGATAGCTCTCCTGATTATTCATCTGTTATTCCTTAAATTTACCCAGATCTCTTAAAAAACTATAATATAGTTCTGTCTTAAAAAAAAAAAAAAAATCAGAAAAGAAAGAAAAACTATTGTTTGTTGACTAATTTATCTTTATTATTTCAGTAGTGTCTGGAGCTGGCTGCACAACCTCCATTTTCACCACACTGCACTGACAGACTGTACCTGCAAAGTAATTTATCTTCAAGTTAATCAATAGGAAAGAAAAGAATAAAAGAAAAATACATTCCCATTTAAAAATTTCTGTAGGGTGCAGGTCTGGACACATTGCACAGCTGGGCATCTCAGACACTGACACCAACTTTGTCCTTCCGAGAGCTTTGTAATTTTATTTTCAGTTAGCAAACCACCATGAGCAAAAGAAGCATACGTATGTTCTTTGAAATGTCCTATATGACAGCACTAACTTCACTGAAACCCATTATGATGGATGTGACTGCTAGACTTCAAAGGATACTGGTCCAAACAAAACATAGTCAAAACTTCGAATTCAGATTTCCTAGCTCTTTTATGTACTGCTTGTTGGTCTTAAGACACCTGCCATTTGTCGGATGACATAATTTAACAGTCTCTAAAATCAGTTGTCACGGTTACTGGAGATGGTATCTAAATTGGTCTGAAAAAAAAAAAAAAGAAGGCCTGTTGGCTGTTCCCCCCAGTCTGGTGTCATCTGCAAACTTGGTGAATGTGTCCTCTATAACCTCCTCTAGGCCATTTACAAACACTAAACTGGAGATGTCCCAGCAGACACTCTTTGTAGTATTCCACTTGCCAAAGACATTGAGTATGATCCATTAACCACTACCCCCTGGATCCAACTATCCACCCAGGTTTTTTTACCTATCAAGTTGTCTAGTCCTCCAGACTGTAACAGCTCTGTTATAGACAAGGTACACCACAGAAGGCAATAGGGCACACACTATTTACCCTTAGTAAATCCATGCTGACTGTTTCCAGTCACTTTCTTCTTCTGCGTATGCCCTGAAATGAACTCCAGGAGGACTTGCTTCATGATTTTCCCAAGAGCCAAATTGAGTCTCACTGGCCTACAGATCCTCAGATCATCCTTTTGGATGTTTTTGGTTTTGTTTTTGTTTTTTTTTTTTTTTTTTTTTTTTTTTTTTTTTTTTTTTTTTTTTT
>VWYH01005835.1:0-112149 GCA_013399365.1 Pampusana beccarii | reverse complement strand
TTTTAAGATGGAGGTAACATTTGCCTTCCTCCAAAAATTGAAGAGTCCCCTGATATTCACAACCTCTCAAAGATTATTGAAAGCAGCCTTGCTAGCACATTAGCTAGTTCTCTCAGCAGCCTTGCATGTAGTTTTTTCCACCATGAGTCATCTATGGAAACAGACCATAGACTAGAAATAAAACAGCAACTGAACAGCAGCAGATAGAACAGCAACCGAACATTAATACTACAAAGGATTACACTATCAAACCTATTAGACTTACGTGTCATATAACTGATTAATTTTCACATTTGCCAGAAGAACCTCAGAAGAACTCGTAAGGAAAATGATAGCAATATGAGTCATGCTTCTCTTCCATGATAACAAATCAGACAAGTAGATATGTTTAGCATTTGCCTTCTAATTTCAGAACAAGCTGTCAGAGGCTGAAAAAATATTAAACTAAAAATTAAACTTTCCTTCAGTCACCTGGGTTTTACTCAAATCAGTTGCTGGTATAGAAATCCTATGTGCTTGAAAAAGTACATATTCTTAAACAGCTGTGTCATATGGCTTGTCCAATTACTACCAACGAGTGTAAGGAGATGTTCAGATATTATCACAAATTATGTAACGCAAATCCCTTTCCTCCTCCTCCTCCTCCTTCTCCTTCTCCTTCTCCTTCTCCTTCTCCTTCTCCTTCTCCTTCTCCTTCTCCTTCTTTCTCCTTCCCCTTCCCCTTCCCCTTCTCCTTCTCCTTTAGAAAGAAACAACAGGACAGCTAATGAAAACTGATTATGCTGAATAATCATCATATGTTGATTGACTACTGCATGACTTACCTTTAAAGGAAGAGAGGGTAAAGTTCACACTACTAAAGTAAGTTACTTCCTTTGCACCTCTTTTGTTACTACATAACTGCGTTTTCTTTCTTGCTAAGACAAAGCTACTGAAAGCTGTCAGAACACAACCGAAGTTTCCGTCCAGACACGATGATGTAATGTTCATGCTGTTCTGCAACCTTTTGTAAACACCAAGGAGCAGCACTGCTTCAGCAAAATTACACCACAGCTGCATTTGGTTTACTTGGAATTTGGTTCTAGACCTTTGCTATTGACTCAGATCTAGTTAGATCAGTGTATGAATTAGCCTGACTGGCCATCCATGTGTCCAGCTTTTCTGACTCAAAAACTTGTGTATCTGAGAGGCAGAAGATGGGTATTCCATGCCTCAGAAATCCAAAGGAAGGTGGCATCTAAGGTAGTACACAGCTTGGAGATAAGACAACTGAGCACCAAACTAGGTCATGGAATGACAGCAGGATGTAAATCTTACCAACGATATTGCGATGTTTCTTCAGACAGGCAAGGATTTTTGCACCAGATTCTGTGCTAGTGTTGCCTCACTCAGTCATGTCATATAACAGTAGTTACATCCGCCCTACATTTCCAATATCATACAAACCACTATGATCAGTATATGTGAGCAGTGACTTACTGCCTATGTCCAGCCTGTTGAAATTTCTTTTCTATGCTGGGTTTAGCAGAGCTGTTGCAAAGGTTTAGCACCCTGTGCACCTTCCCTCATCTAAAAGACTTCTTTTTGGAATAGATCTGTCAGAGGAAAACATCACACATATTGTCATATGCGTAAGAGTATTTGTAAGCATGCTAAAAAGTTATGCACCATAAGCATTTTAACAGTGTTAAATCTAGAAGAAGCTCCCCTGTGCCTTTCTGGTCCTCTGCCAAACCTTCCCTCATTGCAGTAATGTCTCATAGAGTGCAACAGGCAATGTGTTAAGCTTTGGGACCACAGAGTGTGTGATGGTTACACCATACTACCCCAGGAGGAATTAATCCAATTTGCCTTCATTTGATGCTAATCACACTTTCATCTGTTACTCAAGGCACTGAGTACCTGCAGTGTACAGTTTTAATTAACAGCACTGTTATAGCTGCAACTGAGGGAATATCAAAAGTGCACTTTCATAATTCAGTTGAACTTTATACCTTTCTTTAATTCTATAGGACACACCATCCCCTTCAATTTTTATAGTACATGAATGGTATTCTATATGTGCACCTGCATATAGACATAAACCACAACAGGAATATAACTTCAGCAAAACAGGATACACAAATAAAATCTAAGGTTTTAGATATGCCACAATACAAATTTACTTGCAGTTGGCTTCTTCAAAGCTGCTTTTGTAAAATTATTTTGAATATGACTCAAAATAATATTTTAAATCATATAAAAAACTTCAGTATTTCCTCAGAAGACTACCACTTCTGAAGTAATAATTATTCTTCCTTTTAAGTCTGTCCTTCAACTAGTCACCTCAAGTCCTGCAGCAATGACTATCACTGGGAAAACTCAGAGAAAACAGGAGGGGCTCAGAAGAACAGTCTGTTATAAAGCAAGGAAAGAACAAATTGTTCTATTTCTATTCTACCCCGCAAATGGATGTTATTTAATTGAAACAATAGTCACACTGATGAAATGTAATATGTATTCATAATATATAGCTTCTGGTTATCGAAAATGCTAAGTTTTTATTTGCCATGTAATCAACTATGGGTGATTACCTCCGAGGAACAAATATTGTTGCTTGCATATTTTATGTATAAATATCTGCTATCATGGATTTTCACAGAATAACAGAACATTAGGGATTGGAAAGGACCTTGAAAGATCTTCTAACCCAATCCACCTGCCAGAGCAGGAACACCTACATGAGGTTACACAGGAAGGCATCCAGATGGGTTTTGAATGTCTCCAGAGAAGGAGACTCCACAACCTCCCTGGGCAGCCTGTTTCAGTGTTCTGTCACCCTCACTGAGAAGAAGTTTCTTCCCATATTTAAGTGGAACCTCCTGTGTTCCAGTTTGTGCCCATTGCCCCTTGTCTTATCATTGATTGTCACTGAGAAGAGCCTGGCTCCACCCTCCTGACACTCACCCTTTACATAATTACAAAGATTAATGAGGTCACCCCTCAGTCTCCTCCAAGCTAAAGAGACCCAGCTCCTTCAGCCTTTCCTCATAAGGGAGATGCTCCATTCCCTTCATCATATTCATGGCTCTGTGCTGGACTCTCATGCAGTTCCCTGTCCTTCTTGAACTGAGAGCCCAGAACTGGACACAGTATTCCAGACGGGGTCTCACCAGGGCAGAGTAGAAGGGAAGAAGAATGTCTCTCAACCTACTAACTACAGCCCTTCTAACACACCCCAGGATGCTATTGACCTTCTTGGCCACAAGGGCACAGTGCTGGCTCATGGTCACCCTGCTGTCCACCAGGACCCCCAAGTCCCTTTCCCCCGTACTGCTCTCCAACATGTTGTTCCCCTGGGGTTGTTCCTGCCTAGATGCAAGACCCTACACTTGTACTTTTTATATTTCATTAAATTTTTCCCTGCTCAACTTTCCAGCCTGTCCAGGTCTCGCTGGATGGCAGCACAGCTTTCTGGCGTGTCAACCGCTCCTCTCAGCTTGGTGTCATCAGCAAACTTGCTGACAGTGCACTCTATTCCCTCATCCAAGTTGTTGATGAATATGTTGAATAGTATGGTCCCAGTACCAACCCTTGAGGCACTCCACTAGATACAGGCCTCCAATTACACTCTGCCCCATTGACCACAACTCTCTGGCTTCTTTCCTTCAGCCAGTTTGCAGTCCACCTCACTACCTGATTGTCCAGACCTTACTTCCTCAGTTTAGCTGTGAGGATGCTGTGGGAGACTGTGTCAAATGCTTTACTGAAATCAAGATAGATCACATCCACTGCTTTACCATCATCTATACACCTCGTTATGTCCTCATAAAATGCTCTGAGGTTGGTTAAGCATGACTTCCCCTTGGTGAAGCCATGTTGACTACCCCTAATGACCCTCTTATCCTTGATATGCCTTGAAATGACACCAAGGATAAATTTTTCCATCACCTGTCCAGGGATGGAGGTGAGGCTGACCGGTCTATAGTTACTCAGGTCCTCCTTCTTCCCTTTTTGAAGACTGGAGGGACATTTGCTTTCCTTCAGTCCTCAGGCACCTCTTCCATTTCCCACGACCAAGCAAAGATGATGGAGAGTGCCTAGCAACAACTTCAGCCAGCTCCCTCAGCACCCATGGGTGCATCCCATGTGGACCCATGGATTTGTGGATGTCCAAATTGCTTAATTGCTCCCCAACCCATTCCTCATCATCCAAGGCAGACTCCTCCATTGTCCTGACTTCCTCTGGGTCTTTAGGGGTATGGGGCTCTTCAGGACAGCCTCTGGCAGAGTAGACAGAGACAAAGAAGGCATTCAATAACTCAGCCTTCTCTGTATCTTCTGTCACCAGGGCACCCATCCCATTCATCAGTGGGCCTACATTGCCTCTGGTGTTAGTTTTATCTGCCATACATTTGAAAAAGCTCTTTCTGTTGTCCTTGACCCCTCTCGCAAAGTTTAATTCTAAGGAGGCCTTAGCTTTCCTAGTTGCCTCCATACATCCTCTGACAACAGCCTTATATTCTTCCCAAGTGGCCAGCCCCTCCTTCCATGATCTGTAAACTCTCGTCTTCCACTTGAGCTTGCCCAGCAAGCTGTATAACCAAGCCCGTCTCCTGGTTCCTTTCCTTGAATTCCTTTTGAGTGTTGCTTCAGAATAACTTTTTGAGTAATTAAGAAGAAAGATTATAAATTTTGCTTTTAAACTAGTGATGTGATACTACTCCAGGCAATATAGTCCATTGTGATACTCAAAAACAAAACAAAACAAAACAAAACCTCAAACACCCCCACACACAAAAAAAAAAAAAAAAAAAAAAAAAAAAAAAAACAAAAAAAACCCAAAAAAAAAAAAAAAAAAAAAAAAAAGAAAGAAAAACCAAGTCAGAGATCATTTCTGAATCCTGAGCAACAAATAAATAGTAATGTTTTTTAAGACAAAAGAGTAAGAAAAATTACTGAGTAGTCTGGGAACTAAACTAGTTAAAACACTAGTGATTTAGGTCAAAAAGCCATCTTCGTGGTATCATAATCACATTTAATTTCAGTCTCTTAATTTCACTGAGTTATTCAGCTACATTTTGTTGCATGGAAAAGTGAAGAAAAATGGACCTAATTTGTGAAATCAGATGTTAATAAATGAGAAAAAGAAGTCAAACCTGTTTAGTGTATGCTAACAGGGGATCTACAGTTGGAGACTCCTGAGTTTTGTATGTAGTCTGCGTCAGATTCTGGCAGTATTTTGGACCTCTTCAAAATAAAATCAGTTTATGTTTTTTTAGTGGCCAGGGTTGTACATGCATTGTACACGGCTTTTTGAAGCAGTGGGAGATACTAAAACACATGAAACTTTTTTATTGTATAATCATTCTGCTCAACAGAAATGTCTTAATTAAATTTCTGCTTGCAGAAGGATGTTAACGTCATTTCTGTTCAAGGGATTACAGAAGGTTGTAAACAGGTGTAAATACCAATCTTATTTGCAAATCTAGCTTCTAATCCAAGTCTATCAGAGATTCATGAGAAACCAATTTATTTTATCTAAGCTAAGAGGCTATAGAAATATTTGACAAGCATATGCACTTTGATGATGAGCACTGGAACAGCACTGAGAGAGAACTGCTATTAATGAACTCAATTGAAGGTTAATTTTGCTAGAGCATATTTTTCTGGGAAAGCAAGAGCCAGAAAATAATAATTTATACGGGTCATGCAATTTATGTATGTCAGAAGTCAAAATATTAGAACATTGAAAAATTAATTCCAATACATTAAGATGATATCAGATGGACAACACTTATACTGCATATGTATTATGACTTCCAGAAAGCTTGATGAATGTATTCAGATTTGATTATGCCCTTTTTTCTGTGAGTATCCATCTGTTGTCCTTTGTTATAGATGATTAAATCCAGAAATAGATTGGTGTGTGTCTAGGAAAAGTCTTTTTGCTCTGTGTTTGTTCAGCATCTTGAAACAGGGTTTTGGAACATGACATGGATTACAAAGTGTTATGACTCTTCAGATGGTAAATATTAATAGCTAACTAACTAACTAAATAAATTCAAAGTGTCCATAGATATCTGAGATCAGTCATAAAATGCCACTAACACATAGCTGCTCTCTGACTGCAGAAGCCAAGTTCTGAAAGAAGCTGCCGACAAACAACTGTGTTGGTTTAACAAGTCACCAGACACTAGAATGCTATTCTACATTTACTGGGGTTTAGCGTCACCCCCCAAAAGTCGGTTATCTTATGTGAATGGTACTGGATCTTCTCCAGTGCAAATCAGGCAGTGTTAGTTTCAAAAGTCAATAGGGCCAGTTTTATTCTGTCTGATTTTGCCTTAAAAGCAACAGGGGACAGTTCCCCAAAGTGCTCTCCTTTCAGAGATGTGGGGTAGTAGTAGTAGCCACCAGAGTGGCTGGAACAGGTTGCTTAGGCATCAGTATTTTAAGCAAATCCAGGACTGAAGACAATCTCTGTATACGCAGTTCAAACTGATGCAACTTAAATACAGGAAAAAAGCAAGACTTGATTTTTTAAGTTTGTGTGCTCTCTTGAGGAAAACTGGTTTTCCTCTTTACCCTACTAGTAGGATGGCATGTCTTCATCTTTGTTTAAATTTTTTAGTGGTTGTCTTCTGTTCACTGGTGTTCTTACTTAATCTTTGGGTATTCTTTTACACCTCTGCACAACTGAGGATAAAGTGGTGCCACTGAGATATGAAGTATTTTTAACAAATAAATGACACATGTATTAATGCATTTCACTTCAGGATATGATCTTCCAGGTCTTTTTTGAAGAACTGACTTATAAGATAATTTCAGTTCTAGATAAAGTGACTGCACAAAAGTTTATCTCATTAGGTGTTTTTTCTTTAGCACATCAGGTAACAAATACCCTAAGTACACTTTACTATCTTTCTCATTCCTCATATCACAGGAAGTGATGAGGGGAAAAGTGCAGAGGAATGAAAAGAATCCTGAAATTCTGAACTTTGTATCTTCTCCATTATTTATCAGATATGTTTGATATGCTATTTGTGACTGGTCTTCTGTCAGCCTCCTGCTATACTGAGTCATGAGAGTAGCTTTCCTGTTCTCAGGATCTACTGTTGCAGTTATTTATTGCTTCCTTTCAGGGAACTGCATGGATTCTGCCTTGCGTTTATAAATGTTGTTATGAGTTTTTGTCTAATTGGATTTATTACTTGCAAATCCAACTCAGAGAACCTAAACACAAGGTCTTCCCATGAAGTTAGGAACTTAGTGACTTCAGGCACTTTGTCCTGGAAAATTTAGGTACTCAACTCGTAACACAGATGTACAAATTCTCTAATCCATGATTCTCTAAATATGTACTCAGATGCTGTGTAACCTCACTTAAAATGTATAGACTGAAACAATTAAAAATTTAGGATACAACTCAAATGGTTTAAAACTATATTATTTCATTTCACTTGCCACCATGCAGTAGTGGACATCATGGTAAAAAGGTACAACGGTTTAGCAAGAAGCGATAGAGGCACACATTTTCTACCAGTGTCCAAAGTATCTATCAGAAAAGTTTCCTATCTCCTAGCCTAACCAGAGCTCATTCAATATTTCATGAGAAATCAAGCACAAAGGTGGTCAGAATGTTTTCAACAAAAACAAAGTTTTATTTTAAATTGGCAGTTCTTCAAAATCAAAATGGTTCATCCAAAGCAGTTCAGCTTCAATAATTTTTTCCCCAAAGCACGGAAGGGCATCCATGGTAATCCTGAGTGGATTCTTGGTCAAACACATCACTGCCACAAAATTAGTGTTTTCTGATTCTACAGCTAGGGAGTAATCAGATTTGCTGAGGATTCATGTCGACTGTCTGAAATGTAGAGATCCATCTGTAACTGGGATTTAGTTCTCTGCACTGCAGCTGAGCTCTGGGAACCTTTGTTAATCCCATCTGAAGTCACAACAGCCTAATCATTGGGATTCCCTGGAGGAGAACTGGAGTTTGGAGCACAGAAGTCTCAAGACAGTTGTTGTGACACCAGGTCCCAGAGGACCCTAACAGCATTGCACTGACAACTTCTAACACTAGCCAATTAATTTAAGATGGTTAACAAGTTAACTGAAGAAAATGGGTTTTGCCATTTGTGTTTCCTTTGAATGTGAAGTCAATCCTGTTCCACCAAATGGGATATTGCTAGAATACCTTACATGAGACATTCAGAATTACACAGGAAGCTTGTATCAGAGAGAAATAGCACCAAGGATTCCTAGATAGTGGTTTAGCACCAAGCAAATTTTCGTCTCCCTAAGGGTACAGTAGTTTTTCTGGGGGAAGAAAAAACATTTGTTTTGTACCTTTCCACATGCTTTTCTTCAAAGACTGTTGAAGAATTGGATGAACAGGAAAATGTGTGCTTCACCACAAGTTTATCATCTTCCCAGATCAAAATTATCTGATTTGTGTCTAGTGTGTAAATACAAAAATGTTTAAAAATTAAAAAGACATACTTTACGATGCTAATTAAAATCCTATATTATCCACAACTGAAACACTATTTCAGCTTTTCTATATTCTGGTAAAAGTTGCTTCTTTAAAGGAGATATGGGAAATTTTTCTGGTTTTATCTTTTCAGTCTCATTCAAACAATGCTCTCGTAATACATCAAATATGTATTACCAAGAGATTAAAGTCAACATATAACGTATCACATGGCTTACTCTAAATTAATACTACATTGCCTGATTATTTTGCTTTTCATATATACTTATTTTCTGATTTTTTCAACATTTGAGTTATATGTGCTACACTTCCCATATTCTCAAACTTAATGGAACACATTTTAGAGGTAATACGTAACTGAGTACCCACTTGTCTCAGGCACTTGCTTGTTTACTTCTTCTTAAGACATACTGAAACTGTATTTGTCACCTGGCCAGCGAGCAAGGCCCTGGTCATTAGTTCAACTAAGATTTACTGTATTGCATCCTCCCTGTATGTATAGTGCAGGACTTGGAGCAAACTGTCCTCTGAGCAGAACAGAAGTCTGACCAGCCACCATCAAAATGCATTTGAATGGTATTCACACTAGGCAATATTATGTGTTTTGTGGAGCCTGTGAACACAGTGACTTTGCAATCTGCCCATAGTTTGCAGCTGCTTTAATAAAACCCTAAATAAGGAGTCAGCATTTTTTTCCATTTAAACATTATATTCTTTATAGTAAGACTAAATTTGTGCATGACTGTGTAAGAGAGATTTATTCTTTTTGTATAAAGTCTTAATGGATTAAAGAACTTTCTGCTCTGTAGTAATGAATGTACAGTTAAGAAAATGCACTGGCACAAACATATCCTAGATAATGTCCTTTATGATGTGTCATCAGAAAATACTAATCTTCCCTGTTTTTCTTCTTAAGTCTCTGTTGCTATGCTCTGCCTCTCCCTATCTATGGGCTTAAGTGGCCTTAAGACAGATGCAAGCATTGATGGGGCAATTTTAAGGATTCCAAGGATGTTAGGGGAGGAATAGATTCATGCAATGGGATTTCTCTGCTGTAAATGCATAATTTAGGGCAACAATAGTACTTCTGCCCCAGCTTTACAATCTCTGAATAAAGAAGGGAAAACTAGCTTCCTGCTCTTCTGTCCAACAGTACTCATTAAAGTGTGAGTTGGCTCTTGGATTTCCCATGCTCTTTCATTGTTTTATTCTATTTAAAAAATACAATTTCTCTTGACTTCTTTATCACAATTTCTACTATGCAGGAGATAAATACATATTTGAAATAATCATATTTGGAATGATTTTGAAGTGAGATCCAATGGAGTCTAATAAGTTGAGCCTGAAAGTGTAAGGGCACTTGTTCATATTAAACCTACATACGTGATGCAGTCATGGTTTACAAAATAATATATTTCTACTCCTAACAATTTTGGGTGGGATTGTTTTTACTATTTTGTTGTATTGATTAGATTTTTTCAGAAACGTATAAATAAAAATGCAAAATCAGTTGCCATTATTATATATTCAATACTCTGCACAGTTTGGGGAGGGGGATTCTATTCATTTAAAGTTCAAAAATGATGTTAAAAGAATCTGTGGGTGCCTCTGTCAACCTGTGATTCCTACCATTGTTCCTAGTATCCATTTGCTGAGGCAGCTATTCACGCTTTTTGGCCTACCTCTCTTTATCTGCAGCCTCTGGCATTTCTCTTTCCTTATTGTCATGCTCAAGGAGGTGGTAGAAATGTCTTAAACTGGGAAGGATTCCTTTATAAGAGAAGATATTTCAAAAACTCAGCTAGGTGGCACCGAAATCTTGAGAAGGTACAGACATTCAAAATCTGCCATAAAACCACAAGAGGAAGAGAATAGCAGTGCTGGAGAAAGACTAGTAGAGATTACACTGATCTTTAGATGACCTCAAGATCCCATCAGGAGCTTGTCAGATTCCCAGAGCTCTGACCAAGCCCCATTGTAAATACTGCAGTACCTCTCTGTGATTTATAGAGTATTTAGCCACCACAAAAGCTTGCGGTGAGGATGTACACTGCCAGTACAAGTGGAGTGATATATTAGGGCTTTGATGTCTTTATATTGTTGCTTCATGTACCTGATCTGAGCTCAAAGACTTTGTACTGAAGAAACTATTGTAGCTGTGACTGGCCTTGATATAATCTTAAACTAAATAGCAGAATCCAAAAATAATAATTTTTTTTTTGGCTGAACAGCAGCTACATCAGCAGATCAAATCTTAAAAGCAAGTCACTGTTGCTGTCAGAAAAAAAACAATACTGGTGACTCACTGGGCAGTTGGAAGAGTATACAGATGGAAGTGTGAAGCGATGACTTAAAATTAACTTTTCCACTAATACTTAGTGTATTACATAACATAATAAATTTATGTTTAAAAAAACATCGATTTTAATAGATATATTAAGATACAAAACAGTAATGTAACAAACTGCAACAGCTGAAGGCAGGATACATTCAATTTAGCTTTAATTATGATAGTAGGAAGTAAGGTGACTGGAAAGCCTCAGAGAAATCCAGACTGGTCAACTACCCATCTAATAGCTAAAAGAGCTAAAGGAAACATTTATTAGCAATAAAGACATAATTCTTCTATATTAATTGGTAACACTAAATAGATTACAATAATTTTATATTAACAAGTGGAAAAAAGCCTTCTGCTGAAAGACAAACTTCATCTGGCACTAAATCTATGTTCATACAAAGGCTATAGTCTTCAAATTCCCTCAAAAAATGTTTTTGAAATTTATTCTTTAGATAAAGTTAAATAAGATTTTTTTCTCTATTTTTTTTCTGTACCAATTTCTATTGAATTATTCTTAATTTATTTACCAAATTGTGTAGAGGTCTGGAATACTCTGCAGCCATTTTTCCTTGTTCTGTTTTTATTCCATATGCACATTAATTATTTGGATGGTTAATACAGACGATATTTATTAAATCTGCAGATGATATGACACAGAAATTGAATTAACTATCTTTGAAGTATAAGATTAGAAATTAAATAATCAGAAACAGCTAGATTGATATTCAGCAAATTCTAGGACAAAAGCATCACGCTTATGAAGAAATGCTACAAGAACAAGATGGGAAATGGCTTGGGTCAGCTGTTACACAGAAGAAGATATGGAGCTTACAGCATTTCACAAACTGAATACAAGATAAAATGGTATTTAACAGACAAAAATGAAGTTTATGTTGAGAGGAATTAATAAGAAAGTTGCAATGTAGAACACATGAAGAGATATTTCTAGTATTGGTAAGGCCTCAGCTGAAGTGTTATCATCATGAGCCAGCAGACAGGTCTGTAAAACTGTAGGAAGCTAAGAACAAAGGAGAATAATTAGAAGTCTGAGAAACTGTTTGGGATTAATTAGCTATAACTAATGGTTTGGTTTTTTTTCAGTCTGGCAAAAGTCATACATGAAGAGAGATGTGGTTAAAATGTACAGATAAATGACTGCATTAAAAAAGGAAGGCAATTGTGTGCGTTTATTGTCAATATGACAAGAAGCAACAGGTTTACACTATAATAAGGGGAAAATTCAGGGTTTTCTTAAGGTTGTCTAAATTCTATCATGGATTCCTTACAGAAGCTGCAGAGATAGCTTGGAAAGTTTTAAGACCTGGTTAGCAGACATCTTTCAAGTACAGATTACATACAACTGTGCCTAATTTGAGATAGAACAATACTGTAGATGTCTTTTGAGATTCCTTTCAGCTCTACTGTTTGTAAGCAGTAGCACATTAATACTTTACACAAACAAATACATAAGCTACAATATATAAGAATATCAAAATTCCATTAATTTTCAGATTTCAGCTGGAAGTTTCTTAAAATGTTTACCTATTTGATGGCATTCCTATTCAAATCCAACAGAGAGGACTTTCAGGATTATCTTTCTTTAGTCACCTTTTAAATTACCATATAAAACAATTTTGGCCTCACAGACTCTTTTAGCCAGGCTGTTCTTTATTAATTCTTTGTAGTTTACTACTTCAGCAATATGAAATCACTTTTACTTGTATGCCTTCTCAGGAAATCACGTAGTCTCTCTGGTGCATCTTCTATATTAGTGTTTCTTCTGCATTCCTCTAACAAAGACTTTCACATCTCGCACTAATAGTTTATTTTGTTTTGTTTTTTCATGAGCGTCTTTCATCATTATGAAAGATATAAGTTGTGTTCACACTTACTTTCCTAGGAAAATTAAACACAGTTCTTTCATTGTCTGCTTCATTTACCCAGCCTCTGCTCACAAGGATACTGATAGTTTATTTCTCTTTACCATTCCTACTTCTAGCTTCTAGCACTCTTCTGACTGCTACTTTATCTCTCACTGACCTGATTTTTCTGTTCTGATGCTTTAAAGTCAGACATAGCAAGCTTTTATTCGGTACAAAATATGAATTATAAAAGATACGTCCTTCAAAGTAACTTTGCATAATTTTGACCTGAAGATAGTTTTAATGGAATGGAATGGAATGAATGTTTAATGAATTTTCTAATGGAATTATTTTCAATTTATGCTTTGTAATTGAAAGAAGAATAAGATATTGTTTATAGTATTTCTCTTTGATTGCTATACAATATGTATGTGTCTTGTTATACACATCAATTCTCATGATCTGTTAGGAAACATAATTTAAGAAACTATTGAAACAAAGTCATTTCTTATACATTTCAATATTTATTACTCTCAAATCATTGTTCTTTTTGTACTATTTTGGGGCAATTTTCCTCAAATGACTGATTCCTTCTAGAAAAAAAGATGACATAGTTATTCTGTGGTATATGCAATTTTATCTAATTTGCTGTATTTTACAAGACTCTAATGAAAAAATATAATTTGGACTTTCAACAGGATCCAGGGTACTGTTTACTCAAAGTAGTTTAAAATGCAAGTATTAAGGACAAATTTTTGTCTACATAGTAATGTACACTATAAATAATGTGTAAGATCTAACCATTAATTAGCAGAAGTGTCACGGATGGATGAATTTTATAAACATAAAGTTTATAAGTGGCCTGATGTGTCAGTCTTCTGAACACTTCCACCACAATGATCACTAATTCTGTAACTGATCAACCAACCCTTTCTTTCCCCTCAAGTATATTCAGTTACTACAATGGACTGTGCTCTTTGTTCTTAATTTTCAGCAAGTATCATGTCATCATGAGACACACTGCAATGGAAAATTATTCTTTATTACTGTAGCAATAAACTGACATATTTGGTATCCTGTCCTGGTTCTTTTTTTCCTACTATTTTGGCAGATGATAGATCACATTCCTCATCTGATACTTCATGCTTTCACCAAGACTTCAGCGTTGGTCTTTCACTTCCCAAGTGACTATTTTAACTGCTGGAGTACTGAATGAATGTCTAATAATCTCTCCTGCTGCAGCTAATCTGCTGTTTCATCAACAATTATCTCTTGATCAAAGGAAGAAGACTACCTCATTGTGTACCATGATAACATTTTACATGAAAAGATGAGATTCAAATTATTCAAGATCCGATGAAAGTCTACACAAAGAGGAAAAGATTTCACAGCAAAGAATTAATAACGAAGTATCTTGGTAATTAAGACATTTATGCATACTGTAGAAGATCTGCTAAAGCTTCAGATTCAAACTATCCCTAAGGTAGAGAACAGAGCGCTTGTTTCCCAAATTCAGAGGACAATCCTAACCAATGGGCTTTTCCTGCTCTGTGAAGGAGTAATCTCTTCAGTGACTGACAGCAAATTCTTGAAAACCCTATTTATGCACAGAACTCAATAAGATTAAAGAGGACTATTAATATTTCAAGTGTACTTAAACCAATGACAACCACAACATCAACACAAAGGGTAATCCTAGGAAATCTGAAAAAAACAATTCTCCGTCCTCTTCTGATTCTTTAAATTGCTGAAAACACAAATATATCAGGCTCAAGGTCCTACTGAGTCATTCATTAGTAGGACATTTCCACAACATGATTCATGTAAAAACCAAATAATTTTTTTCATGTTTTTCTACTGATTGGATAGGAAACTGACATTTCTGCATTTCTGTAGTGACTCAGTTTCAGTAGGATGAATGAAGATCCTAGAGTCCCTATTTTTTTCTTTCATATATGCTTAAACCAACACACAGTGAATACGATTACCTTCCAGAAATGCAGTCTAGATTATTAAAACACATAAAGTATGCAGAAAATATTTTATGGCAGGTTCTTCTAGCAGTACATGTGGTATATGCATATATAAAAAAGAATATTTCTTTTCAAATACCTGAAGTAACCTTAGGATATAAACACAGATGACTAAAAGGTGAACGATATTCAAGCAAGGACTAACTGATGTTTACAAAACAAATTGAAATAAAATGCTTTATGAAGAATGCTCCTAAAAATAGTATGGGAGGTAGCATTTTTAAAGATGTTGAAAAGACAATATTTTTATATAACTTTCAAAATTGTTAGAGATATTTTTTATAAAATATTTTAAAACAATTTTTAATATGTAATTGAGCACAACAGGCTTTCATTAACTACTGAGGATGGAATATTTTTATACCCCCAAAATATTTTAACTAAGCAATCTAAACATGTACGAAGTCTAACCCCTAATATGATGTAACTATTTCTCTGAGGCTTGTTTGTGGTTTGGCTGCCTTTACTTTCTATGATGATCAGAAAGATTCAAAATTATTTTGTAGAAAGCTAATTGTAGTACTAATTTTTCAGAAGGATATTTTGTGCTGTTTTTCATGCAATTAAGGTGAAATTGGAAGAACACTTAAAATTTTGACCACTTATATGCAGATAACAGGATTTCAACTGAAACTTACAAGTATTTTATTTCTAATGGAATTATTTAAAACTATTCATAAATTTTAAATTAACATATACAATTTGAAATGCAATTGCCCCACCTTTTAGGAAATTTATATTTTACGTTATTTACATAGGAGTCTTCAACATCTTTTACATGACTCAAAGGACAAGACATTTCTAAATTGTTACATGTTGCATCATGGTCCCATATACAACATGTTACTAAATTGTCCGCAGAAAATGTTGAAGAACTTGCTGCTGCTGCTTCTGCAACATAAATGTTGTTCCAAATCGTGCATGATGTGTTAAAAAGGCAATTTGCAGTGTTTCTTGAACGCAACACTTAGAGAAATAGTGCAGTGCTTTGACTAGATGGTCTTGCACATGCCTCATCTTTCTTCTTTACACCTATCAACAGAGGTAGCGATCATCCAATTCATGGTGATCATCATTGAGAGAATTCAGTAAAAATTTGACAATTCCTCAAATAGACAAGCATTTTTAGACATCAGACTTCCTTTAAAAGAAGCATGAGCTGCTTTTTTTTTTTTAATGGTCACTTAATGAGAAAATAAGCAAAAAGGAAAATGAATCCATCAATTCAAGCTGCATGTCCTTTCTTAAAATATCTGTAGAATATTTTGTTACAGAATTTCTATTCCTATTACTGATGAAGATGACATTTGTCACATCTGGACTATTTAGGCATGACCTTTACTGGGATTCCTGCCTCTCCCTGAAGAGCACTCAATTTCAGCATACATTCCTTGCACAAAGTGTAGCACAACATTCCCAGCATCCTGAAGAAGTTCACTTAAAAAAATAATAGTGAAGACTCTTAATCCTAACATATATCTTTATAGTTTTTATTTTCATCCTGCACACTATAACCCTCAGCAAGATACTGCAGAAAATGCTGGTTCTAGGATACTACATTGAAAGTTCAGGAAACCAGACAGTTTAACTCGATCATGATCATTGTTCCTCCAGCGTTCTCCTGGATGGCAGGGCTCTGTATGATACACCAGAAACTATCTATGACACTGCATCCATTTCCTCTGTCTTTATATGAATTACAATCAAAACAGTATGGTGTCACATTTTGGGTCTGTATTACACTGGGAAAGGGGCAAACATGAATATTCAGTCTATCTTAAATAAGGAAAAAATGTCCAAGAAACAACAGATGCAGCAATTTTACCTTTTCAAAGCCATCACAGTAGCATGGGCTGACGCTTTGCTGAGTTTTCCTACGAACAACATTTCACTGTCTGTACGCTTCCTTTTCTCTACAAGATTGGAATGGTTTAGCTGTTCTCTTTAAAACAAAATCAGTTCACTTTCCTGGACCTGATGAAGTAATATTATCACAGAAAGCTCATGAAATATTGGGAACATTTGTGCCCATAGACATGAAGGCTGTAATTTTCAAGGAAATCTCCAAGAGATAGCGTTTTCAAGGAAACCTCAGGAAGTTCAGGGTCTGAAATGTTTTACAAGGACTTCATGTGAGTTGTAAAACTACCAGGTTCTCTAGCATCACAAAGAAATTATGTCCTGCTCTTGTGACAGACTGGGCATCTTTCATTCCCAATTGTTAAGTACATTACAGTACAGACGAAAGCACATTAATGAAGACAATATCACTCTCACAGCTTTCATTCTTTTTAAAACATCAATAGCTGACAGAAAAACAAAACAAAACAAAAAACAAGTGAGCATCTTATCTCATTGAAAAATATTTATTTTAAATTATCACAGGTATTGTATTAAGGTAAATTTAGGTATTAAAGGTCACAGACAATACACAAGAGGTGATTATCCCAGAGATCTAGGCTGGTATGCTGTTCATATAGCATAAATTAGGAGACTTGAAAGCAGACTCTCAAATGTTGTCTGTATGCATATTTTCTAAGCTACAAGGGGACAGTGTTAGTATACACAGCATTAAAAATGTATTAATGGAATAAATAACTTGAAAAATTATCTTGGATCTATCTTTTTTTAAAATTCTAAATTAAGGTGAAAATATGTGACAAACAGGAAAGCTACTTTTAATGTAAGATGGCGTCTTACATTAACATATGACTAAGTCAATAACACTTCAATAAATGGCATAAATGACATGTTTTAAAGACTATGCTATTAATACCTTCCAATGGACTTCCATTTGTTGGTTAAATACCAAGTAGCTACCTTTGCTAGAAGTTAAGCTGATTTGCTAGGAAAAGTTAAAGCTCTAGGAGGACAAATGCATAACTTATGCATGTACACATTCATGCTCATGCATGCACACATGCACATACACACACACTTGCTGTTTGCCAAATTTTAGCCTGTAGCAAAATCAACCTTGTCTGAAATATTTGATAATTTTAACGAAAAGTCTGAGACCCAAACATGCATTAGTAGATCTATATTTTCCCCAAATCTTCCAACTTTTTCTGACCACCTTGGATTTAGTCTTAGAATAGGGAAGATAATCTTTTAATATAGTACTTCTATTCCCTATTTCTCAATTCTACCAGTTAAAACACTAAATAAATAAATGTGAGCTCCAGTATATGTATAAGATAAAATTGTGTTCAAGTGACACTAATTTTCTAATTCCAGAAAAATCAAATTACAAAGAGATATCACTTTAGAACTGGAAAAACTGCAAGGTTAAGAAAAAAAAAAGTTCATCATACTGGGATCAAGGTGTGATTCATAAGCTGCAGCAAGCAACTGACTATGGAGAAAAAATATAAAATGTCTATGCAGAGAAGGAATCTGAGGAAGGTTAATGTGGAAAATCTAGCTACTGCCCTCTTATGATCGAGTCTCATTTCACTTTTCACAAGGTATCCTTTTTGATACTCCTTTGCAGAATGTTTAAGTTTTAAACAATGATATAGCATTACTTTGCAGAAGAAGTAATGAAGGAGAGGCAGAAAGGCTTTTTATTGAAAAATTGTAATTTCTGTAGTCCTGAAATTACAAGTGTCCATACCTTGTACACCCAGCAGGAGTTCAGGTACTCTGATTCCTTTACAGATTGTGTGTTATTTTTCAGACTATTTCTAATTGAAATCAGATTATTAAAAGAAGAGTTGTGAAACTGAAACTGGTTAATTACAAAAATATTAATTAAATATAAAATTACCTGCAGTGGTACTCCTTAAAAAGGTAGATTTAAAAAAAAAATCATTTTTTGGAAGGCTTGGAAAATTTTTATGTTCCTCTGTCATTCAAAGTCTTTTTAAAAAATATGAAACAGATAACTTCAGAATGCATTTCTAAATCAAAACTCACCAAGACTGTTTCAGAATTGCACACAATGGCATAGTCTTCTGGGACTCAAGGATGTATGTCATCATTTAAATATCAACAGGAGGGCAGGCTGGAAAGCACAATACCTTCCAGGATCTTTTCCAATGAAAAAACTCAGTACTAAGGGAAAAATAATGCAAGGAAGTGCACAACAAAGTGAAAGACGGTATATTGCTCCCAATCCTTTTTTTTTTTTTTTTCTAAATGCTTCATAAAATTCACAAAGTGTTCCTACTTGCATATATGAAAAAAAAGCTGTGAACAGGAAACAGAATAATGAAGCACTGTGCATGCATCATAACTTCAGGCCAGCATTTTGAGTTCAAAATAAGCGAACAATAATGTATTGATCGGATAAAGGCTAGCCAGCAGTTGTCCCCCTGTTGGATTTCAGCCCACACATTAGTATGTGCTAAAAGGTTTTAATGGATATTAAGTAAATTGAAGTGAGATTAGATACACCTACTACAATACAGTCACAACTCTCATTGCAGTACAGTCATTCTCAAACAGATTAGGAAAAAACCCTTCTAAGAAAGGGGTAAAATACTCTGTTTTAATCTCTTTTCTTTTTAAATCAAAGGGTCAATTTCATTTTTATTTCAATCAGCACAGGTCGTTTACCACTAGAAAACAGATTTATAAAAAAATATTGTCAGAGTAAATTAACCCACTTATCTCCAGAGTTCAAACACTGGATGACATTTCAAGTGAAAAATCCATTCTCTCTTTATAAGTTGTCATGGCCAGAGAACCATGTGCAAGAGAGAGAAATCGACCATGCTGTACAAATTAATTCTGGGAGTCTCTGCCCAAGACAATTTGCATTCTAAACAAAAAAAGACCAAACGGTCAGGTAAAAGTTCTCTTGTTAGAGAACTGAAAAACAGATTAGCAAGTACGTTCAAAAAAAAATTTTAGGCACAATTTGGGCACTGATATTCAGAACTGCAATACTGAATACTTTTCTGTCATCTAATCTGCAGTTGCCTACATGTCATCAGCCTTTACCCTTACCTGGACTTTGCTACATATGCTATCAGCTGCACTTTATGGGTATTCCTCCAAAAGTAACCTCCCTCAGTCTGGCAAAGCATTCTTGTGGCCCTTGGACCAAAGGCCTAAGATACCGATTTCCAACAGGTATGCTCTGCAAACCAAGAGGCAACATCTACTATGCTACCAAAAAAGTTATACCCTGACATAGATTCACATGCTTTTTCCTAAAGTGGATCAGATGATAGAAAAAAGACATACTGCTCTCTTACCATCATCATGATCTTGAGGTTGACCTGTGAGGCTGATCTCATTAGTTCACCACTTTCTGACGACTGCTCTCACCATTGTATCCATTTGTGCTTTGAAGAAAGGAGAAAAACTTCCCACTTGTCACAAGAAAAGTTCTAATACTGTGAATCCTGCATTAAAATGATAGGAAAAGATATCACATCTTTCCACTTGGAGCCAACAGTTATTAAAAAGATAAATTTCTGTAAATATGGTTAATCTTTATCTCAGGATGGGCTTTCCAAGTACAATAGGAATTCACATTACTTCAGAACAACCAACAGCTCTGCAGTTCAGCTTTATACTGTAATATCAGTTTACCTCTAGTCAATCATTATTTTTTAGAAAATGAAGTCAGTGGAACAGCCTCCATTGGTAGAATTAAAAACAAAGGCTGGTTTACATTGTTGAACCAGGCTTTCATGTTCCATATAATAACTATATATATACAATAACTATAATAACTACAAAAAGGACTCAGTAAAGATCAAAAGAAAAAAAAACCCAAAACATACAAGTAAGAGTTACTAAGAGTTCTTTATTGCGTTTATTGCAACATGAATTTACCTGCATGTCTCTAGAGGGAGAATGATCTCAGTATCAACAAGAAAAGGTAATGTTGAGGTAAAATTACTATGGAATTTGTGATGTCTTGGTATGGTTAGCTGCTATGAGTCCCTAAACAAATACAATGCACAACTGCTTTCTAAAAATAAGCAGATGAATAAAATCTAAAACAGCATGGTGTGATAACGTATTTTTTCTCTTACATTACATGATTTTTGTGTCAACTTCTGTCAGATTAGCAAGCTGGAAATCACACAATATAGGTATTTTTATGGGTAACAAATTAACACCTGGTGATAATAACTAAGATTGTTAGCACTGAGTTCCCACCTCTACTCCCTTCCTCATCACCTTAATTTTATTTGAGATTATTTAGGATTTGAGTGGGAATTTGGGTAGGGAGCTATTATTTTCCTATGCTTGGTTTCAGAGAAAAAGAAAGTTTTTTGAGATGCTTGAGTAAAACTGTCATAGTCATTGTAAATGTTATCATTATACGTGTTAACATAATGAATTGTTCTTCTTATATAATACATTAACTGAAACTTTTGCTTCTATATAGCTCACAGATTCCTCCAGTTCTTATTAAAGAACTATGGTGAAAGTTCAAAGAAAACTGATTCTACAGTTACAAAGAACACTTAGATTAAGTATCCAGGCTTTCGGAACTCCGTCCCTAACTGGTATTTCTGATCAAAGCTGAATCTTGTAAGATTTTTTTTTATTATTATTTTTTTAAATTATTATACCTTTATTTTTTTTCCTATAAAAGAAAAATAAAAAGATGATTTGTTCCTGAGACATTCAACACCTGAGATAAGACAAGACATTTCCCAAATTCTACAATACCTTCAAGCCTCTCATCTCTCCACTGCAGCCCAATGTATGCCTTCCCAATGTAAACTTAACTTTTAAACTGGATCAATCACTGCATATTAATGTATAAGACAACGACAGAATACAGAATAACAGAATTGCAAGACTTGTCAGCATTTCACAATAAGATGTTCACAGAGGTGTCCTGAAGCATGGTTTCATTTTCAGATAGACTACTATCATAACAGACTTTCAGAATAACATAAAATACAGTGGCTGAACCTACAAATAAACAAAGTGAACAAAGGAACAATATGGTGTTCCCTTAATCATTTCTATGTAAGTGGGCAGGAATAAAATAATTATTTACATGGGAGTGAGAGACACAGCAATAAGGAGGTTGCTTCCATAGATCTGTCAAGGATAGCACTGTGAAATACTTAATAACATTCATGACCATCATTATAATTTTTTATTTCCTTCTATTTATATAAAAAGAGTCATGTATTCCAGCTCCTGTCCCCTAATCATGTGAAATATACATCTCTCTAAAATTCAGAACAAAACCTACACACAAAACAATACCAATAGGAAGCAGTGATTCATAGCAGCAAAACTTCTTATGTAATTACAGTAGCATCCAGACAGCAAAAAGGGGGTTTTCACACATTATGACAACTTCATGTGTCTTTCACAAAAAGGAAAATACTCAGCACTGTGTAGGATAAAATAAAAGAGCATACAAATAGGACAAATAGGCATAAATACAACGAATAATTAGTATGATGGGATACTTGCTTCATAATACTGAAGAAAGCCTCCACATTTGCCAGGAACCTGCTGCACTGGGTATAATTGAAGCTTATGGCAGAAACTTTAATATTGGACTAGAATTTGAACAGCCAAACTGCCAGGGGAAGGATAGGGTGCTCCATGTGGGGAGAGGAGTCAGGAGACAAAGGTGTGTCACAGTGTAAGAAAAAATGACACTGTGAGACTAAATGCATTTGAATATCAAAATATTATATGAATACTCTTCAGTCTCAGATATATGTACAGTTTAACAAATTACCTGACTTCTGGGTTCTGTAGCAGAGATGACGTGGTCCAGGAGAAAAGTTGGGTGGGTTGGTGCAATGCTTACAGTCATGAGGTACACTGTCAAGGGCTGCACAGCAGGGTCCCATGCCAGCTATAATATGTGCAGTCTTGAGGGTCCCTTGGAGTTTTCTCTTGTTTCCTGGCTCCTCTGGGTGTTGCAAGATGGCTGAAAATCCTGGGGCAAGGTCGTGGAGGACCCTGGGTTTCCCCAAAAGATTTTCACATTCTCCTTTATTTGGAGTTCCTTCCACAGTCTCTCCTTGGGATCTCCTTTAAATTTTTTTAGTTTCCCAAGTTACAGCATTGGTTAGAGAGTATTTCCTCGGTGACTAGTGTGTTCAACTTGTGCTGTTGTTTTTTCATTTGTTTTTGATATTGTTGGTACCATAATCAGAGTGGTCAGGATACGTCTGGGCATGCTTGCACTGAAGGGTCAGCAGGTTGCAAAGTCATAGTTCAGATTTCTATTTTTTTGAACATACAAAACCTATACAAAACTCATTCGGTGTTTGGGACAAGTTATTGGTCACATTTTGTCTCTTATGCTAGAATAAAAAGTTGATTGAAGCTCACAGGCTTATGCTAACAGCTATGCTACCTCAGGTCTAATTCCTGCAAACAGCTACGCAGTGTCCACAAGCCAGTGGGGTCCTGCCCTGCCCGCCCCTGCCAGCAAGGTATAGTCCCACCGTGCCCCGACAAGCCCAGCTGAGCAGGGCCAGAGATGGCCATGGACTGGTGATGTCCAGGCAAGGCAGCAGCAATGAGGCAGATTCTGGGACGAGGTGCACAGTTGCAGTGTAGTTCAGTTCAAGAGCAAGCTGAGCCCTTGAGCTTCCATACAACTTCCACGAGATGGGTGCAAGCCCTTTCTTCTCAAAATTCTCGTCCAAGGTCCCAGAGCTGCACAAGGTCAGAGCTAATCTGCAGCACTGGTGGCTAAATCTATGGTGGGGAATAGCTGCAGAGCCTGTCACTAACTTCACTGGGGAGGTAGAAAGAAGAAATATTGGCCATGAGAAAGACTTTCCCAAAGCTCACACAGAAGAAGAGTAACAGACATAGGTATCCTGTTTCCTACAGTGCCTGAAATAGTGTGGTCTACAGCAAATCTGAGACAATAAAATCTGCATACAAAGGAAAATATATTTGGAGATACTGTTAATAGATCAAAGATGATCACTCAGTTCAAGCAACTAAATATATAAAAACAAAATAATTCAACATAAGATAGCAAGAAATAGTTTTCCTGAATCAGTACTGAAGGAACTCCTGTGGAGATGCTGGTGAGTCATTTAAAAGTCCAGTAATGCTATAAAAATGATTGTGGCTCTTGTGGAAATGCTAAGATTTCATGAGAATTAAGCTGCATTTCAGATGAAAAAGCTATCTAATATGCTTTTTTAAAGAAAGGGAAATGGTTTTGTTGTTAATGCATATAAAGCTATAAAGCTGGAAGATGTCTACTGTGCAGGATCAGCACCATTAAGCATTCAGTTCCCAGATGGAATTGGGAATGTGATCTTTAAATAAAATCACTATATTTTATTTTATCTTTTCATCCACCACTAGGACAAGTCTTGTCTTATATTCTCTATATGCATAAAATTTTATAAGGAAATTTTAATAGTTTACTATAACATGCAGTTATTTTACTTTCAGAGAAGTTATTTACTATGATGATATTATATAGGTCCTTCCCTCACCTATAACACTGTGGCTGGGGAATGAATCACTATATAGCTTAATGTACTACCCAGTAATTCAGATTTAATGTGTTGAGTGTAAGACTGAAGGTCAACAGCTATGGTAGTATATAGGCATAAAATATTACTTAATAAATTCACATTTAGGAGAATCTCATTGTATGGCATAGAACTGGGAATATGGTAATAAAAAGGCCTTTGCTGGCATAAATTAGAATGACCACATTTCTTACAAGTGAAAGGATAATTCTGACCTTTAAAAATATCTATGAGAGCAGAGTGAAGCATTTTCTGCTCTAAATTATGATGACGTGACTCTGAATAAACTTCAGAGATATCCCGATAGAGTAGTACATTGCTCAGTATAATTTCTACATGCTGAGCAATTTATGAGGAAAGATAAAAACCAGGAATCAGGTAAAATATTCTCAGCTGTCTGAAATTACTGCTGCATACATAGTAACTGGCATGTTGGGCCCTTCTCTAGTGTATTTAAATTAAGAGAAAAGTAAAATGGTGTTTTATATTTTGTATGAATAGGATGATTAAAATACCTTGATTTGTATAAATAGTTTCAATAGCTTCAATTCATTTGGAAAAAAACCAAAAAACAAAACAAACAAAAAACCACAAATAAAACAAAGGACAACACAACAAAACAAAACAAAAACCCCCCAGACTCTTAATGCTTAACACAAACTTTGAAAGACTATGACTTTCGACTTCTACTCTTGAAGGGTGCATAATGAATGCTTCAGAAGACGATTTCACAGCTATTTCTTGGACAACAAAATAATGTGGAAATCCATTCCAACTGTTTGAAGAGCACACAAGGGCAGATTCAAATCTGCATACACACTTCACATCCAAGACAGCAAATATGCATACTACAGCAGTCTATGCTAAAGGCTACTTAGGAATGAGGCTACAAGGATATACGTAAGAAAAATAATTCCGGGTGAATCTTCCTAGGCTATTTCTTGCTGTCACACCTACCCACACAGCTATGTCTTTGACTACTGTACAACAAGCCACACAACTACTTCTTCCTTTCACACCATTCTAAGTTCACTCTTCTTGGTCCTCAACCTGTCATTGCCCATGGCATCCAATGGCTTTTCTATAGTTTTGCCTTCCTTCTCTTTTTCTTTGTCACTGCTTCCTCTTCCATTTACTATTTTAATCTCTTTCTACCCCTACATTTCAGCTAAAATTTTTATTTGCTTCTTCTCCAGCACACTGTTGCCATACCAAAATGTAGACCTGAACTCATTCAGAATTAGCAGGGAATCTTTTATATCAATAGACAGGAAGTTTTGCTCAATTGCTGCATCCCTGAAATTATCCATTTCTCTGTTAATCTGTTTAGAGTAACTATCAGATAAATTCCAAGAAATGTGATAATCCATGTACTCAGTAGATAATTGTTTAATTTCTCTAAGAAACTGAGAATAAGATTTTATCATGAAAAATGTCAGACAGACATTTCAATAGACATGATTTCCTGCACTGTCTGATAAACTAAATCAGCATACAATACCACTTTGTAACTTTACTTTAAAGGAATTATGCCATGTTTGGCAAGTGGAGGTGAGTGGCAAGTTCTGAGGACTAAGTACACAGACTATAGGCATGTGTTGTTGAATAGCACTCCAGGACTGCAAGTAGGTACAAAGCAGTCAGAAAACTGCTTCTGTTTTGAAAGAGTGGGAAATAAGCACAACCAGAAGATACTGTTGATGATAAGAATAGTATGTATGCTTCTATATTTGTCTACAGCTCAGGCTGTCCAGGGAGGTTGTGGAGTCTCCTTCTCTGGAGACGTTCAAAACCTGCCTGGACTCATTCCTGTGCAACCTCATCTAGGTGTTCCTGCTCCAGTTGGGGGATTGGACTAGGTGATCTTTTGAGGTCACTTCCAAGCCCTAACATTCTGTGATTCTGTGGTCTACCGATATGAACTCAATTTAGTTTTTAATTGTGGATCAAAAACCTAATTTTAAAATTTTTGCATAAAGAATTTTTATCAAGTTTGTGATAATTCACCGAGTAGAAGTATTCCAGATTCCAACATTACAATTTGTCGTACCTATATATAGTTAAAAGGCAGTGATTCAGTTAATCAAAATTTATTAAAAACTTCAGCCTATTGATAACAAATTTACATGAGGGACCTTGAAAAATCTTGTTGGAAATCCATCAGAACGTCATTCTTTCTTTGGAAGAATGTGTTTAATAGTCTTTGCTGACTTCCTCAGAAGTAATGAAGCTTTCTTCTGTTTGACACAGCGTTGTCATCATCAGTCAGGTTCTAATCGCAAAATATTTTCAAGATACAGCACTCCATTCAATCAGGCAAACAACCCATGTCCATGCTTTTATCACAAGCTATTGATTTCTCTTTATTCCAGACTTCCTTCCAATGGCCTTTATCCTATCTGATGCAGCAAAGATGCATCAGGCAGTCTGATAAATCTCATCTTTCTTTGTTGTTTTGTCATTGCCAAACTGTCAACCCATTGGTTTTCAGGTTTATGACTTTGCTTACTGAAGTTCATGCACTCCCTCATTTATCAGGTTTACTTCTCACTCACACATTAGCCACAGCCCTGTCTAGCAGTATCATGCTCCCTCTCTCTTCCTTTCTCCAGGCCTTTTTCTTCTGAGTTTAACCAGAAACTTCTGATTAAACTCAGAAGTGGTAACTGCAATATTGGAAATGTCCTAGCCTCATAGTGTTTGGTGAAATTACTCGATTGAAGTAAAATCCCTTCAGAGGTACATAGATTACCCACAGTAATGAAACAATACCAGTATGTCAAAAGGCAGAATCTATGTCCTACCAATGTTAGCTCCATTTTCACTTATGTATCGTATAGTTCTGAGGGAAGTATTAAGTGAGATAGTGAAAAGCTTTTGTACATCACTCTGGAAGTATACATACAGGACATAAATGAGGCATGAGGCAGCACATGCAGAAAGAATCATTATATATATTCAATTTCCTGCCAAAATTTGACTTGAATTCCAAAATCCAAGTTGCTGTACTCAGTTGTTTTCCAAAACAAAACAAAAGTACTGTATATGTTTGGGTAAATCGTATCTGTATAGAGGAGTCACTTATTTAAACATTTACTAATGTGGCTTATGTGCACGTTCATACACCTGTACTTGCTTCCATATTTGGTGCAGACACTAACCAAAAAGACTTCAAGCAGAACTGTTGTCTGCAATAGTAGAGGAATTAATTTGACATAAGAAAATATTATGAAACTCAAAGCATCTGATGAAATTTATTTTTTTCCTAAAGACAAAGAATGTGCACATCTGAAAAATGTAATATTTTACCTGTTATAAGAGAAACTGGTCAGTAACAGGCATTAGTTATTAAGCCATGACATCAGACTATGAAATTACACTTGTTTTTGTTTTGTGTCTGGAAATGTGAATGTGTTCTTTCTGTGTTTTTAATGAGGGCCAAAGGTTGCCCTTTTTTGGCCATGCAACAAACAAGAGCTTTAATGTTAAGCTTTCTTAGACCACACCGCTGAATTCTTTTAAGGACATTTCCTTGTGTGATTTAATAAAGTTTTTAAAAATAGAAAACAAGATTGTTTTAGTAAGAAATATAGAGATATATGGTACAGCTCCAATGGTATGCCAGTAATAATGAGTTCCATCCTAAATTGCAACAATAACACCATCAAAGTGATTTTAAGGGGACAATTATTCTTCTACTTTTTCCATCTATTGTAGCCAGAGATTCCATTCCTCTACTGCTCAGTAAATTCTTCAATCATTATTAGAAAATATGATGTTATAAACTATTAATTTTGACCAGCTGAAAGAGTTTCTTTTTAACAACTTCCAATTACTCTTTATTCGTCTCTCTAGCTGTAGAAGGTAACTTATTAATTTCCTTTTTATCCTCAATGATAGCAACAGTCTGTTTTATAGTGCTTAATAGTCAGACTGAATCAAAGAAACAAAAATTCTAGAGATGCATTAAATTGTTCAATCTGTTTCCAAGTGAAAGTATAATTTTTAGGAACAATATGGAATCATAGATTTATAGAATGGTCTGAGTCAGAAGCAATGTTAAAAGATCATCTAGTCCAACTCCCTGCCATGGGCAGGGACATCTTTCACTAGATCAGGTTTTTCAAAGCCCTGTCCAGCCTTTGAACACTTGTAATGATGAAGCACCCACAACTTGTTTTGGGCAATCTGTTCCAGCGTCTCACCACCCATATGGTAAATTTCTTCCTTATATGTGGTCTGAGTCTACTCTCTTTCAGTGTAAAGCCTGCATCTAATCACCTCCCTGTCTTTCATATATTTCAACACACCTTTCAGGAAGATCTGTTCCATGAGGTTACTGGGCATGGCGATGAGGCTGACAGGTCGGTAGTTCCCAGGGTGCTGCTTTTTACCCTTTTTAAAAATGAATGTGATGATACATTGATGAATATTTTCAAAACCCCCATCAATAGGCATGAACAAAAACTATACTCATCATCAACCTTAAATCGCTTTCTCTTGTTCTCAATTTTGAAATATATTTTTGGGTATCTAATGAGGGTAATACATTTAGAAGACAAAAAAAAATTATATTAAGCATCTCTACAGAAAACTTCAACTACTAACTTTTTCAATTATGTAAACTTAAATCTATTCACTTGATTTTCATTCACTTATTTAACTTTTGCCCACCTTTAACTTAACTGTGTTTTGCACAGTCCTTCACTGCCCTTTAAGTATGATATGGGTTATTAGATATGCTCTTCATTTCTTTGAGACTTCTTTTAATAGTTGCCATAATGTTTCTAAATGCAACTTTGCCACTTACTGTTAAAAATCCTGTCAACAGAATATCATTTGGCCACGGATCACATACTTTGCTTGAGCTTTGAATATAGAGTAACTATTATACTTGGTGAAATCTATCTCAGATGCAAATGCTTCTCAGAAAAAGTAGTGCAATGTGAGCAACGGACTAAAAAAAAAAAGTCATTCCACTGTGCCCATAATTACATTATGGCATTTGGAACTGAAAATTAGGAATGGGCTGCTTTTAGAAAACACATTGATTGACATCCAAATATTTTGACACAAGTTATTTAAATAAAATCACTGTTCTTCATAATAACCAAAACTAACAAGGTATGCCTCAAAGCACTGAGTCATTCGCTGTGTTCACCATCTTCTACATTTTTACTTTATCATCCAAAAGACTTTTTAAAAAGTATAGCTGAACACTTCAGCAAACTTATTACTCATTATTTCTACTAACCTATACTATATTTATGGCCTGCTCTTGAGAACAATCCCTTTTCTTCAAGCAAATTAGCTTGCACCTAACATGCTCATGGTCAGCCTCCCCTAGAGTGGACTGATTGTGCTGACAGAGCTCAGTAGACAGGGCAATGTTTAAGTCAGAATGTGTTTTGCAGGACTCTAGGTCTATTCACACATGTTGGCCTTTCAGTCATGCCACAAAATCAAGATATGACACTTATATTCTTCCTAGACACACGGCATGTAAATATATCAATTCTTTGCATGGTCCTTGATTCACAGGCTGCTGTTCTCTTCTTGTGAGAGGCACTTTTTGGGGCCTGAAGGGCTCTGCAGAGCTATTCTGTCGTGTCTAGAAAAGATGGCTGGGCAGATTCTTGGATTTAGAGACTCTTACCCCTTGTCTGAGGATACAGATCTATAGATGAAGGCTTATTTCTCAAAAGGTCCAAATCTGCTCAGAGTACAGTCTTCGATAATTAATGTTTCTTATCCTGTTCTCAAGATAAATTTAGGGCTGCTGGACAACAACTTGTATTTGTGTTTTAAGGCATGATGCTAAGATTTGTTGTTGATATTGTTGTTGATTGGTTGGTTGGTTGTTTTCCACACATGGCAAAGATGTTGGCGTTGTGGAGAAATGTAAGCTCTTTCAACAGTATGCTGGAGAAGACTGGGGCTATGTAGCTGAATGAGATGTGGCTTCATTTTGCCAGAACTGTCTGTCAAAAGTGCTTGCTGAAGCAATCCAATCCATCAAACCGCTTTTAGCTTTGGCTTAGAGATAGGAAAGTATAGTTCCTCTCCAGAAGGGATCCCAGGCATAACTTTGCATATGAAAAATTTGGTTATTAATAGTGGGGAGCGAAAGAGAGACTAATCTAAACACAGAGATTTTTATTTACTACCTGTTAATCATTTGACCTTACTATTATATTACTGTATATACTACTATACTACTGTGGTACTACTACTGTTTGCATGTTTATTAATCTAAAGTATCCTAAAATATTCACATTGTTTTAAATCAGCAGTACTCAGATTAAAAAAAAAAAAAAAATAAACTACTGGAAGTCAAACCAAGTCTGACGTACATGAAGTACTATGGTTTGGAACTGTATTAGTGGAAAGTTGCTGTCACATATAATGTCCAATGTGACTTGTATACTTTACTACAATAAGGTTGTTGCTGAAAACATACTACCTTCACATCTGGGCCTTTCATCAGGCATGATATCTAACAAAAGTAAATACTTCAATGTAAAAGTATTTCTTACACTTAACGTCACCTCCACTGAAATGGAAAGCAGAATTAATACCTGATATATATTGTATCCTTCCTAGCCTCCAGCGGCTGCACCAGGAAGGTCTGGGCCTTCCATGGATTCTGTGTTATACGTGCCAGTGCAATGCCTTGGATACCTAGTGCTATTTCATATTACCTAAAGCAGAATTAACCAACTGTGTTTATGAACCTGAAGCAGTCTTTATTATGTTGAGACCCCCTGTTTTTGTTTTTGTTTTTTTCTCATTATAATCCCAAAAGCAAGCAGAATGCAGCAAAAGTAGTATTTGAAATTAAAAAGGCAGTTGTCAAAGGGGAAACCTTAAAAAAACAAGCAAACAGAAAACCCCAAAACCCCTAAACCAACCAACCAAACAAAAATAGCATGGAAACCAGAGGCGATAATATGTGCAAGAGTGATGGGCTGTCAAAAAGAAGCATATTAGTGGTTTTGAAAGTATTGAATACCTGTGCCTCCATCTGTCCTCAATGACCTCCATCTGCCAACTCGTATTTTTCAAAAGAGTTTCTTTATGACAGTGCTTGCACCCTCCCAACAGACACTAGGGTTTCTGGGCACTGGACAATGTAAATCAGCTTCTTAGTTAAACTAATACCACAGAGGATATCTATGCCCTGCACATACTGGCAGGTGATCTCCTAAGGGATTGCCTGTTAGTTCTTTGAATTTTTAGAAACCAACGAAAGTTTGAGTGTTTTCATAGCTTGTTAAGTGGCAGTGAAGCACTATCAAGCATGGATATTATATTCCCATGTCTTATTTTCTCTGTTTGCTGAGGTTCTTCCCTTTCTTAAATCCTTTCCTCTCTAAACAAAGCCACACCATGTTTTGACTCTGTAGTCATTGGTCAGGTAGAGCAAGAGTAGTGATGAGTGCATACAAATTAGGTGCATTATAACAAGGTTTGCCAGTTTGAATCTTCCTATTTTAAGCATTTTATTCCAACACAGTTGTGGGGAAGGAGATGGAAAATAAATCCCGTGGGTTTTAGATGTTTTGAGTAATTGCTAGGTAAGTTCAGTGTAAGTCAACTCCACTATCTATGCCAAATAATCTTCTTGTCAACTTGGCGCTTAATATAATATATCTATTTTCATAAATGTTGAGAACCAAAACATTTTTGTGGAACTCAGTGATAAACTGCATTGTTAAATTATTTTCACTGTTACAATTGAGCAGACAAATTACACTTCAGTAAACAGGTAAAGAATCGATATATTGTTATCCTTTGTTACAAAATCACAAATGGGACCATCAGTTCTGTTACTTCGTAACCAAATAATCAGCTATCAGAAAATGTCTATTTAAAGAAATGACCATGGCATAAGAGTGTATGCAGGAATTATTCAACATGCCTGATTTGCCCGTGTTCTGGGTCCTCTATAGTTATGTACAAACAAGCCAAGCTAATGTAAAAGAGGAATAGAAGTATTTTACCTCTGAGACATGATGACATGCGGTTTGCTACAGTAGAGAAACAGGTTTTACTCTAAGGAAAATAATCTATCTGCCACTAATTGAAAACCTGTGTACATAATCTGATAGCTGGCAGGTTCATTTTAGTAAGCTTCTTGAACTTGTTCCTTATGCAGAACCCTGTGTTTATTTCCTCCGTAACCATTACAGCTATGCATTGCTCTACTCATAAATAATGCAGACAAGACATTTTTAAAACTAAATGAAGACAACTCACTTTTTGAAGACAAGTACAGAGTTAATAGCACTGAAAACAAACATCAACACTATCAGAAGTGATGACAGGCAAAATGATCCACGTGTTCTTGAAGGTCCATCTAAACAGCTACTGTGTCTCAAGAATGACCATACCTCCTTGTGAAGTAATATAAATAGAAACGTAGTATAATAATGTAAACCCTACATTTAATTCAACTATTAATCTGATCCTTTTAACTTTTGGGACAAGTAACATGAAAAGCAAATTATCTCATAACCTTCCAAGTATCTTTGGAGCCATCCAATCATATAGCTACAATAATTGTTGTAGCATAAGTGAGAATTCTACAATAATTTCTTAGAATAAGAGAGATATGCTGCAGATAAATGTTATGGATACTAGATATGACAGTGTGCAGAGAGCTGACAGGGTCTGCCTAAAATCCCATGAATCTCTGATGTTTTGCCAGTACAGCAAGTAATAGACTTGAGTCAGGATTTGAAATCAGTTCCTGAGTAGCACAACCCACTGTGTCGAACTAGTTATTTTTAATGAGTGCATGCATTTTGCATTATGTCAGCCACTTCTTGTCATGCTATTGGATTCTTAATGCAATAGAAGAGAGGCTATTAATCTTGGTAATAAAATGTTTGAATACAGAATGTACAAAGTTATGCGTTGCAGAAGCCATACAGAAGTTAATGGGCCAAATTTAGCACTGGCTTATTTCCACTCAAACCACTGGAAATAAGCCAGGTCTCAGTCTGAGTTAATGACTTTTGTACTATGCTAATGAATTTCTGTCATACATACGACTTAATATAATGTATCGAATTTAAAACTACAAATGGTGTTCCCTGCTAACTATGCTGTTGCTTATTGCCTCAACTATTCACGTCAAAGACGTTGAGATTTTATGGGAGTGCTTTTCATCCATGTACACAGTAACAAAACTAATATCTGCTGTGTCAGAAAAGGATATTGTTTATTGAAACATTAATTGTGATGAATAGCCACCAATAGTTACATTGATTCTGTGAAAAACAGTAATCAGAATCAGTTTTGTAACAAATATGGCCAGTTGATAAATAAATAATGATCACATGCTCAACTTTTCCTGTTGCAAATCATGATGCATCATAGGAGCATTTTGCATTAAGTTACTAATTAAGAAATGACAGTCATTAAGGAGCAAAAATCCCGTTTAATTATTTAGTAAAAAAGCATGAAAATATCTCAAGTGATATTAGTGAACAATCACACTTTGTGACAAGATCTCTCTAGACCCTATAAAGAACAGAAGAAACTTTCCCATCTGTTCTGCTGGAGGAAAAAAAAAATGTGATCAATCTTTGCCCAACTAAATTTTTTAGCTTTCTTTCTTGTGATAACCTGTTCCAGTGTCTCACTAACCTCATAATAAAAAAATTATTCTTTATATTCTGTCTGAATCAACTCGCAGTTTAAAACCATTGTCCCATGTCCTATTCACTATAGGCCTCTGTAGAAAGTTCCTCTCTACTTTCATATAAGCCCCCTCTAAGCATTGAAAGGCCACAATAAAGTCTCCCCAGAGCCTTATCTTCTCCAGGCTGCCTAACCACAACTCTCTCAGACTTTAGTCATAAAGGAGGTGGTCTGGCCCTCTGTTCCTTTTCGTGACCCTCCTTTGGACCTGCTCTAACAGGTCCATGTCTGTCTAGTACTGAGGACTCCAGAGCTGGATGCAGTAATCTGGGTGGGGTTTCATAAGAGTAAGACAGAGGGGAAGAATCATCTCCCTTGACCTGCTGGCCATGCTTCTTTTTATGTAGCCCAGGATACAGCTGGCTTTCTGAGCTGCAAGCATACATTGCCAATGAGTAGATAATTTTTCGTTTGCCAGAATCCCCAAAATTCTTCTCTGCAGGGCTACTCGCAATCAGTTCTTCGCCTAGTCTCTATAGATATTAGGGATTTCTCTGAGCCAGGTTCAGGACCTTGCCCTTGGCCTTGTTGAACTTTATGAGGCCCACATGGGTCCAATTGTCAGGCCTGTGAAGGTCTCTCTGAATGGCATCCCTTTCCCTCAAGTGAATAAACTACTCCGCTCAGCTTGGGTTACTTGCAAACTGAGTATGAACGCACATCCACTATGTCATTGATGAAGACATTAAATAGTATTCATCCCAGTACAGACCCTTAAGAGACACCACTCATTACTGGTTTCCACTTGGACATCGAGACATTGACTACAACCCTTTGGATGCAGCCATCCAGGCAATTCTTTACGCATCTAAAAGTCTTTTTATCAAACTCATATCTCCAATTTAGAGACAAGAAAGTTGTGTGGGGCAGTGTCAGCAGCCTTAAAGAAGTCCAGGTAGATGACATCCAGAGTTCTTCACTTGTCCACTGATGGCATTCACTCTATACTAGATGGTCACTAGATTAGTCAGGCATGATGCATCCTTGGTGAAATCACCTTGGCTGTCTCTAATCACCTCCTTGTCTTCCATATGTTTCAACATGTCTTCCAGAAGGATGTGTTCCATGATGTTACTGGGTGCAGAGGTGATCCTGTCTGGTCAGTAGTTCCCAGTATTGTCCTTATAATCCTTTTTAAAACTGGGTGTGATATTCCTTTTCTTCAGTCACTGGGGACTTCACCAGACTGCCATGACTTTTTGAATATGATGGAGAGTCACTTAGCATGATTTTATGCATCCTGGAGTTTTGCATATCTCAACACATGTATCCAAAAGATGCTTGTGGAATTTGTCCTGAGAAGCAGAAAATGTGTGTAGCATTGCTATTTTTCCTTTTCTGTGATATGGTATATCCAGTTATTAATATTTTATCGTAGATAATAAAATTTGTGAAAATATATTTTTATATGTGAAAGAAATTCACATTTAATGTCCTCTTTATTGACATGTTCACAGACAATGTCACCAAAAAAGCAGTCATGGTCATAAACAAATCTACTTTTTCACCTCACAGAACAAAACAACTATGTTGGCAAGAAATATGGCCAATGACCCTTTACTTTGTGAAGAGGCAGGTTTTTTTTTTTCAGGGCTGCCAATTAATGTTGCTTTCATATATTCAATTACTAATTCAGCTCCACATAATTTCACCTAGTCTTTGATATTCAATTTAATTGAATTTTTATGAATACATTTTTGCCTTTTAAATAATAAATGTTGTTTTCTGATAATCTGTTCAATAAGAAATTACATCCAAGTTGAAAGTGCATTTCAGGGAAGATGCAACTTCCATCAAGCATCAGAGAGGACAATGTTAAATTGCATATAAAATATGACATAATGGTTGCAGATGTGCAATCCATTATTGTTCTGGATGTTCATTATAATGGCATATTCAAAGTCATGAAACTGCTCAGTCTATTTTAATAAGACCTGTTTCATACTAACTCAGCTTTATTTCAGGCAACTGAAAAGCTACCCATTTTAATTTTATTGTACATAACCAACTTTATTACTCAAACGAATAGCCTCTTGTGGCACTCTGGGTTGTCTTTGAAGTGCAATATGTTACACAGCCATCTGCTTTTGCAGGAAAAGTGTGAGTCAATGCATTTTTAAAAAAAGAATTCTTACTCAATGCGGACACTTGTCTACATCATCCCCTTCCTATCCATTAGTGACCCTTTGCAATGTGGCACAAATTATTTCCCAGCTTCCACCCATGTAAAACATATTTGCAGATATAGTTCTCTTGGGAGTTCCCTTAAATGATACTTATTTGGGTTCTTCCCTTTTGAAAGGCATGGCAAGAGAGAGCAGAGGAGAGGAAAAGGAAAAGGAAAAGGGAAAAGGGAAAAGGGAAAAGGGAAAGGGAAAAGAAAAGGGAAGGGGAAAGGAAAGGGAAAAGGAAAAGGAAAAGGGAAGGGGAAAAGAAAAAGAGAAGGAAAAGGAAATGGAAAAGGGAAAGGGAAAGGAAAAGGGAAGGGGAAAGAAAAAGGAAAAGGAAAAGGAAAAGGAAAAGGAAAAGGAAAAGGAAAAGGAAAAGGAAAAAAGCAAGTAACTGCAAGACTGGAGGCAAAGGCTTACGAATCAGAAAAAGAAGTCTAGTTACCTTTAATAAATAGACAGTTACTGAGGTACTAACCTTTTTTCTGGTCAGAAATTCAGATATGTAATAGATACTCAGGGGTTCATGGTGACATGAGAATCCTGCCTTTGCCTCTGAATCTAGATAATAAGTGTGTTGTTCTTCAGAGCGAGTGGTCCTATCCAGGTTCTCCCTCCAGCAAATTCCTAGTGTCCCTCTTCAATCCTAATCCCAGCTGTTTGCTTCCCACCCATTACAAATATAGGCATAGAGACTCTTATGCTTTTGTTGTGTCAGTGAATTTAGGCTTTGGATACAGATCCAATTGTATTTCATAGTTTTTCTAGGATTTAAATGACTTACGTACTATAAGATGCTTTCTTCTGTCACTATTTAGTCTGAGACCAACTGTTTCAGTTTCAACTATCCCCACACTGAATTGTCACTGCAGTGCATTTATAATGGGTATTACCTGAGTTAATATTATACAGTTGTTATCTGTTTCCCCTGGAGTGTCAGCAGCTTTACACAGGAAACACACACAAATCATTACTGATCAGTTTCATAACATGATACCTAGCCCATTTTTATGAATCAGTGTTTCTTCGATTAAACATTTCCATGTCTTGCCTTTCTCCTTGTTCTGCCTTAAATTCTAAGTGTGCTGGTTTTGGCTGGAATACAGTTAACTCTCCTCACAGTAGTTACAATGAGACTATGTTTTGGATTTCTGCTGAAAACAGTGTATATAATACAGGAATGTTTTCGTTACTGCCAAGCAGTGCTCAGAGTTCAGCTGCCTGTTGTTTATGTCTTGCATTGGATAACTCTTGTCTGTATGGTCACCATCAGAATGGATAAATTAGTTCAGACACAAGGGGACATGAAAGGGAATCTTTGCTGTTTGTGCGTATAGCCATATATAGAGAACTACAGTGTCACAGGAGAAAAATCATTCCCATCTTTGGTCTTGCAGCTATCCAACAAAACTTCTTCTTAATACAAATGAATTATTTGACAATTCCTCTTACATCATACAGTATGGATTCACATTTGTGTGAAGAGGTAGCACAGACAGATGCCAGTATTTTCTGTGAAATTATTGTAGATAGTTTGTTATTGTTTTCTTTAATTTCACTGAGAAGGAAAATAATTTCATAACAGTTTCTTAACTAGAATTTTCAGAGGAAACTTTCAGCCTCAGACACATGTGAAAAGTATAAAAGGTATAAAGAGGAGTTGTTCTTTTCCTTGGGGATATTTCTTAATCAGAAAAATCATGAAGATTTAAAAAGTTATAGGTGTTAAATTTAAAAATTTGAAAACGTGGAGGTTTCCAACCATTCCTATCAATTATCAAGCTTGTAATATATGCAATTGTAAAGTGTATAATACTGTTTGTAAAGTTTTACTGTAAAGAACAGGAAACTGTATTCCAAATGGTTAATCCTCTACCTGAAATCAGAATCAAGCCTCTTCTGTGTTAACACAAACTGGTAGCCTTCCTCTGGCTTATGACAAAATTGAACCGAAGCTATGGGAAGAGCTAATCAGAAATTATAGGTTTTTCCCAAGGACAACTCAGAGCAGAAGCAGAGATGATATGATCAATACTTTCCAGAAGAGGTTCTGTTATTCTTTGGAGATGGAAAGGAGTCACACCTTTTATTGTTCTGGGTAAACTGATATCTAAAACTAGGCAGTTTGAACTCTCAGGTTTCTCAAGGTATTTTCTTTCTGACAGCTGAGATCTGGAAATGAACGTAAATTAAAAAAGAAAGAAAAAAAAAAAACCTCCCACACAAGCTCATACTACTAACAGAATCATTCTGACACAGATATGAATGAAATCTATGACGGTATAATTGATATTCAATAACAACTTCAGAAACTATCAATTATAATATGGTACATGAAAGGATAGGTTGATTTATCTGCACCGCAATTTTAATGAATTTTATATCATTTAAGATTAAAGTTCATTTAATTCATGTTTTTCTCAGTGATAAGCTGTAAATGCAAGCAAGCTACTAAGTATACGAATCCTTGTCCTCTTTTAATACATATATACAGAAATGATTGAAGTGCATATTGCAGGAAGGCACATCACTTTGGATCTACTTAGTAAACACAAATGATCAACATAATCTTAGGTTTTCTGTTGAGAATTAGCATTTATCTGCACATCATACAACCATAAATCTCAATCATACTCTTACTCAGATGGTAACCACTCCCTATACCTGAAACAGTCCCAACCAACTGGGGAAACTTCCGCTACGTAATAAGCAACTTCTCTGATTGTCAACCTAAACACACCTGCCACTATGACAATTTAAGTACCTTGCAGATCATTTGCAGTATATCCTGCAAGAAAGAACAGATAGCGTGGAAAAAAAGAAAGATGTGGTAAGCCATACGTATAGCTAGATACCAAAGCATTTCAACATATTGCTTTTCATTTCTTTTCCAGTTTAGATAGAAAACCGAAAAAAACAACGCACAAGAAACATAAAAAGGAGATCTGTTATATGACCCAAATAGATTCTTAGACTGAGTAATTATTGAATTAATTCATTGTTTGGGTTTTGTTCTGTTTTGCTCATTATTTTTAAAAAATTCATTTACCACATTTTTTAAGTGCAAAAATTGTTATCTGGTCAAAGGTAAGTCTACAGGGTGGTTTCAACGTGCCAGCTGGTATATTTGTTTAAACACTACATGTACTTATCCATAGCAGATTTTCAGACATATTCAGCACTGCTGCAGAAAAAAAAACTGTTAGCACGTTAAAGAGGAAATTCATTTTATCCATGGAAACATATAGCTGTGTACTTTGTCGTTTGGATTTGTTGGTTGGTTGGTTGGTTGTTGTTGTGGTGGTGGTATGTTGTTTTGTTTTGTTCTTTTTTATTCAAAAAGATTATACCAGCCTTTTTTTTTGGTGACAATTTTAGTTGAACAACTCCTCAATTCTCTGCGTTTTTTTAAGGAGTACTCTAAGAAGAGAACAGATGTGAAAGAGAGCTCTGCATTTCACAGAGGGAACATTCAGCTTCATTGATGGAGTTTGGAAGGTTTAGTTTGCCAGTTAATTTTGATGACACTAGAAGACACTGTAACTTGAAGTGATAAAGTCTTTATAATTCTGATTGCCTTTCGATTTTTAAAATTTATGGAGAGAAATGGGAGCTTTTCAACATCCAGATGGATAAAACCTTGCGCAGCCTGATCTGAGTTCGCCAGTGGTGAGCAGCAGGTTGAACTGTCTGACTTCAAGTTCCCTTTCTTTTTCAATGATTATTTAGTTCCAAATGTTTAAAAACTCACTATTGTGGTTTAACTTGGCAGGCAGCTAAACACCACACAGTCGGTTGCTCATTCTCCCACAGTGGGATCAGGAAGAGAATTGCAAAAAAGGTAAAACTCATTGGTTGAGATAAAGGTGGTTGTATAGAACAGAAAAGGGAAAACAACAACAACAATAATAAGTATATACGAAGCAAGCGATTCACAATGCAATTGCTCCCTACCTGCTGACCGATGCCCAGCCAGTCCTTAAAGCAGTGGCTCCCTTGCTGACTTTCCCCCTAGTTTATATACTGAGCATGACATCAAATGGTATGGAATAACACTTTGTAGGTATAGGTCAGCTGTCCTGGCTGTGGCCCTTTTCAGCTTCTCGTGCAGTCCTTCACTTAGTGTAAGCACTGCTCAGCAACACTAAAACATCAGTGTATTATCAACATTACTCCCATCCTAAATACAGAACACAGCTCTATACCAGCTATGAGAGTGAAAATTAACTCTATCCCAGCTTAAACCAGGACATTAATTGTTTCCTAACCTTGAATATTTTAAAAGTCTTCAGACAAATCACATTTTCTGGTAATTCCAAAATTTCAACAATTAAATGGTCTCAAGCTATACTTACTTGGCATAGAGCAAATAGATTTTTGGTTTGGTTTCAGTTTTTTTGGTTGATTGGTTGTGTTTTTGTTGTGTTTGTCTGTTTGGGTTTTTTTAAAGAAAAGAGAGAAGATATAGTTGATTCTCATTTTACTTTGCCAACCTGATTTAGTCTAATTTAGTTCCATTTAGAATGATAGTTTGAACATTCTGACGTTATGCTGTGAACCTCAATGGCTTTAGCTTCCTGTCCGTCTTGACCTTTCAGCACAGTCTTTTGTTTGATGAGTAAGTTAAACACAGGAACTACACTGGTTCCTTACATTGCAAAAGCTTTTCGTCAAACAAAAAGTACCTGAAGTGGTAACTTTAAATGTTCCAGAAAAACTGTAAATATTTATTGCTCTTTTTACCCTTTTTAGGCAATAAAAATTCATATTCATCATATATATAAAGCTTGCTGCTTGCTTTTGTTCTAATAACTTTTTTTAAAAGTAGTTTTTTTTAAAGTAGCCTTTGTGGAGGGACACATCCTGGATTTAAAGACTCTGGTAAAATAGAAGCAAAATAGAAGAAAATTCTATTACGACCTTATGCACAAGAGGAAGCCACAAAAGGGACAAAAATGAGACAGGACTAGGTTTCCTTATCATCTGTCACGATCCAGAATGTAGGTTATTTCGTAATTCATCTGCTTGGATCCAAAGGGAATACTCTCAGTAACTCATCAGGTGCCTGTTTCTGAGTCCTTGGAATTGTCAGAAGGTCAAGTCATTGTTTGAGTTACCGTAGCAAGATATCAAGGTACCATCAATGTATTCAAAGTTGTCTTCATCTAATAAATGAGTGAGAGCAGCATGATCCTGCTGTCTTGCCTATAGCCCCTAATTATTTACAGAACATCTCCTGAATTTTGCAGTCCCTAAATGCTGCTGTGATACAGCAGCTGCTGTTCTTGAAGACAAGGTAAGAGTTTGCCTTTCTGAATGACACATTCATCCTGCTGAGCTCAAATTTCATTACAGTAGTGACCTGTGGCCCTTCACAGCTTGCATCCATGAGTGGAAGAGCCTCCCAGCTATAAGACAGAAATCTTATTTTACAGAAAAACAGTCTTCACTGTACTTTTCATAATGGACAATACACTTTTTTTCCAAAAAGAAAAGCTACACAAAGAAAGAAATCTCAGGTGATTTCTTCATAGATTTAATTGTCTTCTAGTTTGATTTTGATATGTAATATGCACATATTTCTTTCATCAACAGGGTTTATTTTGTTTAACTGTCTCTATTGTAGACAACTTGTAAGTAATACAACTAGTTTCTTATTACTGCAGTAAGTGTTGGATTCTGGAGAGACTCCATAGGTTATGTTCAAGTGCACAAAAGATGGTGCGTATTGAACTTTTGCCTTCATATGTCAGAACCTTTCTACACTCATTGAAGTATGCTGTTCTGCAGTAATGTTTTACAAGTGCTGGGAAAAATGGATAAATATTATGTTTTTTTTTCTAATATGTATATATACAAAAATCACTACTTACATAATAACAATAACCTTACAAGAACAACACGGTTCTTTTGAGGAAATAATCACCTGAACTTAATTAACCCTTCCAGAAATTATACCCATATAGTAAGTAGTTTCATCATAAATAATACAGAAGTAGGAGCTAATTTGACTTTTTGTAGTATAGAGCATATTTGACTCAACATAATGTTAATTACATAATGTATTTTTATATTGTATTTTTAATTTGCTCAAAGACAGGTGCAACTTTTGAACATGCTTATTCATTTGCTTCACCTATTTCACAGCTGAGTAAACTTCTCAATCCATCATCTTCAAATTAAAGACTATTACACACTAATGTTTTATCTGTGGATTAATTAATTCTATTTGCCAGGACAGTTGAGAGCTATGTATTAGCAAAAACCTGAAATGATTGAATGACCACAGAAAAGATGTAACTTCTCCCACTGGCTGTGTGCTTATTGAACATAGGCATGAGAATAATTTACTAATATTTCATTGGGGAAGCAAGATAAGGGTAATGCTTACAAAAATAATCTTCTTGGAGAGCTTGAAACTAACTTGTCTTGCCAGAGATGTCTCTGACAACTAATTCTGTTCTGTCTCATTTTTTTGATAAATAGCAGCCAAGAGTAGTCATTGATCTGCTCATTTCCTTCTTTCCTAACTTGCCAGAATAAAACTGAAAATTAAAGATTTTCTGCTTATATAGTATGCCTATGCGATTTTCAGAAACATTCAGATTACACATCGGTTTGTAAAATTAATCAAAACAAAATATTTTGCGTGCCACCACACCCCTTAACCCAAACTCAAGAAGATGGAATGACATCCTAGAATATTACATTTGTGTCTCAATGCTTTTTGTGGCAGAGCAAAAGCTAGTGTCCAGGATTCTGACAATTTAGTACAGATCTTTTCTACTATCTGTGTCCACCCTAAGCTGCAAAATGGTTTCCACTTGGGTCATTCTCCACCTCCTCTAGCTGGGGGCATTTAAAAGCTCAATTCAGTCTTCAACTGTGATACTTCTTGGTTTGCCTGTGAAAAGTCAAAGGAAAAAGAATCTTTGTGAAATTGAGGTAATAATTAACAGCACCTCTAATAATCTCGTGTAACTCCTTAAACTTAAAATAACAATGAGTTTTTATAATGAAAAACCATTGTGGGCTTTCTCCAGCTTTTGTGGAACAGATATTGCCGAAAGTGTCAAAATCTTGTCTACCAAAGAATTCAGTGCAGTGTACACTGAATACTAAAATGAACATACTTGTGATTCTTTCACGTTAATTATAACTCACATGATATTCTTAGCCTATTTCCAGGTTTGTGTGAAGAATTCTCAATAAATAAATAAAAATACAATGAAAAGCCAGTGTGAGTCTCACAGTAACTGAACTCATAAGGATAGTCATCTTTCTGTTAAAGGGTAAAAAGAGGAAAAAATAACTTTTATACTCACCTAAACACAGACTTCATAATTATCAACTGTACAGCTGATCGTTTATGTTTATCTGCAAAGTATCATATGAGCCTGAATACAGGAACAAGGTAAGCTTGGGAACTTTATTTGTACTAAGAACTTCCCAGTAAAAGCTGATTGTTTATCTGCAAAGCATCATATGAGCCTAAATACAAGAACAAGGTAAGCTTGGGCAACTTTATTTGTACTGAGAACTTTTATTCTGTATGTTTCTCTGGAGCCGACAGGACTATTCAGGCGTACAATACAGTAGAATACAACTGAGTTGGGGAAAAAAAAAGGAAGAAAGAAATACAAAAATACAAAATACATTTTTTTTTCTCAGAAGGACATATTTTGTACAGATATATTTCTGTGTACTTTTGCCAAGATTAAAAAAATACACATTCAATATGTAAAATCATGTATCTAATATCCTTTTATCTGCTTCAAAGAAACAGTAATCTCTTTACAAGTACTCTTGCTTTCTTTATAGTAACCTGTGAAGGCTTATGGCTCATAATTATGGCCAATACAATGACATTGTAAAAAAAATGCATTTAGTAAAGAATCACATTTCTCCATACTCTCTCTAAGATGCCTGTATTCCTATCAACACTTATACATTTATACAGCTACAACATGCTTATGAATCTTCTGAATTAACATTATAGACATTAGCTATTCAATTACATCCCTAGCAAAAATATACTTTGTTTTCTCAACTTTGCTAAAATACACTACTTCGTTTTATATTAAATCTCTTTGTTACAGTTACTATTTCAATTCTTAATACCAATTCTGCCAGTGAGTAGATTATCTTCAAGAAAAACTACAGAGAAAAGCAAAAGCAAGTCCTTCATAATCCTAAATCTGAAGTGGTGCTCATTGACCAGCAATCCAAAATATCTTTGGTAGTGCAACACATTGCTAATGACAACTTTATTTACTTTTCCTTGAATTAGAAAGCTTCTGATTTAAATAAAAGTAATTTGGCTGATACTGTAAAACACAATTCAGTGCTTAATTTACAGTGGTGTTTTGTGGGTCATTGCTGTTCACAGCAGAACAATTTAGGAATGTACATTAAGCTTTAGTTTCTTCATTAGCTTCTCATTACTGTTTACTACTAGTTCCCAAATTCATTATTCCCTATGCCATTGTTACAACTTAGAATTTGTTGAGTTTGTCCAACAGCATATCTCTACCAATGAAGGTCTTCGACACTCTAGACAAGAAATTCTACTTCTGTCAGATACTTTGGTAATAATTATTACTCTACTAATAATTTCTAGTACTGTCTCTGGTGATATTATCTACTGTTGATTTATAGGTGTCATACAAATATCAGTTTTGTCTATACAACAAGTAACCGCCTAACAGATTAAAATATTTCCCAGACTTTCCCAGACTTGGTCATTACCATTTTAATAAATAAGTCTAAGGTTCCTTCAAAAATGTTGGTCAATAGAACATGTGTGTTTACTTTATTCATCTGCAGAAACAATTTTAGGTATTATTTTGGACTATACTGTTAATACAACAATGTATTTCCTGAATTCCTGTTATCCATTAACTGTCCAGAAAATTATGATACATGCTTGCTTACATGTAGATATTTGGCCTTTTTTTTTTTTTTTTTTTTTTTTTTTTTTTTCCCCTGTTGGGCTGAGATAAATACCAGCAGGGATTTGCTTCACATGTTTTCCATTATCTTTATTTCTTTGGTAACTAAATTTTAATTTAGATGCCTAGTATGGCTAGTATTTTACATCTGATCTTGCAAATTTACAGTTATTTTTGAATTTAGATAAATTTATTTCACATACCCCATGCAAAATTGGTAACAAGGTCTGTTTGCAAGAGTTAGTTCAGGAATAACGCTTAGGAATTTTTGCTTAAGAGTATGAAGTGCAGGAGAGTTCAAACTCCAACCTTAGTTCCTATTTTTCCAAGACAGATTTTCCTTTGGCTTTGGGAAGACCTGTGTGGCATGATAGTCAACACTAAATACTTATAATATCAGAATGGAATATTAATATAAGGACTAAGTGCAGGAAGGCAACATACCTCCTAACACAGCTGTCTACAAAGTACATTATGAAAACAATACCCTGAAATTTCATTTATAAACTTCCACTGAATTTTAGTTTCAGCTAGTTCACACTGCTGTAAAAACTGCAAACAGCAGTGCAAGTCCTGCAGATTCATCTATAGGTTTATTACGTTCTTGCTTGATGTGACACACCTCAGTGTTTGCTTACCTTATGTAACTACTAAGACCATATTCACAGCAAAGAGCTTAGTTTATAAAGGAGTAGCAAAAGACAATGGGCTGGAAAGAACAGTTTTAAAAGTCAGAAGCAATTCTCACAGCTGGCCGTTGGAAGAGCTATCCCTAAACCACCTCAACAAAGTGGAGGTAGAAATAATTTTTTTAAAATTACATAAGAAATTAAAGACACCATTATTTTAGACTGTTTTTACTAATAGTTGGTTGTATTTATGCTTATTAAAATGTCTCCTGTGGAAAAATATCCATTCCATTTATTTTAAAAACGAGGTTAACAGAGATCCAGTCAGTCAAGGGGAGAGTCTAGCCAGCTATTCTCTGAACTCATTAACTCTCCAACTGTGTGAGATCCACGTACATTGTGTGGCACAGAGATGAGGGTCAAACCTGTCTTCTCTCAATTAAATGGCATTTTTAAGGTTTTAAAAAAGGATGCCAACAGTTTTATACTTGAGGAAAAAAAGAGCTGAGAGTGCAGGCTGACATGTATGTCCTCACCTGGATTTTTGACAGTAATTTAGGGACTGTTTTTCAATTTTCCTCACAAAAGCATCCATCTATGATAAAACTGACAATAATGTATTTCAGAGTTGATGAAACAGTAAAACATGGTCTCACAGCAAGATAACTACAGCAGAAATTTTCCAGAAATTTCACTATTATACAAGAATCATGTACTAACAGAGAAAAAATAAATATTGCTTTCTCCAAATACTTTCTTCCTCATCAAAATATGAAAATAAAGTTTTTTAAAATTTGATTTCAGTAGAACAGCTAGAGTTATGTTTACTATGGCTGAAAATCTTCAGGTCATACGATGGTATTCTATACTCACACAAAGTTAAGACATTTAATACAAAATTCATAGCTATTTGTGTGGCAGTTGCACTTTCCCCCCCCACACACACCCTGAGATCCGGTGTGGCAGTTGCACATCCCCCTCTCAGAACTGGGGCCTTCAATGGGCAGCTAATGGCTCTCTTTGTGGAGACCCAGAGCCGGTGGGCAGGGTGGTCAGCAGAGAAGGGGCCAAGCCTGTCCACAGCCCAGAGAACCTGAGAAGCTTCTGGAATGCCCACAGCCAGATCTGAGCAGACTATAAATGGGGTTCCTGCCGANAGTGTAAATTCCTTGCCTGGCAGGCACGTGTAAGTCCTGGCTGCAGTAGGCTAGTGTTTTTCCTTTATGGGTAAAATGGGGCAGAGAGGGCTCTGGTTTGTTTTCTTGTGAGTGCATATGTGCACGCTGTGGATCTTCATTATTCTTATTTCACTGCACCCCAAATAATCTCCTAACCTAATATCTGAACCTGTATCTTATGTTATTGGAGTGCTAACTAATTGTATAAACCCTGTTTCCAATCAGTTCATTGGCGGTACTTTTCCGGCTGGAATAAAGTTTGCTTTGGACCTTGTTGTCAGCCTAAACTTATTTTTGGGGTGCCTCCGTGACACTATTACAATGATATATGTCCATGCCTGCCTTGTACTGGGGAGCCTAGAACTGGACACAGCACCCCAGCTGTGGCTTCACCAGTGTTAAGTATTGGGGAAAGATCCCTCAACTTACTGGCAACAGTCCTCCTAATCCAGCCCAGGATAAAATTAATTGTAAAATATCAGGTCAAATAAAAATTTCATTTGAGTGTTTTATATTAATTTATATAAAACTTTTGTCATAAATAATCACCTTTCACTTCTACTTGAAAAAAAAAAGGCAGAAATCTTTCCACATAAAATCTGTTCACCATCTTTAGATACACTAGACAAGAAGATGATAATTCAGTGTTAATACAGGCAAATTTTTTTTGTGATAAAAAACATGGAATAATTGTATTTTTTATATTCTCTTTTGTGAGAGCTTGGTACATGATATGGACATTTACATTCACCCTGAGAGAACAGCTAGAATTGCAGAACACATCATTCTGTTGTTTTAACTTGGGAAAATCGAAGTTATCTACTGATAAAATTTTTTGTTGATTAAAGGGCTTAATTTTCCTTGATCCTTTAGATCTCTAGCACTCTGAAATATTACAGCTGGATCCATCAGACCAGATAATATTAGTACTAGTGAAAAATTTGGGACAGTCTTGTGTAAAAGAATGGAGTATTGATCTTTTCAATCTTTTCCATTTCAGAGATCAATGTTTATGAAATAATTCCTCTTCTCCAAGAAGGGGGCAGGAATAATGTGGAGTTGAAATACATGTAAACAAATGTTAGCAAAATCCATGGTATTTATGATAAATTACATAACAAAATATGACTGGCTATAAGTAATGTCTTTTTGTTTTATCCCTTCATTGTTGTCTTATGTACAGATTTTGATAGCTTGTATTATTAAGAAGAATAGAATTTCTCTTCATCTAATTTAAGTAATTTAAAGGTAACATTAACACACACACACACACACACACACACACACACACACACACACACACACACACACACACACACACACACTCTCCTCCAAAGACTCAAATTCAGGATAATGCTAGCATTGAAAATAGAATAATTAAAGATCAAGGTGGTTTGGCAATAGTTCAAGTATATCAACTGAATGAGAGAGAAAATCAGATTCAAAAAGGCTGACCAGGTTGAGATAAAGCTTTTAGTGCTGAGCGTGGTGCAAAAACCTCACAAACATATAAGAAAAACAAATCATGCACAAACCCCCAAACAAACACACCACCACAAACAAATTAAAAAAACTGAACTTAACGATCTCGATAATTTATAAAAGGCAGTAAACAACGCTGTAATAGGATTAAGGATTTGATGAAACTTTACCAGTAATGCTTTTCAGAGCCTGCTCATGGGTTTTTTGAAAGCTCCATGCCCAGCCCCAATAAATTTGTATTGTACATGCAAGTTTTAGTTTCCCAACCGCACTTAAAAATAGAAAATATAACAGATGCTCCATGTAACAGTTACCACAGAATATTGCTCCTATCGCATACATAGCATATATTTATTCACATTAATTTTTTTTTTATTATCTGATATGCATAAAACAAAATTTCCCTTCAACACAACCTGAAAGGAACATTTAATCTGAAAAATAGAAACAAGACCTATTATATAAATCCACAATAATGTTTTATAGGCCTGTTATTTTATCACATGTTAATGGAGTTGGTTTATTTTTTGCAGTCACAGAAAGTATCATAGAAGTAATTGCAAATAACATTTTTTAACCCTACAAAATTAAAAGAAAGGAAAAAATATTTCCCTTTATACTGCCCTTACATTTTCAGAGGCAAATAAAATCCATGTATTAAAAAAAATGCTTGTAAAAAAAGCCAAAACAAAACAACAAAAGTAATTTAAATGTTGTTTCTGCTATTAAGAAGGAAACATATTACTTTATTTTAATCTGACCATCCTGACATTTGTTGCTCTTCTACAAGCTTTACCTTGTTGTCTAAAGTACCTAATATCCCATTACCTTCCAGATTACAATATATATTTAATGCGTTTTCTTCTTTCTGAAAATCAGGCTTCAGTTGTATTGGTGTTTTGTTTGTTTGTTTGGTGGTTTATATGTGTGTGTGTGTTTTGGTTGTGGTTTAGTTTCTTTTTCGTTGTCTGTCATTTGCTGTTGTTGGCTTTGTTTTCTTTGTTTGGGGTTTTTTTTTGTGTTTTTGTTGTTTTGTTCGTTGTATTTTTCCTGGAGTTACCAAGGAAATATTAACATTCTGGCATACTCTCTTGGTGTCTTCTGCAGCTTAAGGCATGTAGACAAACTACAGGAAGTCTAAAGAAAAGACTTATACTCCTCTATGTCTAGATCTACCAGATAATAGGTTGCATAACGTGGAACAGCCTGGATACTGATCAACTTGTCTCTCTTGCAATGTATTACCTTCTTTGTTTAAAAGAGAATAAAAATAAGTAATTCCAAAGCAGACACTCAAAGGTCATCATTTCAACTCTCCTAACAGGAAAAACATATCATTAGAGTTTTCTGACTGGAAAATGAAAAAGGTATTTCTTTCAACAATGTAATTTCAACAGACTATTCCTAAGGAATTGTCCCAGAGATGCTGTAGCTATAAATCTGCTGCCAGAAGCTTTTGCGAAAAAGCTGTTGAAATACCAGAACAGTTCACTTATAACATGTGAATCTTATGTGTAACAGGGAAGTCCTCAGATGACCTGTAAAATTGTCAGGGATGGACTCCCTAATCCTCTTTTGACAGAGCCAAGGATTTGACCCATAAACTGTAAGAAGTCTGGCAAATGACATCTTGCTTCTAAAATAATTGGTGCTATTTTAAAAATATGACTAAGTTTCGGTCTCGCCTAATGGTCTTGTCTCCTGCTTTACCTCTCCAGTTAAGCTTCATGGAAATTGAATAATTACCTGTAGAGGTAAAATATGTTATAATCTGTACAAAGAATTTTCTTACTGATTGCATCAGTTAGTTTGTGCCTTGCATCCTGTAGCCTGTTGGTATATTTACAATGGTTAATTTAACCTGTCTACCTTGCCTTTGGCTCATCTTGCTGTTAAACTAAACCCCTACCCTTTGAATATAAACTGCACTATTAAGGGCACTGTTTAATTAAAGTATTTCGTCTATTTGCCTTCTGTATTTTTGTGTGTAATGAATTATTATAAACACAACTATCACATTCTGTGTTACTAAAAGGTAAGAAAGTAGTCTAATATTAGAGCTCATAAACTGGAAAATATTCCTGCTCTCTGTTCAGTTCTGCCTTTTAGAGGGGCAGATTTTGGAGGGCAATTCATGTGGTTTATCTGGCTCCAACTATCAACTGAAATTTACATATCTCATTTCAATTTCATACCTTATTATAAGTTAATTTCCACCCTTTGTATAGCTAGTTCTCCTAGGAGACCTGTCCTGAGCAGCCAAGGCTAGCCTCACGCTTATGGAGGTGTGATATGAGGATTGACTAACTAACGCCTTGCAGAGGTGCATCTAATATAACCACAGGAGGAGGAAAAATTAGATATTATGAGATCTTGTTTGTTCTGCACTTAAAATCATTTCCAAAGGGAATGTAAAAGCCAGTGCATATGGCACAAACGTAATTCTGGAAAAAGCTTGCGTATGAAATATAACTCAAGAGTCAACACCACCATCTGTCCAAAAAAATCCTTTCTGATATTCTTGCTTGAAATACAACGGAATCAGAGAAAGCATGCAGCACTATGAGAGAAATGGAACAAAGCAGCTGCATCTTCATTGTTATAAAAAATGAAGTTAAAAATAGGTGCTTGATAATAAGCCTTCAGATCTAAACTCAAACTTTTCCTTGATAGTCTACCACCTAGTCATTGACTGAATTTCTTCCCCAACCCTCAACGAAACTCAGTACCCTATAATGACAGTCAAGGCTTTTTGTATGATAAGAAATTTTGGCTCAGCTTTCCCAAAAAGAAAAAAAAAATGCCCTAGAATATCTATGTACTAATTACGAATATGTCCATTTGATAGCTTTGCTTTAAAAAGTCTTACTCCATAAATAACTGCAATGCAGTCAACACGCTGATGTATTAAGGTATAGTTGCTCATCAAAAGTAGCCAATAGTGATTTGTTGAATTAAACACTGTTTTTTGATAAACATTATTTCAGTTGAGGAGGAGTGAACTAGATTGATTAAAATAAAGTCCATATCCTCCTGCTACAAAGCTTTATCTTAACTCCAACCAAAGAATATTAAATATTCAGTTGATCCTAAAATAAAGACATTAGGAAGTGGTCTAACTTTTCAGTAACTTGGATGTTGCACAGTCTGCCTTGATGTTGTTCCAGCGATTAGAATGAATTGGAATTTTGGTGTTAATGCTGTCTGAAATTATGTCCTGTGAATCAGTCAAAGCAAAGGTCTACTGAAACTAGAATCTTTTTTCGGCAATGACCTAGAGCTGATGCCTGGAGGAGATTAAGAAACAAATAACCAGGTAGTGATACTTCCCCAAAAGACAATCTTATCCTCTAGAAGTTCAGCTATTGAAAGATGCCTGCATTATTTGTCAGAAGAAAAAATCCTTTTAAGTTTGGATACACTTCAAAATTTTGGGGTTTTCTCTGTAATTTTAGAGGCGTATCTATGAAGAGTTTGTCATGCAGTCCTCAGATATTTTCCTTATAAAGAAGTATCTGTATACAGAATTATTAATGCTTGTTCACATGATACAGTTTTTCTAACTAAGAGTTAAGGAATTAGGAAGAAACATAAATACCCATTTTTTTCTTCTTGTATCAAGACAATTATAAACACTTTATTAGACCTTAAGAGACTTATTCAGCTCACTTCCTGACCAAGCATTATTTCCAGTAACAGTCTAACCAGAAAAAGGTTATTCAGAAAACTAAAAATTCTTCTCTACTTAAAGCTTCTGCTAGGATGCTCTTGCATATGTGGTCTAGGCAGGATGTAAGCAGGTGATATAGGAACATGATCTAAGCAGGATTACATTTTAAATAAAATGTATGGATTATTTAGAGTCAAAATTGTTCTGGACAACGACAACATTTAAACACATGGAGCAGCATGCGATAAAGAAACAGAAGTTGTACTACTTTTCAATGTATTGGAAATTTAGCAACACAATTAGAATTTTTAGAAAAACAAATTTCTAATTTTTGTAAAGACAACTTGTAGAAAAAAGAAGACCTGAAGAAATGCTTGGTTCATATATCCTTCCTTAAACAGACTGTTTGTATGGCTGTATCAGTGTTCTCTTAGGTTGAATCTGTATAATATGTATTAAGGAAAAAATACTATTTTTGTTAATACATTTTTGTTGACAAGAAAGATAGGCAAGAGTGGAAAGTAGCTTTTAAACTATTTAGCAAAGTAGGACAAAGATCACAGGATCACAGAATTACAGGATGTTAAGGATTGGAAGAGACCTTGAAAGATCATCTAGTCCAGTTCCCCCACCAGAGCAGGAACACCTAGATGAGGTTACACAGGAAGACGTCCAGGCGGGTTTTGAATGTCTCCAGAGAAAGAGACTCCACAACTCCCTGGGCAGCCTGTTCCAGTGTTCTGTCACACTCACTGTGAAGAAGTTTCTTCTCATATTTAAGTGGAACCTCCTGTGTTCCAGTTTGTGCCCATTGCCCCTTGACTTATCATTGTTTGTCACCGAGAAGAGCCTGGCTCCATCCTCATTACACTCACCCTTTACATATTTAGAAACATGAACAGAGGCTCAGGGAAAGGGCTGAAGCAAGGAGAATTAAGACAGTGGTGAATCAGTAGGAAAATAATGAATACTAAGAACAAAACTTCGTAGCAGGGATTTGCATAGCAGAGCTAAATGAGGGTGAAGCCTTGTAGCCCAGTTAGTCTGTATCTTGCTGCTGCTTGCATCAGATATTTTTATAGCAACTTTCCAGACCCATCTGGGATGGGCTGGGTCTGTCACAAGATTAGTTTTATCCTGTAAGAGCAATTGTTTAACAACCAGTTATCTAACATTTATCTGAGTAAATAAAAGCACTGTACCGTTTGCTTTGGCACCTTGATATGACATTCTTAAAAAGTAAATATAAATTCCACTGCAATACCCCACTACTAAAATACTAATGTCTCCATATTTTGTGTGCTTTATTTTTTTCCCCCGCCAGCAGCCATGTCCTTGCATTGCTGGAGGCACAGTCTTGTCAAGACACAAGAAAGAACCAACCGAAGAACTGCATAAATTTTTTAAGCATTCTCAGCGTCATCGTTTGTTGGACCTCTCCAGCACAAGAGATAATATTTTGTGATTTTTTCCATAGCAAGTAAAAAGTATCCACTATGAATTCTGAAAGCTTTTCGATATATAGGTTGAGATACAATAAATGCTGTTTCTAATTAGCTTAACACATTCAAAGACCATACAGTTCAACTAAGAATATTCTCAATACCATGTGAAGTAACACAGAAATATCAACAGCAAGTGTTAGTGGTTTAGTAGTAGAGTATCTTTCTCAAGATCTCTGCTTTCAGTGGCAAAGTTGAATCAATAATCTTCTGGATTATTATCTTCTCCAGTCTGCAATTGCTCTCAATTGCTTGTATCAATAACTGGATGAATTCTGAATTCTGACATAATATTCCTAATGTCTTTGCATTTCCACTGTTTTATCAAAGAAATCAAAAGTTCTAGGTCCAGATTTATTAAGATTTAAAGCACTGCAATTCTTGATTAAAACAATTGCTTCTGTAAAAAATCTATTTTAAACAAACGTGACAACATAAAATATTAGGTTTCTATGCATGATCAAAAAATTAAATGTTAGACTTTGGTTCTAGTGTTGCAATACTAAGTAAAGCAGCACATATAAACTCTCAAAATTCTGATAATTAAACGTTAAAACCTGCCTGATACACAATTATAAAATGGATTTTTTTAAAAATGTATAAGGTGAATGGTGACAAAATCCACTCTTAGACATCATTGCCACTATTTGAATATGTAATTAATTAGTACCAATACCACAGATTTCATTGGGGTTTTTTTGTTTGTTTGTTTGTTTGGTTTTTTTTTAATCTTAAGGACTCTGTATTCTGTACCTGGACCTGTAAAGTGCAAAAAATATTAATCTTTTCAGGGGTTTTTTATGTATAAATCATTGAGAGGTAATTTTGCATGCAATCTAATCAGCAACTAAATCAGATGCAATACGTAACAAGTAAAAGTTTCTAATTTACTCAAAGGTTTTCTGTGGCTTTTTTTTTCTAATTTACTCTGCATCTATTCAGATACATTTTATTGATTCTTGCATCATTATTCTGAGGAGCTCATAAATAGCAGTAGATCTAACATAACTATTGTACCAGAATATCTTATTGCAGCTACAATGATGTATTCATACATATTATATTGTTTTTCCTCTGGTTTCTAGCAGTATTTTACATTTCATTTGTTTTTCATTTGTTTCTAGTGTATGTGAGCACAACATAGAAATAATTAGCAGTGCATGGTATCAAACTGACCACTCAAGACAAAAATATTATTATTTTGGTTCCACTACTTGGAAATAACTAGGAGCTGAAAGATTTTTTTTAACTTACTAGCTTTCCTCAGTATCTCCAGATACCCTCATGCATTTCGACCTGAAACATTTTACTCTTAGTTGGTTCTTTCAAGGATCTGATACATTTCTCTGTTACTGAGAGGAGTGTGATGATGACCTGTCTATAGTGGTCAACTGTATTCTTACTAATACATGAACAGTGTTTGAGCAAAATGTGTTACTAAGGTCTCTGGAGTGTTTAGAAAATCTCAGTCATTTCTATTTTTACAATTTCTTATGTATATATTATTGCCTTACTTATTCAAATATTTTTGCCAGACCCTTTTCTGGGCATAACTCAGCCAGTGCACTGTTCACAAAAAATTCCTTTTCCGTATCATCTTATTTTCGTTCAAAGTGTGTAGAATAGTGGTCTAGGTTACTGAGACTTCCGTTCCACGATTGGATAGTTGATTTTTCAAAAAAGTAAAAAAACAATTAAGTGGTTCCAAAAAACTCAACCCCCAAACCATCTAAGCATTGTTATATAGCTTACTTAAAAATATAATCAATTTATGTTTTCCCAATAAAGGTATGATTTTTATTCAAATAATGATTTTTTAAAAAAAATCACTCCAGTCCTTACAGAATCTTACTAAGAGTGACAAATAAATGCTGTGACAAATTTAAATACATACAGCTTAATTTGGAAATCGTAAGCCTTCTGTTTGTTTTTGAGGTGTTTCTCTCAGAGATGAATTATCAGTAATTGCTTCATATGAGATATATACAGAGTGAAACTTACTTAGTAATTTAAATGTACACCAAATTGGAACACTTTGAATCCCAATCAAAATTAATGGCTGCAATTGATTCAGACTCATTAGTCACCAGCTTGTTCCTAATTTCAACTGCTGACATTTTCAAGTAAATGAGACAGTGTTAGGTGAATCCATGTCATAAACAACACCATGAAGGGATGCTCTCAGCTGTTTACTTGTCAAAAAGATGTTAAAGCCTTCCCATCCACCTTACAGTTGCCTTCATGAGGGAGATACCAATCACAAAAGCTGTCAGATCACCAACTGCATAATATGAAAAAGCTTCTGTTTGTCCTGAGATAAGCACAGAGCTGATCAAATCCCCATGTTCATTAAATTAATCTTTCTTATTAACATGTGAGGAAACAGAAATTCAGATTTATTTCTACATTTCTCAAGAGGAATAATAATTTGTGTCTATGAAGATACAACCATATTTTTGAGAGCACAGGACCTTACAATAGGTAATTTAAGATTCATCCTTCTTCTGTCTTTATTCCAAGAGTCAATTTAGTCAGAGCTTTTGCATGCATTTTCTAAGTGTACATTCTAACCCAAAACTATCCCAAATCTAGATGAATGTGAAATTCTTATTTGTCTAGGGAAACATTTAATTAAATATCTGTTAAGTCTCACCTTTACTTTTACGTGTGATTATTACACTGCATGCATTTTAGACGTGATAAAACCCAAAGCAGAGAGAAAATTTCATCTGACGTCAACTAGAGAGTCCCATACAAAACCCCTGGTAATGATATTCCACAGCTAGTATTCAAGTCATTAGATGTCAGCTAAAATGAATGAAAATCTATATTGAAGTTCTCAGCTTCAATTGACAGCAAAATATATTTAGATTCTGCTATGCAAAATGCTAAAATCTTGTAAACATGGCAAGCTAAAGTCATATCTTGCCACCATAAGATATTATTTCATGTTAGGTAAAATCTAGTAAAAGATTCCTGTGTTCAAACTAACCCTCTTACCTATGCCAGTGACAAAGATATCCACCTTTAGCTTACAAAAAGAGCTATGCAAAATGAATGACTTCAGGTTGAAATGACAAAGCAAAATGTTAATCTAGAAAACTTCAGTCAAGTATCAGTAGATCTATTCAGTGTGCATCAATAGATGCTATTCATGTCTATTAAGCATGCGACTACAAAATAACACATTATCTTCTTCTTGGTGTCTTCAAATGGGCCTGAAACTGTACTTGGCATTAGATAAGCCCTGTTTACTTTTCAATTGGCATCATAAAAAACAGCAAAGTCTGCAAAATCTTTGGTATTTAGTATATTTTTCTCTGAATTTCCCTCCAATATAAATAGGTAAAAAGTACCTTTTTTGCACAGAAGATATCTAGGCTCATACATTTTATTCATTAAATGCAGTCTCTCAGAAAATCATTACCTTCTATCACAACTTCGTTATATATCACGATTACAGCAACACATTACTTCTCTGAGATTAGGGCAAGCTCAGTAACCAGCACAGTTAAACCATACACCACAAGAAAGCAGGGCAGAGTCTCTTTTATTCCTGCAATCTACTAAAACCTCTTTTCTCTGTGATATTCTCATAAATTCTTTGTGGATCCTTGCTGTTAAGTTTACTTGCCTGCTGCTTCACAGAAACTCAGTAACAAAATACCTCTACTCTTTCTTAATACATGCACATTCTTGCCCCCACCCCTTCTTGATGCTTGCATACTTTTAGAACCAATGGATCCTTTCTAACTAGCGATAAGGTCAGCAGTCAGTATAGCAAAAGCTGCTATCTTTGCTTGTTCACTTTAGCTTGCCAAAAACTCTATGAGATGCAAATTTGTGTGGCAGGTCACGTTGTGTTTCTGTATTGGATGTCTTTTCTCAGTTCCACGGTATGAAGAGCTCAGAAAGCAATTTTACCAATCCTGAACTTGTAGTTTAGTAACGGAAATTTCCAAATCTAGTGAGTCAGCTCGATGACTTTTTCCTTAGATCTCTGTCATGTAGGTCAGAGCTTTTCCCAAGACACCATTTTGTTCCAGCCTATTTGCAATGTACTATGTGAATGACTATGTATGATGGCTACAGAATGCCACTGTATGATGCATAGTACTGGGATTCCTGACAATTGTTATTCCCTGATTTATTTTATGTTTGAGTTTTTTCCCTAATACTTTCTTAATGCATTAAAAAAATGTAGATTTTACAAAGCTTATCCTTAATCTATCCCTTATCAATGTACAGACACTTTGAGTCTCTTCCTGTCATGTGACTTTTACATCTTCACTTTCAAAACAGTAATCTTGAGGCTGAAAAGTGCTTCCAGAACAGAATTTTGGTTTTAAAAGAGATTTTTTTATTTTTTTTTTTTTTGCTATATTAGTATTAGGAAAAATGCACACTACATTTCCTTTATATAATAGTTTTGAATCCTAAAACCTCTGCACATATAGAAGCTAATTTATTTTATAAGAGTGTATTATTTTGTTGTTTGCAAAAATCTAAAGCAAATTTTAGTCTGTCAGCTCATTGACCTCCTATGGGTGAGAAGTTAGCCAGAGAGATTGCCATGGATAGACAGAGTAAGCAAAATGGTTACCGCTCCACTGCCACGACTTCAAATGCCAAGCCCAAAAAAGCAGGCACCAAAACACCACAGAAAGTGCTGGTCCCTCACAGCAAACCTGGTTCTTCTGGGTAGTTTTCCTTTAGCATTTTCTGAATCACCTCTACCTCTGCCTTCTCCTTCCCTTCCTGGCAGGAATATTCAAATAAGACTTGGACAGCAAAACTGAATTTGTCTGTACTACAAGGAAGCTCTGAGCTGACACTGGTGCTCCACTCTCTCAGCCTCATGCATTGCAAACGCATTCTAGGGAACAATGCTGGGGAATTTACTCAAAAATTATAGTCAAACAGCTGGAGAGAAATATAACACTACAATACAGGCGAACACAGTGTAATACTTTAAAAACAAGGATGAGACTGCATGATCTGAGAATTAAGGTTTACTAAAATAAGTTGAAATATACAGTTCGCACCAATGCAGTTGATTGTAGGAAGTACAACCAGAAATTTTCAGCCAAAAAGTTGCCTTCAGTACAAAAAAGGTGTTTTCAGAACAGTATGTTTGCAAGGTTTGATTTTTTTCTTCTGCAGTCCCTCTAGAACATGATCCCAGCTTGTATAAAAGGACAGAAGAAAACTCTGTTGCATGCAGCTTCCTCAGCTGCTACGAGAAATTAACTCCTTCATTAAAACCTTCTAGCCTTCACTGAGACTGCTAGATAGGCATTCCATAAGATTGTACAGAAAAGACAAAATGTTGAAACAAACCTGGGAAATCGCAAGAGAATGTTAGAAGGCAAAGAGATTTCTCAATAAGAGGGTAGTTGCCTTCCCCCTTTTGAAGAAGTTACACGCAAGTCACTTCCATGTAGGCCTCCATGGACTATCTCAGCAATCTGTAAAAGTTAGTACTAGTACCTTTCTTCAAAATGTTCACTGCACTCTTTTTAAGTGTAGTTTCCCTGCTTTGTGCCTAACTGCGTTGTTTTGCTTGCAAAACTTAAACCAATCCAGTGAGAAACATTTTCACAAAAAGAAAGATCATCGTAACTTAGCTTATAAATAAATACTATAGAATTATTTGGTATGTCCTATACCTGTTACTCCTGTTTCATTGGCGCAACTCAGCAAAAACACCTTATATTTCAGTATTTGAATGTATTCTCCTTTTAAAGTAATATTAAAAAATATTTTAGTTACTTCTCCCTAATTCCTGTATCTCCAAGATCAAGAACAATAAGTCAATTTGTTCTGAAAATTTGGGCAGTAATCCTACTCTGGGAACTTTTAGAAAGCAATTTAGGATTTATTGGCAACATTTGATTCCTCTTTAGAAATGGCTTCTTCCAAAACCTATTTGCTGATCTTATTTTACATGGAGACTGGAGGTCATGCCTCACTAGATATTATATCCTCATGAATGCTTGAAAAATTGTCATATTAACAAGCCTTATGTTCAACAGAGAAATCACCCTCCTTGAAAATGTGAGCACCCACTGCATTTGCATCTGAGTCTGAATGCTTATATACTTGAATATAATGAACTGAACCACAGAGAAAAACTATAATAAAATGTGATGCTTAATGAAAGTTTTCCTATTTGTTTACAAAATTATTCTACAGACTATAATAGTTAGAAAACGTATAAGTAACTACTTAGGAAGAGCTAAGAAACCAGGCTCTAGATAGTTTCAAATGTTTGGTGTTAGCAAATCTAGGTGCAGATTAACATCAAAAATGTCAGAAAAGGAAACATGCACTGATTATAGCACTCTTGCTTATAAATGTAATATTCAGCTCTCTTTCCCAAATGTGAGGGCCTTAAAGATAAAAGAAAAACATTCATTGGGTTTATCTCTGTTTCTTTCAGATGTCATCACAATCAATTGCAATCCTTTTTCAACACATTCACTCTACAACTCAAACACAAGGTTTGTCCTCTGGAATGTAGAGTAAATGTCAAAAGATACAATAGTGTTGTGGTTTAACCCCAGCCAGCAACTGAGCACCACACAGCCACTCGATCATTCCTTCACAGTGGAATGGAGGAGAGAATTGGAAGGCTAGAAGTGAGAAAACATGTGGCTTGAGGTAAAGACAGTTTAATTGGTAAAGCAAAATCTGTGCACGCAAGCAAAGAAAAACAACGGATTCATTCACTACTTCCCATCAGCAGAAAGGTATTCAGCCATCTCCAGGAAAGCTGGGCTCCAATCACATGTAATGGTTACTTGGGCAGATAAATGCCATCAGTCTGAAAGTCCCCCTCTTCTTTCTTTTTTACCCCAGCTTTATATACTGAGCATGAAGTCATATGGTGTTGAATATCCCTTTAGTCATATGGGGTCAGCTGTCCTGGCTGTGTCTCCTCCCCAAATTTGTGCAGTACCAGCCTTCTCACCAGAAGGCCAGTATGAGAAACTGAAAAGTCCTTGACTTGGTATAAGTACTGCTCAGCAACAACTGAAAAATCACTGCATTATCAACATCATTCTTGTCCTACAGCCAAAACACAGCACTATACCAGCTACTAAGAAGAAAATTAACTCTACCCAGCCAGAACGAGGACAAGTAGTTTCTTACAACAGTAGTAAAATCAGAAAACCAGTAGATAGAGAGAGAGGGCGGAAGGGTAGCAACAACATACAGAAAACTGTTATGCTATGAGCTAATAGGAGATGATGTGTCTCTGTTATATGGCTTGACACATGATGTCCTACTTCAATCGCAAATGCAAAACCTGTCTAAGTATATCCATTCCACATATCTTCGTGCTCTTCTTTGGCAGGTTGTACTCAACATGAATAATATCATGCAGGAGCTCTAAGGAACATGGTCTAAGCCTTTTTTTTTTCCCCTAACCAATATATATTGCAAGAGAGGGAATTCCTTTTTTACTTCCAGGTCTCCTTGAGCAGAAAAGCCAGCTTCCTGATTGCTTCAAACTGTCCTCTGGACACTGAGCAAGAGTCTGAGAAACTGAGAGAGTCTTCTTCCCATGAGCAGAACTGAGTAGGCTTGGCATAAAAATGCTTCTGGATTCAGCATGAAGAGTGGTAACTGAGAAATGCAGCAGGAGGAAGCCAGCAGCATGAGAACATGCTAACGGGCTACCAAGAGGAGTAGGTACACAGAGAAACCTGGAGAAATTAGAAAACAAGAGAGTTTTCTGACATCTAAACATACTATTTAGATTTTACTGGTCCAACAATAATACTACATAAAGTGTTCAGTCTGCAGAACAGTGAGCAGTCAGGAAAGTTTTATTTTAAACTATTTATTCTTTTCCTCTTTTCCAATAAGTAGATACAAGTTTTCCATAGTTAAAGAGGTTTGTAGTTGCATTTTAATTTCTAAAAAAAACCCCCAAATCATTAGAAGGTAAAAACTTTTTTTCTAGCCTTAGGAAATGCTCCCTTTAAAGAACAGGGACAGCAGCATTCCGTCAAAGTTTATGATATAGTTAGGTTTAGAAGAAATGAAAAATGTCACCAATAGTAAACACAAAATCTTGCTAATTCTGTACCTGCTAAATTTTATGACATCTTTTTTACCTCACATTTTTTCTGGGTAACTATGTGCCATCTAACACAATATTTTCTGTCTCCCCCAGAACATACATGAAGTATTAATTTATGATGTTTTCAGCTCACTGACACTAAATTTGTTGGTTGGAACCATCTCTGTGCTATCACCATTTCAACCATATACAGATGGAAAAGGAGAGGAGCATGGGAGCCAAAAGCCCTAATGAAGCAGGTAAGGATCTTTAAGTTACCTCATAACAATGTCTTATAAATTAACTTCAAACAATCACTGAACCACTAAGTATAGCTTATTCCTAACAGCAAACGCAACTGGAGTCCATTCAAAGTATTTCCTAGTAGCAACATCCAACTCCCAGAAGGTAGAATTAAGTTTTTGGGTGACTTATATTATTCTTGGTCTACAGAACTGTAGATTCAGTTTCCTGGATGCATAAACAAGAACAGACAACTTGCCATTGCAAGACCTTTTTCCTTTCCTTTCCTTTCCTTTCCTTTCCTTTCCTTTCCTTTCCTTTCCTTTCCTTCTCCTATGAATACTGCTGAAGAAAATGAAGTAATATGTAGTTAACCGGTAAATTCTGTTAGTATTTAAGATAAGAGCTATTGCTAATTGTATATTCAATGTCATACAAACACAGGAGTGAACATGTCAGTCTTGACCCAGAATTGATCCTGAACCAAGCCTTTGATTTTCTAGGTAAAAGAACACACATTTTTGACTTGGTTTCCATCCCTGATAAGGCAAAGTCCTGCATGCAAATCAGCAGCTGCACACCCACATAATTGCCCAAGCAGTTGTATTTTTAAATAATTGTAATAGTAACTGGAAACACATAGCTTTCCTAACTTACCCAAAGGCTAATAAGAAGTTCTTCAGACAATTATTATCAAAATATTTCTACCCAGTTGGTGTACTACTGTAGAAGACTGTTATTATTTAGATGGATCTGGGGAAGGTTGGCAAAAGGCAATAACCTTAGCTTTTCCGATTTGGAGAATGGAAGACTTTGAAAGAGAAAGTCGAGTGTCAGGAAAAACAGAAATATATATTGACAGTAGGCTAACCCAGGGTGTTATATTTATAGAACAAAGTGGTTGACTCATAGTCAAATTGCATACAGTAGGAAAGGTATACACAAGACTCCCTGCGTGCACACAACTTTTTGGTGTTCAGTGCGCCATTCTGCTTCCTTGTGGGTTTCCTAAAAGGAGTTCTTGGCCTGGCTGCAGCTCAGACCTTTAGCTCCTCTGGAGCCTGGACCAAACTGTTGCTGGTTTGGCTGGGGGGGGTCGAGTGCGTCCGCCACACATGGTAACACTTCCAGGTTTAGATTACAGCTTATTTGCATAGAAAGTCATTTGTGAGGGTGAGCTTATGATTTTCCCAGCATTAGTAAGCAGGAAACATTGATATAATTTGACAAAATACACTAGAAGAAGAATGTGGGAATGAACAGAAATTAATGATCAGATTTCTTCAATTTCATATTTAACAGTTATTTCAACTGCAGAGTAGCCAATTTGGTTAGATTAAATTAGTTCTGCAAAATCACAGTGAAATTACCAGGAACTCTTAAGATTGCTTTTATAGAAATGTCTTCCCTCCAAATAATGCTCTTCATTAGCCAAAAATAGAGCAACAATTTACAACATGCACAGGTTCGTTTTCACTGTGAGTACACTTGTATCTTCGTACGAAACTGGCAAAGATGTTCACAGTAGATAAATCAGGCATAATCTGGACCACCTCCGCTCTTGGAATTGTAACTGGAAGAGGTTCTCTGGAAAGCAAAATGGAAAAGGAAAAGGCAAATGTGATAAGAATCCCTTTATAACTACATGTCTTAAAGTATACTGGTTGTTAGCATCATTATTTCTTCCAAAGACAATACATGTATACACAGATATACGTGACTTCTGGCTGCAACGCTTTGTTAGGCAGCTCAGTTTCTCCTAATCAGATAACAGTTGCTAAAACTGCCTTATAGAAGGCTTTGTCAGCTTTGTGCACCTGAAGGATAGTGCAGTGCTTAGTGAAGGTTTTATCGTGTCGCAAAGCTCTATACAAAGGAAAAATTCATTTTAACACTCCTAACACTGAGGTTATGTAGGTCAGTCTTCTGCTGACCTACATTATATTATAGTGCTAAAGCTGTGCTGGGGCTATCAATATCTGACTAGCAGTTGAAAGCAAGAAGTTTTGGCTAAAATCTGTGGGTAGATTAGAGCGGGGCATAAAGGTTCAACTCAGCTGCTTAGTTCTTGTTTCCCTGCAACAATGAGGTCACAGGGTATTTTTATGTAAGACCGTCACAGTCACTTTGTCTGGGGCTTTGAACCTCATGGAAAAAGTATAAAAGACACTCAGAAGAGAATGAGATCTGAATGGACAACAAAGAGAAGTTTCCTGTCCTGCAGTTAGTTTCATTCTTTATTGAAAACGAAGCAACTTTAACAAAAGAGGTACTATTTTGCGTACTTTTTTTAAAGTCCCCTTTTACCCTCACACACACTTTCCATCCCAGAAAAAACATATTGCACGACTACTCAGTTTTTGTAGGCACCACTGTACAATTCTACTGAAGTCTACATAGAAATGGAGTACTAGCACTAGCTCTGCTGAACCAGACTGATTCTACATATTCCATTTAATATTAGTAAAAATGTATGCGAGCTGGAACAATTCCTCAGGAAAGTAGAGAATCATAAAGAATGCGATATCTTCTGTAGAAGTGTGGTATATATCATGTCTCAAACCTTAGTAAAGTTGGGACAAAGCTTTTTATTCAACTGTGTCTGGACCACAGACCACCACCGTTTCACAAATGCTGAACTGCATATTCAAAGAACTGTCTTTTTGAGATGGAAGAAGTGGGAGTCCATCAATACTGAATTAAAGGAAAAAAAGTAGATGACCATATCAACATCATCTACTTTTGCAGATTTTCCTATTTGTTCTTTAGTATTTTTGTCTGAAAATACTTGATTCATTTGAGATCATGAGGAGTTCAGAGACAACCAACTATACATTTTCATAACCAAACAACTTTTTCTGCTAAAGTATGACTTAAATTATATTCAACAACATACCTGGAGGATGAGCTGATTCAATAAAAGCTACCATCAAATACATCGAAACATCAAAAATTTAAAAATATTTTCTTCTGTTCTTAAGGCCTGCACCTATGTAACAGATCACTTTCCATCTCTGTGCCTGTCATAAAGGATTACATGTTCCTTTGAACTCCACAAGATCTGATAAAGGGATATTGATGCAAATAACAGTATTTCAGAGTCAAGTGATCACTCATGCTATAAACTCCTTCAGAACTTAACATGCCCTCAGATAAATAATATCCATGTATGCATCTCGACCGTTCTCATATCACATCATAATTTTGTATCTGGCCCACCAGTGCATGCTGCCTCTAGGCAGTAGTTCAGGAGTTAAATTGTTCCTGTCCTTGTTACTACAAAGCATATGATAGAAAATGTTTACAGTTAAGTTTTGAAGATACTAGAATAATTAGCAGCAGTCAGAATTTAATTTTGCAGCAAGCTACCTGAGAGTCATTAAAAGAATAAAAGACAATTACTTGAAAATGACCAAGGAAGAATACAACTGAACTTTATGGACCATCAGACAAGAAAAACTTCTATGTTTAAATGTCCTTTAGTATCTTTTGTATCAGTGGCAACTTTCTTTAACGCTAAGTAAAATTAGAAATACCCAGGACAGTGTGTTAGAAAACTCCAAGTACAAAATAATTCATTTAAAAACTTTAAAACTGCCTGAGTGACACTAAAATATTGATAAAAAGAGAAGCTCTTATTGCCTATCTAATAAAAAATATTCCTTGTCCAGCTGATAGGTTTGTCTTCTGCACGTTGTGAGTAGGGATCATTCTTAGAGAATTACTTGCACGGGATGCAGTAAACCACTAAACAGAAAGAAGAGGAAACATAGTTCAGGTAAAACACCACTACTGATTTCGCAAATCAGACCAAAGCACTGTCAGTCTTTGATTGCCATTTTTCTCTTGACAGACATATCTCATGGCCATGGCATGATCAATTTCACCTGGAAACTTTTAATCTTATCGTGTTTCAACTCCCAGATATTCTGTTCCTTTTCTGTAATGTCTATTTTTCACCGGTCTGGTCTATCAAATTATTCTCTTTCATTCAAATGTCTCCTGAAAATTCCTTTCTTCCAGCATTACATCAGTACTATACACTGTCTTTTCTCTTGACCCACACCTTTAAAAAAATATGCTATAGAACAACATCTTCTACCACTATCACACAGCGTAGTACTATCACAGTGTATTACTACCACAGCTAAGCCCTTCCTCAGGCTACCTCATTCCTACTTTCTAATAGCTGGATTTATTACATCAGATTTATTTTTCTGGGACAGAATGCCGCTGTAAAGATTTTTTTCATTTGTTTTTTGGTTTTTTGTGGGTTTGTTTTTGTTTGTTTTTGTTTTCTGGACATGGGAGGTTTAGGTGTTCCTCAGCTGAAGAGGGCGCTGAATTCAGGTTCTCCATATAGTAAAAAGCATCATCTCTTTCGTGCTACTGCAAAAGAGGGAAGGAACACCACCTGTTATTTTTAGTAAAAATAAGCCTATAAGTTCGGATTGATAGAGTCTATGGCTCTATCACTCTGAACACACTTTCTGGATTACCCTGGAGGGAATGCCTACATAGAGCATTCCAGCTGAAGGCAGGTGGGTGGGATGCATTTAGCTGCTCAGTGCTACCAAGTTAGGAAAGATTTGGAAGAGAATTGCCTGTGTTAGTAGAAATTCACTGGCAAACGTTCAAGGGCGTAAAGGTATAAGATACCTAAAGAGATACATTCTGGTTTTGAGGACTGTCTGATATTTAACCTAGGTGCCTGCACCCATCCTAAATCCTTTGAGGATTCGAGTATATATATTTAAATATTACTGGTCATGCCTTCCTCTTTCTGTTCCTTCTGAAAACCATAAGGCAAAGATCCTTCTACTCTGTTGAGAGCCTGCAACATCCATAGAAAAACTGATTTTGTTAGAAAATAATAACGCTTAAAAACCCAAACTTTGCTCCTACTGTATGTTGAGATGTCCAGAACCTTTCTCTCGAGCTCCAGTCCCTATAAAAGTATAGTTTTTCGTCCTGCATTTTACAGGTAAATATTTAAGAAGCAGTCTTATTTTCTTTGCTGATTTGATTAAATGTCTCCCGCTGTAGCTTTCGTATTTCACAGAGGCATCAAATTTTACAGTTCTGAGTTATTAGTGATTTTAAAAGTTATAAGTCTCTTTTTAAGTCAGTTTCCCTTCTTCCTTTTTCTTCATTCCCCTTGACCCTTTTTTTACTGCTATCACTTTCCTACACAGGTTAAAATCAGGTTTTAATATTACAATTATTGCAATTATTACCCTTCCAGTTTCCACAAAAACACTAGCTAAAAGCAGAAGTTAATTTAGCTTTGGATGGGTAGGACATAAGAAGTCAGACCCAAAACCAGAGTGCCTTATGCAGAAGAATAAGCAGGCCCTGTTTCAAAAGATTATTAAAATGGGGATTGGGCTATTTACAAAGGCTTCTGTCAATATTCCCCCATAACCTCTACAGACACTGCATTTTCCAATTCGGAGGGGAAAGAGGCAAGACAGGAAAAAGCTTTTCTCATATCTCTGTAGACTGGTGCTTTATTGAGAAAAAGATGGTATTGGTTAAAATTAGCAGAGATACTTCGTCACCTGTATATGAGAACATGGTTTTGCTTCAGTAAATGCCTCAGCACTGAAAATTTGTACACTCAGTTGTAATTGAAGAATAAAAGGGTAATCATTATCTATGATGAAGAAATTATGAAATTCTGCACAAACATAGCTCTCTAAGAAAACCACTGTTTTAGTTAGAAACATTTTTAGAATCATTAGATGCAAAGGATAAGGTTACTAATACCAAATAGCATTTTTATTAAAGTAGGTATCAATTCTAAATAAATTACTTTCGTGTATCAGGAACTTCAATGTACCTTTACTGCCCTGACAAATATTAAGTTTGGGCCATCAGAATCTGACATAATCCCCTGAAATTCAGAAAACTAACTGATAATTAAATACAGAGGGAGACAACAGACACCGTGGACTCAAAAAGAGCACTGAAGCGAAGAAGAAGATTTCCAGGCCAGATAAAAGAGAAGAAAGAGAGCTTAAGGTACAGTTATGTGGAAGCTGTCATAACAAGGTCACCTGTGCTGTGGGCCATTAGGGCACAAGCCTTTTCTGATCTCAATCATGCAGCTGTAATAGTAACGGCAGAAACAATGCTAGTAAGTCCACCTGAAAAATAAACTTTTTAGCATGACCATTACTGTGTGCTTATATGTTCCTATCACTTTTGAACTGGAGATTTAGGGAAATGGAACTGCTGAAAATTGAACCTGTGGGATGAGAAAGGGCTCTTGATGGAGCAGAGAAATCTGACCAGCTGTTACAGCTGAACAAAAAGATCTCATCATAGAAATAAAGCTGGTGACTATCTAGCTTCTGTCTGACTTTGCTAACAGTGTTCAGCTCTGGATTCGGGAAAGTAAGTATTTGCAAATGAGGAAAAACTACTTATACTGCAAAAAGTATTATTGATGTTCAAGAAGTCACTAGGGCTCTTTCAATCTCTGGACAAATACACATTTTTCTTTTAAAAACTACCAGATACAAATGTAAGGACATGTTAAAGTTACAATTAATGTGTGATTGATTATAAAAATATATGCCCATTTAAATGCGCATGTGACTATTGAAAGCACAAAATACTAATACTGAAAGAATTCTAAGTATATATTTAGTATCTAAGTTGCCATCAGTGGCCATCACACAAACTATCTAAATGTTTTTCAGAACAAATATAACTTTAAAACACTAAGTAAGCTTCATTTATTTATTGCATAGCTTTCTCAAAGGCCATGCAAAATAACATCCTATTTATTCACACTGCAGTTTAAAATTTTTTTCATACTTATGATACAACTGCATAAAGATCACAAAGTTAAATATACTTTAATAATTCTATTTTTTCCCATGTTTCTGTATACTTATTTTCATTGTGTATAAATAATATTAACCAATGTTTTTCCCATACATGTAATTCCATGTATTTAACTACAACAATATTATCTATGGCACAACACTTCAAGAAAAGATCAAATACAAGTTACATCACAAAGCACATGGTCATTTGAAAATAACTGATGTTTTAAAAGATTAATAAACAAGTTAATACTGAACACTCAATACTACATTTGAGAGTTCAAATTTTGACCTGTCTTAAAATGTTCTCCCCTACAAAATTAAAACAATGAAAATACAACTGTTACAAACGGAATTATGTTCAACTTGCTTTGCTGGGGAAAAAAAAAAGGAAAAAACAATAACAAAATCAATCAAACAAACAACAACAAACACATATCCAAATTAAATGGAGAGTTTTAACGATTTTCAAGCAAGCCTTGAATCAGGCTTTAAGTAATTGAATGAGTTAATGTTATTTAGAGTTTGAACACTAATATGATTTCTTTGAGACAGCTGTTAAAAGGCAACTTTTATGTAATTTCCAATAGTTCCTTTAGCATAACTGTCATAATCTCATCAAGCAAGTTTAGAACCTTCATTGTGATTGCGGATGCTTTTAGCTTAGAATACTTACTAGCTATTTATAGAAAAAATAACTAGATAAATAATGGTGGGGGCATTCTGTGGTTGTGTCAGACAATGAGAATAAAATAGAAGCAGTATTAATAGTATTAATTTACAAAAGTCATGTACAAACTAGTAAATAGTTTTCATGGCAATATAGAAGTATGAGGGGTTTTTTTTAGATTTGGCAAAATATTAAATATAGTGCACCAATACATATTCAACCTGTATTGATTTAAACTCAAATTTCTACCCCTCATCAGTCACCATCACTAAACCTGCACAATGGAGATCAGAATTCATGCATTTAGATTCATGTGACATTTTTACAACAATGTCACAGAAAGGTCACCGTATTACTTTTGGTGGTTAAAACATACTGTGACTTTAAAAAGAGAATAACTTCATGTAATGCAAACTTTAGCAGTGGAGACAGCAGAGACTGAGTATTGAAGAAGCCAAACCCTAAATGAAAGGTCTTCAAGAAAAGATAAGGGGGAAGTTAGGATCACAACTCCTACTAGGAGTCAATGAAGTGTGTTACCAAACTCCTCTTTAATCAGTATTTCCCACTTGTGTGGATATTTATATTTCTGTTTGAAAATTGGCTGTTCCTCATAAACAAAGAGGTGGTTTAGATTGTTGCAACCCACCACAAAGCAAACAACTGAACAGAATTAACAGGATACCACTTTCATTACAATTACAAAAAGCATTTGATAGTCCTATTTGCAGATTAATGCTTCAGCAATCCTGTTAGCAGGAGATGTATTGATTGTATTTTGAAGGTATTTCTTCTCAGATGTAATTGCACAAAGCAGATTGACATGTCAGAACTAGGCTATATATTGCTTTCTTTCAAAAGAGGAGAGAGTGTATATGTGTGCCTATGCAAGACAGAAATGTTCTTGGATGAGTTAAATACTAATCTGGTATAATGAAAAAAAAATTAAGTATTATTTTGTCATTAAGATACAGTAATATCTCTTTTCATTCTCTGGAATTACTTCCTGTGCAAAAGTAGGTTATATATCTCATCTAGTTACTGTAGAAAATTTTGCTAATCTTCTAACAGAACTCAGAATTTAGCCCTCTCTGTAATTTTCCTGGGGTAATTTTTACCTACATTTTTATTTCCTTCCACTGGGAACATGGAGAAACTGCTTTCGTTTAAAGACAGTGCTAATTAAAACCTAGCTATTTATAGAAGTTGGTAAATTTTGCAGCTAGAAACTGAAGTCTGTGAAGCCACTTTTTGAAAATCTTTGTCACTTGTCCATGTGAACAGAAAGCCTAACATCAACAGCTGTTCCGATGAATAAATTAGAATAATAATGAAAAATCATCAAGCTGTAGTATTTACTGTTTTCTAGTATTTTCTTGCGCTAGTTTCCATTGAAGTTATGCCTTTGGGCACATGGATAAATAAATCTTGAACTTCATATTGCTGTACTAACGATATGCTATCAACAAACCCACAAACCAACATTGCATCGTATTCTATACTTCAGTTAAAAATGGCTGTGTAGTATTTGAAGAACAAAATGAAACAGCTGATATATACGTAACACACTACATGGGCATTAATTTCTTAATGTGAGTCATCAACAACAGTAGGAAGGAAAAATAGCTTCCTAAACTTCTGGCATTCTTAAACTGCAGTTAAACTAAAAGAAATTACTATGAAAACCAAAGAAAAATAAACTTCTGGGAGAATGTAAACTAAGCAAACAGAAAAACAAAAACAAAACAAAAAACTTTTCTCAGATGAAACTAGAACTGGGACTACAACTCTGCACAAGGAGTGATTTTATAATGTATTAAATATATCCTGCTAGCAGAAAATACTAATTAGAGCTGAGCAAAAAATCTCAGTGAATAATTTACTCAACGAACTTGGCATCTTCTTCAGCTTCCAGTGTATCTGTGAAAAGATAATGATTTCTTTTGTTGCATTTTGATATTCAAAACTTCTGAACAATTAAAATTATTGTCTGTAATGTAACTAGTAAAAATTAATGATCACACATATTGAAAGAAGAAAGTTTTCACACAAATAATAGGGCTCCTTGCATAAGTGAACTACACATGACAAGTTTTGCAAACAGATTCATTGAACAGAGGTAAGAATACTTGAAAATTCTTCCTAAATTCATGGGGTCATTATGTCTACATGATAACTCTGAAAGCGATTGGATAAGGAAGCAAAGTATTGAGAAAAATTTGAACACTTCAAAGTAAAAGTGGGAATATTAAGGAAGGTAAAATTTAGTTGTTTTGAAGATTTGCACAAAAATCTCTTTATGAGACAAGATCTAAGCTGGGTCAGTTTGAAAAGCTGCAGACAGTATATACAGACTGGCACATGATGATCCAATTGCTGATTAATTCTCTCAGGTAACACGCTTTCTCCAAGTTTTGAAAATTCACAAATAAGAGATTATTAAAATGAGTTCCCAGGTCATTTTAGTAAATTGGCCTTTAAGACACTAAACTGTTGGATGTTGCTGTTACCACAGAGTTACAGAACAGATGAACACTAAGAGAACTTATATATTATGCTTCAACAGCTGTTTTAAGAAGGCTGTTCAGACAGGGCAGGTTCCTTCTGTAACATTCCCAGAAGTCCTGTTTGGATACCTGACCCCAGCAGGTTATCAGTTTTCTTTCTCTAAATCATAGAGAAGAATATGTATGTTCAGGTCCCATCTTGACAAGGATCAATGTGTAGAGTGTGTAGCTGGATCAGTGATATGCCTATGATTCATGCAGTTAAATACATCCTAACAGAATCAGCTTACCACGGTCAGGTATTTTTAGCCGTATTCACAAAGCCTGTTATTTTTTAAGATTTCTTCATGCCTACTGTTCAGGAGAAACATTAGACATGTGAAGGTATGAGATACTCAGTTTTCCAATATCAAAAAACTTGAAAATGTTAAGAAAGTTCCAGTTCAGTAAACACCTTTTGATTGATTTCCAGTGGAAGTCGAGGCAGTATGTTTGAAATCTGAGCATGAACTACTTATGTTTAAACGGACAGCTCTTGTTATGACTGGATTTGATAATACACAAGTGTGTAAATCTGGATTGGTGCTTGGCTTTCTGCCTTTACACCTACTACTGAATGTCTATGTTTCACAAATGCAGATGGTGTCAGCTCCCAACTGATGTGGATGGACATTAGGGGCAAGTAAAGGGTTATGTTTAACTTACAGAAGTTGTCATAGTTTTGGATTTTTAATAGCACATTTTCTTTCTTCTTTTTTTTTTCTCAGACTTCATCAGTTGTTGTCGAGGTTTTGATTGCGGGGTGACAATAAAACTGTGGCAGATGTATTGTTAACCACTTCTCCCCCTCCTCCCCCTTTCACCCCTCCCTCTCGCCACTTCCCACTAAGGACAGGCAATTGGGAGGGAAAGAAGGACAGAGAGAAGAGAGTTGGAAAAATTATAAGTGTTTTACTAATGCTACTAATAAAAATAGGGAAAATAATACAAAATATACAAAGCCAATCTTGAAAGTCCCGGCAACTGCTCTGGCAGATGTAGAGCCAGAACCCAAAGTCCTGGACTGGACCCTGCAGCCAAGTGGAACTGGGTTCAGTCTGTCACTAGGCCTCAGTTCACAGGGACGACAAGGTCCTCTCCTAATGTCTGCCATAAGGAAAAGGGACGAGATCCTCGTGATCTCCCACTTTTATATGAAGTATCATGTGAATGGGATAGAATACTCAGTTGGTCAGTTTCAGTTCACCTGCTGCTTGCACATCTCTTGAGATGCATCATTATCAATGACCTTGCATACCATTGCTATGTCTACCAAAACATGGATCTATCTTTCAGGAAAACACAGTTTGTAAGAAAACTTTAGCTGACAGGGAAATTCACTAAAAGAGAAACTTGTCTTTTAAGAAAACCAGGACAGTTGTCCGTCAAAGTAGACAAATTAAATTCAAGAATTTTCCTAGATCAAATTTACTTTATATGCTACCAGTTCTACTGCTCAGTCATTGTTCTGCTTCTTTCTAAAAGTTGGGTTTGATGCAGACTTCTCTCAAGACTATGTATTCTCTAAGTGATATCTAATCAGCTTTCTCTAACTTGCCTCTTTCTATGATAATTTGCTTCTTGTCTCTAAACTTCTACCTTATAATGTGCATTCCTCAATTCCCTAGTTGCTGCTGTCCCATAAATACCAACATTTTCCTATTTTTTCCAAAGGCCCTCTCACCACATGATTTTTTTTGCCATTTTTTTCACTATGGGCCTTGGCACTACCAGTAACCCGTGTGAAGCAGATAGAATGAGAAATGAAAAAAATGAGCTTTACCTGACAACACTTCCTTTGATCAGATCTCTAAATATAGCAGGTTTACACTAGTCCTTGATGTCAGATACACATACGTGGCAAGAATATACGTAAAATAAGTCCAGATTAAACAGTACAGAGATAGGTTTTAAACTCTTACTTGTTGATTCTTCTCCTTTGAATACCAATACCAATAGGCATTTCAGTAATTCTGCAGCCCATGTTCTTAGTAGAGTAAAAGGCTCCAAGTAGGAGATTCTTTCAAAGGGGTCCCAAAAGAGCTTGTCAGCACAAAGCACAAAACATAATTTAATGCCTTGTTCCCTTTACCTCAGCTGAAAAATCTTTGAGTAGCTGTCCACACCACATCACAGAAGCCTGTCTTTCTATCTTTGTATCCAGCCAGACCTATCTATGGTGGCAGAGGGGAGGGTTGGGGGAGAGGAAGGAGTAAAGAAGGCTCCGAGGACACCTTGTTGCATCCTTTCAGTACTCAAAGGGGGCGTATTAGAAAGATGGGGACAGACTTTTTAATAGGGACTGTAGTGATAGGACAATGACTAATGATTTAAAACTTAAAGAGGGTGGATTTAGATTAGATAGAAGGAAGAAATGTTTTCACAATGAGAGTGGTGGAACAATTTCATAGGTTGTCCAGAGAGGTTGTAGGTATTGTATTCCTGGAAACATTCAAGTTCAGGTTGGACAAGGCTTTTAGCAACCTGAACACAGGCACAAAAAATAAGTTGCAAAGGTATTACGCAATGGAATTTATGAGCTTCTTCCCCCTAAGGCTGCAAATTACACCACTAAATACGGCAGGCCAGCAACTGTTAGCTGCCCATAAAGTTGAATGGTGACATTGAGCTTGTGCCTTTGATCTAATAGGAACAGATTTTTAAAAATTATTTTTATTTTTTTAATGTATGAGATTTAATGTGTCCTGGTATTTATTATTACTCTGAGTTCTAATGTATATGGCTTGCATTCATTGTTCTTGTAGCAGAAGAACCTCCGTTTTCTGTGAACTTACGGAATAACATCTTGAAGTCAAGCACATAGACAGCTTTGAAAGAGCCAGGAACCAAGCACATGAACATGGATGTGATTTCAGTGGGGAACAAGCTTTGAGGCATGGTTATAAAATGTTCGCTAGAACTTTCATTGCTAATTAGACTGAGTTCTGAAGCAGGAATGAAAATATATGATCAGCTGTTTCCTATTTCACTACAGTGGAATGAACTTATTCTGTGAATAAACAGATAAGAAATGATACTAATTTAACACCTATGAAAGTACTACATTTAGAAGTCTAATACAACTACGATTTATTTGCAATAACTGGAAAGTAAGCAGGAGGTATGTCACATAAAATTGAACTTACAGATACGAATGTTCTTATGGGTTACCAAAGGCTGATTCCTTCCATCTTTACCAGTGGGAGAAAATGAGTATAGGATTGTGAAATTGAAGTGAAAATAAGTTATTTTAATTCATACATTCAGAAGAGCAGGACTTAAAATAATGTATTGTACAGTGACCATGGGAAGTACGTGCACATTAATAGAAGCAAGCATCCAAACCTAAATATCTTGCATATTTCCCATTTCAGTTATCTTTTAACTAATGTGATTATGACTCATTTTACAATTTGATAGGTGCCAGATGATATAGACAATAATTCAAAAGGATTATAAAGAAATAAATACATAACAAAGAACGAGAATAATTAGATTAATAATTTTTTCCTGAGCTTATTAAAATCAAAACACAGTGATCCAATCACTGCCAAAATTAATATCCAATGAACACAAATTAAATCAATAAGCAAGTTTTCAAAATGAAACACTATAAAAACAATACTAGAAAGAATGGATTCACTTTCTTCTCATCCTGGGAGAATTTAAGGAATAATCTGTTTCTTCTCAGTCTAAAGCTGGTATTGCAGAGCTACCTGGAAACTTTTAAGTACACTGTAAAGCTCCAAAGTTTGATTCATCAGTAGTGTTCGGAGTTTGTGAGCAAACTGATGGCAAGTAGTGAATGAATTTCTTATTATGCTTTCCTTGTGTGTGCAGGGTTTTTTTACCTATTAAACTGTCTTTATCTCAACCAACAAATTTTCTCACTTCTACCCTTCTGGTTCTCCCCCTCATCCCATACTGCAGGGGACTGAGTGAGCAGCTGTGTGGTGCTTAGCGACCTACCAAGGGTAGTCCAGAACACCTTCATATGCAGCTTGCCTGCCTGTCAAAACGTATGGTGAGCAGTTTAAGTGCTGCTCCATGGGTTCGCTACCAAACTGTAAGTGAAGTTTGAGAGTGATATCCTAAAGTCATTAATTCTGTTAACTTTATAATATTTGTAAATGCAGGAAGTGTAGCAAAGTTTGGGATTGTATCTGTGTCTTCATGATTCAGTAAATAATTTCTTTTACTTGTTATCATTCAGAGAACTAGGATTTTTGGGGTTGTCTCTATAAATTTTACAAACACCAAGTTGAGACAGAGAGAAATTGTCAAAGACAAATTGCTGAACACTGCAAACTTCAGATCAAATTTAGATTTCATTTTCACCAAAGTAATGACATAATAGCACTACCAATTCTTTTAAAAAATATCCAAATATTATAAGACAGTCTTTGTCTTCTATTCTGTGCACTTTTTGAATATCATTATTTGGCATAAAATTCTTAATATTATATCTTCGATTAGATCTCTGGGTAGCAAAGAAGACAGAATTTATGGGAAATCTTCTGTTCTCTTACAAGGAGTTTTTAAAAAAGGAGTTTCAAGAAGGTAAACCTGAAGCACATTTTCTACAAAGAAAGAACTTTAATTACAAAAGAAAATTATTAATAACACAAAACGTCTGTCACCACAGATGAAAAGTAACACAGCAATATTTCATAAGGAAATATTATTTTTTGCTTTGTATATTATCTTGTTCATGAAAGAAGAAATGAGAACAAGAAGAGTCCTGAGTAGAACATATTGCAAGTGAAAGTAAGACGCTGATAATTGTGAGTGAAATCACAAATCCAGATACAGAGCCTGAAGTGGAGTCATCAGTGAAAAGGTAAAGTGTAAAAATTACTATTTACAACTTGATTTAGGTTTAAGACAGATGGGAAAAAAAATCCTAGAACTTTCTTATGTAAAAATCAAAGTAAAATTGTGGAAATAGTAAAATAGAATTGTAAAATACATTCTCTTCCTTTGGTGCATCTGTGAAGAGAGGAAAAAATACATGTTTAAGTACAAATCTAATATACACAAAAATGTACAGTGACAGGTGCTTACTAAATGCAGAAGAAAACAGATATTATGTCCAGTAAAACTGACTAAAAAAAAAAAAATCTTAAATAGGCAACTGAGCAGGAGAAAGAAAAATAACAACTGCAATGCATTTTTATTAAAGAATGACAGATTAGCAAATTAGAATATAGCATCTAAATATGTAAAATGAATTACATCTGTTTCTCCAAATGTCCACAAGGCAATATGTATATTGATAGTAACTAGTAGTACATATAAATTATTATTACTTTTATTTAACAATGTCTAACAGCTTTTCTGACCAATAAAACTGTTTTAAAAGTGCTTTCAAAAATGTCTTGTGATTCAGAATGAGATTTTGTTGCATTAATGCAATTTAGTAACCACATTAAATTTGGTAGCAAGCTTCATTGCAGACATCCAACCTACAATTTGCTTCAAGGAAGAAATCATACCTTTCCATATTTTAGGTTAGAGATATTTTTGTAAGTTTGAAATACTGCTATACATCAACAAGAATAGTAAGAATGGTTTAAATCATTCCTCCTCTTAGATCATCATGACTTCTAGGCCAACTTCATGAGACACATACAAGTTTTTACTAAAAATGTAAATAAATTATAGACTAGTATTTATATAGCAACTTCTAAGAGAGGATCTCAAAAGACTTGCTGGAAGTTTCCAGTAACACTTCTGGAAGGGATTGCTACTTCCTGCCTTCATGTAAGCTTGCGAAGAGGGATAACTAATACAAAGAGACTGTGGATTCTCTTGATTCTCTTTTTGTTCTTGTTCCACTCAAGAAATACTATCATAATTCAGATTCACAAAGCAGGGCTGAAATCCCCAGTTTTTTCTTTTCCTCTGACTGTAACAAAATAGCCTCCAGAGCTCTGTAATGCTAGGTGTTAATTATATGCTGCAATGCAGTACATACTTTGGAAAGCAATATCACTTCTGTCATTTGTGACTGATTATCCAATTCTGCCTGTGTTTGAAAGAAGTTATTTCCTGAAATTTGCTTCGCAATTCAATTGATGTGCCTGCTCATTAGTCTCCTTCAGGCTGCATCGTTTTACATACTTTATCACACAGGCGACAGAAATGTAGTGCTAGGAAAACCATTCACTGAAATACATTTGGTCAGCCCTATAGCACTCCCATCCAGCGCAATACTGTCTTTGTCCCTCAACAACAAGCTTTTCCTAGGCAATAATTGGTCTGAAGTAGTGAGTACTGTATCCCAAATCCTTTTCAATGAGCACCACATACCTTGTTTTAGCCTCAGAACTTTTTTTTCCTTCAACAGGCAATATCAGTCTACGAGCACTGCACTTCAATGTACATTGCCACCTTGAGCACCTGCAGTGATTTTAGCAAGGTGATTTTTTAAGCATAGCTGTCAAAGGTAACTGACACTCTGTCTGCCAGTAAATGTGCATGTGTTTTACCTCTGCACTGAGGCTTCAGATCTCACTTCAAGTCTAGGGATTGTTTTATACCTGTTCATTTTTTTGGACTTGTCTTTGAAAGAAAAACCTAGAGGCATTATCTGAACTGAAAGATTAGTTTTCCCACCATGAAACCAAAAGATGAACTCTCTGAGATTACATACACCATACCAAACTACCACTGTTTGTACTTCTTTAGTGTAACAAGCTGAGGCTAAACAGCTGTCAGGCACCAAGAAACAATGAAGTTAGGGGACCAAGCTGGGATTACCTGCACTACCGGAAGCACAAAAAATTTAGTTCAGGATTTTTGCTAGGAAAACTCCAGGGATACAGGATAACATTCAGGGAAATAACTCCATGCTATCATAGAGGCCTCATCACAAGATAGGATGAGTTGCTCTCTCTGGAAATATCATTTTCGCTCCATGACAGGAGATGTAAGAGTTGCAGTTAAATGTCGCTTGTAGACACAATTTAGGAAAAATTAATCTACTTATGAAACCAAAGGATAAAACTAGTCTCATAACCAAAGTTCTTCTCTTGGGGATTAGGTAACAAAGTGCTTGAGTAATGATAAAAATCTTCTATTACCTCTATTTTGGAGGCTAGATTTAAATTACTCATTGTTGCTCAAAATTTTTCTTACACCTACTCCTCTTTGAATAATTAATATGTGTAAACCAAAGACAACTAAATAAAAATGTGTGACTTCTTACACAAAAGCAGCCATACCCTTAGCAACTACAGTTAACCAATTTAAGAATACCTGTCTACTCAATAATACACTTTAATTTGCAACAGTGACTTCTAGATTGTTTCTGTGTTGTAAGGTATTTTGTTTGTTTATTCCAAAGGATAATTATAAATGTTACCCCTAAAACAGATAACAAACGTATCAATTTGCAATATTATTGTCTATGTTATCAACAATTATTTATGTTACTAACTTGAACTGTTTTAATAAGGTTCTCCATATTTCCTGGGAGGGAAATTCTCATTAAAATGTTCTATACAAACAAATAATGTACCAAAAATATAGAAGGAACTTCAACACGTGGGTGCTTAGTGTTAACTGTTAGGGCACGGGTTACCCAACATCAGAATTTGTGCAAATTTTGAGGCATTGTTCAGTACCAATGAGCAAATGTTGGCATTGAACAAAAAGTTTGTGGTGATCACTTGTTCTCTTTCAACTACTGGGTTTACTGTGTGGTTCACTGCAACAAACAGCTGAAGCCAAACTTTACAGTTATTCTAAGCAGGCTTATACCTAAGTAAGCGTGGGAACTCATGAACCAAACACCAGCCTGAAGCCTATGATTGTCGAAGAAAGAACTGCCTCTGTGCTGTTTGTGATTGACTGGATATAGACTAAATAAGAATTCTTCATGTATAAATAAAGTACATTATACTAAGAATATTACAATTATATTTTACAGCACTGATTTGTCCTTCAACACAAACCTTATCCACAAAGTATTAAAAGATTTTCACGTCAGTCTAATAGAGTTGCCTTTTATAATGTGCCAGATATGAACAGTTAAACACACTGATTCAATGCCACAATTATTTGCTTGATCTTCAATAACTTTCAACTAAAAAGAGCATAGACACTGTATTTTATTGAGGAGTACTAAAGACCAAAGGCTCCTAAACATGTTTTCTATGCTGCAGAATATGTAAATGTATTTGTGAAGCTATGTTTAACACTCATGAATTTTATGAGTTTGGGTAGGCTTCTATGTTATAGTGTAATACCGGTTTCTTTCTCCAGTACACCTGAATCTTTGGTTATACCAGTAGTAATCTGGTTATTACTGCAGCTTGGTTCTCCAATAATGGCACAGAGGCAAACTGAACACCTATCCTGCAATAGTTCATCAAATACAGATCTTAACAGTAGTTGCGGATATTTAATTCTAGTTCTGTAAATCCAGAAAACTTTAACAAACTGAAATCTGTGTAAAATCACCTGTTCTTGCTTCCAAGCAGTCCATAAGGCAAGAATGCTTTTAATTAAAAGCAGCACCCGAGAGCACTGTAAAAACTCTCATGTATCCTGGTACACAATCTTCTCAATAGAAATAAGATAAAGTTCCCGATTACCAAGAACTACATGGTGTTACTACATGACAAACAGTTTTGAGAACTAGATGATGCAAGAGCTTTATAAATGCGCTATGAATATTCACTGACCCCTGATCTCAGGTATTTTGTGTGGCTTTTAATTACTTCATCCTGAAGAGACTGAAGATAATATGAAAGTCTTAATCACATCTTAAATCACATATTTTGGAGACGGTGACAAGAATTCCATAGAGCTGGTATATCTATGTCAACAGATATATTTCTAAATGCAAAAATTAGGGACAAAATTCTGATTTTGGCTAAAAAAATGTAGTTTAATACTGTTGTTTTCTGCAAATACAGTTTCAGTTCTCTTCTTTCAGACAGCAGATCGTAGAAGTTACAGGAAATTTCAGGTTGGAAATTACCTCAGGAGGTCTCTTATCCAACTTCCTGCTCATAGCAGCATCAGATCTGAGGACAGACAAGGTTGTTCGGGGCTTTATCCAACTGCATCTTGAAAAACTCCAAGGACAAAGACTGCACAGCATCTCTGGAAAACCTCTTTTGTTGCCTGACTGTCCTCAAGAATAAAATAATTTTCCCTTATATCCAGTCTGAACCTCACCTATTTTAGCTTTTGCCCACTGTTTAATCATCCTTCCATCATGTACCACTGTAAAGAGCCTGTGTCTGACTCTTTGATTAACTCCTTACAGATTACAGGAAGGCTGCTGTTAGGTTCCTCCTGGAGTCACCTCTTCAGGCTCAGCAGTCCCAGTCCCTCAACCTCTTCTTCCAGGGCAACTTTACCAGTCCTGACTTAGTTTGAGGTCCCTCTCCCAAACCTGATCCAGTCTATTAAAGTCTTTAATGGGTGGGGGGAGGGGAAAGCCACAAGACTGGATGCAGTATCTAGATGGTATCTCACAGGTGCAAAGCAGAAGGAAAAATATCCATCCTGTCAAGGTATTGGCTGTGCCCCTGTAAATACTGCCCAGGAAACTGTTGGCTGTCCCTGTAGCCAGGGCATGCTCCTGGTTCATACTCAGTGTGTGTCTGCCACGGTCCTCAGGTCACTTCCCACAGAGCTGCCCCCAGATGGGCAGGGACCAACCTGTGTCCTTGCACTGGTGTCCCACAGGGCCACCATTTCACATTTGTCACCTTCAAGCTTGACTAACATGCCCTCTTTAACCTCCTCCATGTCACTGATAAAGCTGTTAGACTGATCATTGTTGTACTCCATTTGTTACCAACATAAGTTGAGTACCACCCCATTTATCTCTACCCTCTGAACCCAATCATTGTTCAGTCTTTTACTCCTCTTACTGTCTAGCTATCCACACTGTACAGTGTAAATTTAGATTAAATAAAATAATTGTAGGACATGGCGTTGAAAACCCAGCTAAAGAAAACCAAAATTATACCAAATTGCTCTCTCCTCATCCGCTCACACTTATACTCTGCCCTGAAGCCAGGTACACATTACAGTTTCTACAAATTGATGAAACATTCATCACAGTCTTCTGCTCTAGTGTCAAATATGGTCAGTTTGAAGTTCATACAGTGTTTTCAAAATCTGGAGTAGGGAACAGGCAAATTTCCAGCTCACCATGCACTGAAGTAGGTAAAGACTTAAAAAACAAAGATTTTCACCTGTAGCTTTGTAGCCCATTGTCTGTGTTTTTTCATTGACTACTTTGTTTTTTTGTTTAGGTTTGTTGGTTTGTTTGTTTGGTTTTGTTTGGTTTCCAAGACTTCTCAGTCTTTGTCCAGACTTCTTTGTGCCTTTTGGGAGATCAGGAAATTTTATTTAGGATATAGCAGCAGCTATCCGATTACCAGATCACTATTAGTTTGGTTTAGCTTTCATTTACATTTGTAGTTGTGTAATGTCAGGGCTATTTGATGCCAGGCACTACTCTCTGAATAATCAGCTATCTGTGATGCTGATAAAATGCATCATGGAAGAAAACCGGCATGAGATAACAGCAGGAGCCCTGAATTTACAGGCACAGAGTGATACTGGTGGCTGCAAGGCTACAAACAATTCACCAGCATCTAATCAGTGGTCAAAGGAAGGCACCAGTTTCACATGTAAAACACAGCATGGATGGTAAATTTTAACATAATGTGGACTTGTACACCAATGAAGAAAGAATAAGATACATTCTGTTAGCAAGCATAAAAACTCCCTCAAACACATCCTACAGCGAGGACAAACCATCAACAGCATCATCATACTTCTCTCAGTAAAAGGACTTAGGATGCTGAGTAAAGACTTCCAGACTGAAGGCATTCACCTACGCAGGATGAGCAAGACATGAGAGAAAAAGAAATTCACTAGAACGTTCATGTATATCTCCTTTAAGTTTTGCATAACTTGAAGTGCTAGTATCACTGTAACTGAACTAGAATAATTATTTGATTAGAAAGGTAAGGCTTAAATTCTACTAATGATAAATCATTGAGTTCACATTGGTACAAGCATTTTTTTACAAGATTTTGAGTAAAAAAAACTGATGAAAATTCATACAACCAATTCTGCAACCTGGATGCAACGAACTGGTGACACTAGATTTTATTTCCCAAAAAACTAGCCTTTCCAGCAGGATATACTGTTTCCCTTTTAAACTGGAAAAACTGTACACACAACTGTGTCTTTAATAGCATAGGATTTCTATTCAAATGCAAGACAAAAAGGGACAAACAAAGCTCCTGTCTGTCTCAATTACTGGGAAGTAGAATGCTACATTTTGTACACACTTGTAGATAGTAAATTGATCAGCTGGGGAAAAGATGAATGAAATGCACCCTTTCTCCATCCCTTTAGATTAATACACTTTTTAATTTTTATTTTAATCTAGGGTACGTGTGGTGTTTAAGAATTAGATTCAAAATAAATCTCCAGCAAAAGCCAAGCTGAAATGATCACTCAAATTACCCAAAGCTTTGTGGAAAATACACTGAGCTCTGAGAAAGAGGATGGTTGACTTCTTTGTGCAAGTCATTAACAGGACCTGTTAATTTAGAGTCTGTGGGTAAGATGATAGGAAACAGCAGCTCTTGTAGTTTAATTCATGCTAGATATCAGAAGAATGTGCAGGCTAATGTTAATGGAGGATAACTGTCTTGCACAACCAATTAGAGCTATAGATTCTAATCACCAAACCGAGTAGTTGAATGTGAAGCTATTTGTATTAATGCTGAAGCATCTTTCATTAGACAGGCATAATCCTATTAAACCAGAATATTTTTTGCTTATGTCCAAATATTTTCTGCAGTACTGACTACAATTTCATCAGTCAAAACAGAACAGCCATTGAGCTGTTGCCAAACTCATAATCCATTGGCTCAGAAGAAGAAATCTATAATCTGTGCAGTCAGTATGTAACTGCATAATGTGGTTTTAATTGGTTTAGAAGTATGATTAAAATTTTATTTCATGAAGGATACTGAAAAAGATATATCAAAATATGCCTGGTTTTTTTATGCTTTAATTTGTTCTACATGTCCTTGTCAAAAAGAAGTTTATTTTATCCAGTGTGTGTGCATATACCCACTTCAGTTAGTGATATATCAAAGCAATGTCTTTAAGAACAGACAAAAGTTATTCAGACACCAACCATCCATCAGAACAATTTGAAACACTTTAAACAAATTATTCTCTTTACTAAGTCATATATATTGACAATCAGACACATATAGATATCAAATCAAGCACTCTAAGTTAAAAAAAATCTTTTAATGACAGTATGCACTGCAACTGCTTTGAGGATACTTATTACGAATGATTGTGATGTTGTATTTTCATTTAAAGTTAGACACACAAACTCTATAGAATGATTAGCTTTACTTAATTTTTATACACACGTAAATCCAGTCACTGATGGCTTTCCTGTAAGCTTCAGTAGGCCAATATGTTCTTCCATATTCTTTACAAAAACAAGAGATCCATTTACATATCATACAAACTGCTGTGGTTTTGCACCATGTTCTTCATTCAGATTTTTATACTGTTATGTATAAGCACTTCTACATGAAGACTCCTCCTAGTCTCTTCCTTTTTTTCTACCCTTTAATGAAATCAGTGAGGTGGGCTTGGCAAGACATTCACAACACATAAGCATACCAACTGTGCATCAGAGAATATCATGCCTCAGGAAATTTGCCATTGGTTGCAAATTATAAGTAAAATAATGCACAAAAGGAGAGAGAAAAAACTTCCAGCACTCTCCAAAAGCCTTTTAGTCTGTTGAAAATTTAAAAATAGGTTGATAAAAGCATAATTTCCCTGAAGACTGTGATCTAAGAAAATAAAAAAAAGGAACATGCACACACAAACAAAAACCAAACAAGCCCCCACACAAAATAAAGGCTATAGGAGTGGGGAAAGGATAGAATGAAAGGGACTAAGAGGAGCACTAACACGAGAGTATGTGAGGTTGGAAGATGGTGTGAAATCACAAGAGCAACACAGAGACCAGAAAACAGGATCAGAGCTTTATCAGGGCAGAGGAAAGATTAAACAAACCGCAGAGATATGACATCAGTAAGTATATGCAATTTAAGACAAAATGTCGTAACAATGTCTGAAGATAAAATATTAAGGAATAATAATGAAATAAAGATTAGTATAGATTAGTATTGAGAAGTGATTGAGAAAGGGTGAGAGGAATTAAATACCATCTTCTTCTTAGTGAAATAAATAAGTACATCAATAAAAATAGTAGAAATGGCAGAAATGAGGATGGTATAGGGACAGAAAAAGTTTAACTAAGAAAATGTATGACAAATAAAAACAAATACAAAATAAAATTATATACTATTAAAACTCCTTAAACTGACTTCATTCTTCCCACTTCCTCATAATGCTTTTATTGCAATCGTTACAGGTAACAAACTATAACTGTAATAGGGATTCACTCTAGGCAATTTCCTTGTTACTGTTGAATGTGTATTTATAAAAGTCACTCATCAAAGTAATGTTCTATTTCAGTTCCTTATTTACAGCATGGGAAATATTGCACTTCTTCCATTTATGGTAAAAGAAAAAAAAATCCTTGCTGGTTCTGATCAGTCAGCATTTAAACATGAATCATGAACTCTGTCAGCCTTCATAGCAGTCTAGGTTATGTTGCATAGCTGCAAATGACAGTGGTTTAGGGCTAGAGTGGATTCCTTAGGTTGCTAGGCTGCCATGAGGAATGTAGAGCGGGTTATTAGACCAGTATACATCTCTCTAGCACAGACACAAACCTGAAAGACTAACAACTGGCTTCAGTCCCTGTTTTCTGATAACTGAGAGTCCCTTTTTTTGGCATTTGAGCCATGCCCTTCCTCAGTTACTGATGCTTACATGCCAAATTTAATACACCCTACTTCTTAATTCATACCAGCTTCCTCAGATTTTATGGTTTTTTGTTGTTGTTTTTGGGGTTTTTTTTGTCTTTTTTTTCAGTAGAGCTACCCAAGCATCACATAAAAGGAAAGGATTCGTAGTGACCGTCTACTGCTTAACAAGTGATAGTGTGGCAGTTGCACTTTCCCCCCCCACACGCCATGAGACCCGGTGTGGCAGTTGCACATGCCCCTCTCAGAACTGGGCCTTCAATGGGCAGTTAATGGCTCTCTTTGTGCAGACCCAGAGCCGGTGGGCAGGGTGGTCAGCAGAGGAGGGGCCGAGCCTGCCCACAGCCCAGAGAAGCTGAGGAGCTTCTCGAATGCCCACAGTCATGGGGGGGCGTGCAGAGAAGCCGAGAAGCTTCTGTAATGCCCACAGCCAGATCTGAACAGACTATAAATGGGGTTCCCGCCGAAGACCCCTTTGTGTGGTCTTCTCGGAGCTGTGGGTCTGCCATGCTGCTGGAGCCACTCCCCTTAGACGGAGAAGCCGTCTAAGGTAACTTCCCGGGATGGGAAGCGCCTCACCTCTGCATGTAGGTGAGTGATAAATTACTGAATATATGCTTTAATAAGTCCTCGCCTGGTAGGCGAGTGTAAAGTCCTCGTCTGGGACAGACAAGTGTAAATTCCTTGCCTGGCAGGCACGTGTAAGTCCTGGCTGCAGTAGGCTAGTGTTTTTCCTTTATGGGTAAAACGGGGCAGACAGGGCTCTGGTTTGCTTTCTTGTGAGTGTGTATATGCACGCTGTGGATTGCCATTATTCTTATTTCACTGCACCCCAAATAATCTCCTAACCTAATATCTGAACCTGTACCTTATGTTATTGGAGTGCTAACTAATTGTATAAACCCTGTTTTCCAATCGGTTTATCGGCGGTACTTTTCCAGACGGAATAAAGTTTGCTTTGGACCTTGTTGTCCGCCTAAACTTATTTTTGGGGTGCCTCTGTGACAGATAGCAGTAGCCATAAGTTCTAGGAAACTTGTAACACCCGGAGAAAGTTGTATTTATTCCACGTTTGCAATCCTCCCGAGGGAAATTGGTCAGTGAAGGTGATAGGTGATGACAAATCAATCAAAGAAGAATAAATCACAGGTATTGAAAACCCAGACTGTACCACAGAAAGAGAAATAGACTCAGGGACATCCACGGGAGGAGACACCTTCAGTTTCCACCTTCTCTGAGAAAGAGAGAGTAAAGCAGGAGTTGCTACCAAAAATTATTATTTGGCAGAAGCATTTTATATCTGGTCCATATAGAAACTGCTCAAAAAGAGCAGGGTCAGGAATACACACAGAGGAGAATGAGGTGGCTAAGAGGCATTGTTTCTCCCTTTTCATACCATCAGCTATGAAATCCGTTATATATCCCGTTATTTCCAGCTTCCTACATTTCGTCTGGATTTTGTTCCATCCTGAGTTAAGCCTCTAACCCTTCCCCCTTCCCCTATTACATATCACCATTTATCTCCACCCACAAGTCATCTCTACTGTTATCATTCTAATACTTATCATTAAACTCATATCTAGTGTGTGATGTCTTTTTTTTCTAAATATTTCTGATTTTGTTCACAAGAAGTAGCTGCAGATTCTCAATGGGTTAAGTGTACATAAGCCATGATGATAGAGTGTAATTTTACTTTCTGCTGGGATATACATTTAAGTTGTGAGAACTAAAGCTATGTGATAACCGAAAGCCACTGAAGCTATTTTACATCATCTACATATATTTATATTCATAGAAGAGAACTATACACATTTTCTTCTGATCTTTATTAAATATGATTTTAATCTTTAAAATCATTGACCAACGCACCAGTAATAATTGACCTAACACAGAACTGCTATGAAAGAGGAAGAGAAAAATTCTCACTGACACACAGTATTTTTCAGTAAGTCATTGAATAAGATCTTTGAGCCATGCTGAGAATTGAATCTGTAGTTAAGGCTGGTTAGTCTTCAAATTGTAAGATGCCCTTATAATGTTAATAAATCAGAACAAAATTTCACACGAGAGAGTGACTAACAGTACTTTGCTGCCATGTTAAAGTGCAAAGATATCTAAAAGCATAGCCACAAGGCTCACATTCTCATTAGTTATGAATGTGGTAAAATTAATGTAAATCATGTTTGCCCTTTCAAGCTAAACAATTAAAATTGGCAATGAAATTAGCATTCTCATTAAATTTTGAATAAACAAAAGTCACCCAAGCTCCTGTAGACATCTGGCCAGAAAACAAACCACAGTTATCAATATCCATGAAGGAACTAGAAAAGAAGGAAAGCTGAATGATTTTAAGGAAAATTCTTCTAGATGGGACTTTTTTTAGAGATAGTCTTGAGGAATTCGGAAAAATGAACTGAGAAAGAAGAAGAGATATAGTAAATGTAACTTCCCATACCATAAACTTTCTTAAATATTGCTGAGACCTTGGCAAAATCTAAAGTAGTTCTTCACTGAAAAGCAGGTTTCTTGTCCTGTAACTACCCACTTCTAGTACCCTGAAAACTTATGCTGTATCTTTTATTTAATAACTTATGTAAAAAAAACCCCATTATTTAGCTACTGTAGGGCTGAATTTTTAATCGTATAAGAAGTATATTCCATCAAAAGGTTGATGTTATTGTCATGTCATCAGGACGTATGCAATTGAAATTGAAATGAAGATATTGTACCTGCATTAATAAGCCCAGTATGTTGATAAGTGACAACTGTCTCAGTGTCAGTGGAATGCTAATTTACTTATGCAAGTTCCAAGCCAGAACTGACCTGAGACTGGTTGTTTTAGGTTGTAAGTGGATGCTCAGATTTGCCTACTATCCTGGTTTTGGTTGGGATAGAGTTAATTTTCTTCCTAGCTGCTGTTATATTTTTATGGAGGTTTAAGTCTATATGAAAAAAATATATTCTCACTAGCAACATGGACTAGATCTATGTGTAAATTCATGGTGGAAGGCCGCTCAGAAATTGTGTCTTTGTACCAACACATCACCTAGTCTCGAGATACGTTAAGATCCTGGCTGATTTTGAGCTGCTCAATTGAAAGCAAACGAACAACCAAAGCACATTAACTTAAGAAAGGCATCTATTTTCTTCCTTTGTGTGTCTAAAAGCTAACCCACCAAACAAACAAAAAAAAAGAGAAAGTGTTCCTAAGGCACCCAAGTGAGCCAGTGATATATTATGTCTTTGTCTTGTTCAGTACAGTTTTACCACAGAGAAGAGGAAGCTCAGCTTTTGAATGATTCACAAAAGGATTTCCTTCCAGAACTCAAAATGCTTAACTTACCTTTATCAAACAATAGCACATGTATGAAAATACCTACTTTAATCACTCCAAAGACTCCNAAAGCACATTAACTTAAGAAAGGCATCTATTTTCTTCCTTTGTGTGTCTAAAAGCTAACCCACCAAACAAACAAAAAAAAAGAGAAAGTGTTCCTAAGGCACCCAAGTGAGCCAGTGATATATTATGTCTTTGTCTTGTTCAGTACAGTTTTACCACAGAGAAGAGGAAGCTCAGCTTTTGAATGATTCACAAAAGGATTTCCTTCCAGAACTCAAAATGCTTAACTTACCTTTATCAAACAATAGCACATGTATGAAAATACCTACTTTAATCACTCCAAAGACTCCTGTGGTCTTTGCACAGAAGTTCATAGCATGTATAGAGTAAAGTGAGAAGAAATATTTACCCCCAAATTTAAACAGTAAAGTATTAATAGATCTTTCTCTATTATGATACTGAAATGCATACTATGTAATACAAAGATTTCATCACCGTTCCCCTTGGAATGGTCTGTATTACTCACAAGTAAAATATACTGAGTTACATGACTTGTGCAGACTTAGAAATCATAACGAAGTCCATTACTGTAATGCAACATGCGTTCTGCGGTATGCTATAATATATTTCATTTTGTCTTATAATTCTAATTCACTTCATGAATTCAATGCACTTCCCTTAAACTGGTATTACCTGTCTAAAAAGGAGATGGAGATTAGGCTTGTGTTTATATGTATGTGCTATCTATCCAATCATAGAATCAGAGACACAAATTAAATGCAGAAAATCTATGTTTTTATCCTCACTTTAGAATTTCACACTGAAAACTTGAGAAAACTGACTTTGAAGCAGTGAAGACAAACAAAGGTCAATAGGGATCTTTACTTTTTCTGAGTGGTAAACAATAATCTATAGAGAAGCAAGTTCACTTTAAAACCTACATTACAATCCAATATTCTGCTTATTGACATTACAAATAACACAAACCGGTGTTTATAAAAGAAATATGAGAAATTCCCTCTCCAAATTAGCTTAATAAAACCATTCCTGCCTATCTACCCACATCTCACAGTATTCACATTTGCCAATTATAATTATAATGGAAAACCAGAAAACTCAAAAATAGCACCCTACATTTTTTATGGAAAGAGACTACTGAATGGAAAAATGCCCACCAAAGCCAAGAGAAGATGGAGTCAGTCAGCATACACTCTTTTTAGTAATCAGCACAAACATACAAGTCCATCAACATGCAAGTTGCTCCAGTTAACCAGTTAACCTCGGTTAACAGGACTGTTAGAGAAAATGCAGGGTAGCTATGTCTACTGAAGGAGAGTATTGAGGGGGTGGAAAAACATAAATCTGAAGGAAAACATACTCCAGTAATTCTGATGTCCATGGAACAATTTATTCTGTAGAAGTTGTCTAAGTGATTATAATTGTCTTTGATTTTTTTGTTCTCTGCTATTTTAACTTGTGGCAGCGCACATTCATACAACATATACAGATAAATACATGATCCTTTTTGGCTTTTTGGGTTTCAAAATGTTGCTGAGGTACAAAAGCATAGATGTTCTACCAAGTAGCAACAATTATAAATTGAAACTTTAACTAAAAATTACCAGCACAAGATTTTTTGTCTAAGTTTAGGGCAAAAATGAAAGACAGCATTAAGGTATTGTCAGGTGAAAAGGAAAAGAAAATCACAAAACCAAAGTGATTAATATATATGTATATATAAAAATACAGATAATATATATTATCTATACTACACACTGTGTATATGTGTATTATACACTCTGTATGTATAATATAAATGTGTGTATATATGTGTGTATATATATATATATACACACCATACAGAGTGGAAAGACCTAAAGAACAAATTCAAATGTACATCTTCTTCTAGTAGTAGATGATTATATTCTATGGAAAAAGTCATATCAAGGATGGATGATATATTTTAGAACGAAGAAAAGGTCTGTATTGTATAATTTCTTTTTTCTATCTCACCCAAAAGAAAAAGACGTTATAATAGACAGCTCAGAAAGGTTACCAACTCATCATCTCTGTCTAGTATTGCCACAGTTTTGTGGGCTTTAATTCCTCTCATGGCACAGCATCACAGCTAGTACAGCAACAAATCCCTTAGATTAGAGCAGAAGTTTGTATTAGAGGCCTACACTGGAAATTAGTATGTGCTTCTAAGTATTTTCTTGCACTGAAGATCACAGAGCAATCACAGGTTAGCATGTTTATTTTGTTTCTATAAAAATCACTTAATGTTTCTATAAAAATAACTTAATGTTTCTATAAAAATCACTTGGTGTTTCTATAAAAATCACTCAGTGATTTTTCCAGTTTATTTCGTTTCTGTGACATCTGCAAACAGATCTTTCTTCATCTGTTGATACATTCTACTTCTACTGACACATTCCTCCTAATTGCAGCATACATAGATGTAATATATGTAGAAGACAACTGCTAGGATTGTTATTCATACAGATAAATAAATTCACAACAATGTCAGCTGAATGAAGAGCTAAAGTGAAAGACTCAAACTGCAATACGACTATGGAAAGTAAAGATTTAGCAGCCCATGGAAAAAAAATAATCTAAATTTGGACAATAGTTCAAAACACATATTTGAATGACTAAATTAAAGAGAAAATCTATCCAAAAAGGAAAACTGAAGAACAGTTCTCTGAATTCCTTGAAACTGTTTCTTTGGAGCAATATCTTGGTTTAAGAGAAACAGATGCTTACATTAATGGTTTTAGATATAACTTGTTAAAAGGTTCAACTACATCAGCTGACTGAATTATGAGGCATTTCAAATATATTAAAATAGGGGTAAAATGTATTTCCTTGAATTATCATTGAACAAAAGCTTAAAATGCATATGAAGCTGAATTCTTCAGCTACTTGTATGACACCACTTCAGTAAGACGTATTTTATGCCAATTTAAAGGCATATGAAATGTTAGAATAACTCCTTGTGTACTTGAAAAAAAAAAATGTAAAAAACTTCTTTATGTCCCAGGTCTAAATATTGAAACTACCTTTAATTAATATGTTATATATAAAAACCATAAGCTAAGAAATAATCTTATCTTCCGGTAAAGAATCATTACCAAAAATATATTCTTATAACATTGCCTTTTGTTCACGTGGAACAGCCAATTTTAAATAATAATAACAAAATAAATAATAAAATAAAAGTTAAAAAATAGAATAAACTGTTTGGATGGCTTACATTATTCCAATTAATAAAAGATTACTTTCTAATTGTAAAAGAAATTTAACATCTTTTCAATGATTATCAAGGCTTCCAAGGAAAAGAAGTGTCGGAGTCTAACAAATTCTTTGCTTGTGTTCTACGTGCTTTGTGTTGTTCTCAGAATAGCTACATTTTATGTCATTAGCTCTTTAGGTTGTGCAGGAAGGAGCTGATCATTTCATAATTAATGACAAGCACCCATCTAAAGACTCAAGGCCTATTCAGTTCATCAATGCAGAGACACTTAAGAAAGTTAATTTGAAGTACCTTTTGAGTGGATTAATTAAAATAAATAAAGCCCTATATTGATCCTTTTATTCAGTTTTTCAATGGCTTTAATTCATTGTAGTCCACTTCAGCCTTCAAAGTGAATTAAGTTAAATTAAGACCACTTTAATTCTGAGGATGTGTCTACATTGCGATTAATGCATTTTAACTTCACACAAGACTACAGGAACTGAAAAAAAAAAAAAAAATCCTAGAGTGAGTTACCTATTTCATAACAGATCGATGTGCTAACATCCTTTCTCCATATAAAATTCAATTTAAGGTAATCCTCTTGTCTTGCAATGAGATGGGGCAAACTGACCACTTTTTCTTATTTTACTTTGACATGTTGGGGATGTCTTTCCTATTTCCACACCAAATTGATTTGAAGAAGCTTTCTTGAGCATCCAAGACAAACACTTTTTTTGGTGCAATTAAGTCTGAAAGATCTCAATGAGAAACTGACTTCCAAACTTAGGTTATTTTGAAACATTTTTTCTTATTTTGATCTTGATGTTTCTCACATGAACAGTTCATTTTTTACAAAAGATTTTCAAAACACTTATCTTAAGAAGGCAATTTTGATGGAAAATATCACTCCTGAGCATGTCAATGGCAATACTCTTTTGTAAGCAGTGAATGAAAAGAATCTCGGAAATGCATTACTGAATGGACCTTAGTGGACCTGTTTTGTAAAGAAATTTCTCTGTTAGGCAAGAAATATGCAATCTGAAAATGTCTTTAAGTCTTTCCACTTGTCAAAGAAAACAGCTGACTTAGAGTTGCTGATTTTTTATATATAGTTTTTGGAGTGAATTCAGCAAATGGTGTAAGAGAATTCAGTAATATCTGTTCTTCCACATGCTTTTACTCCATACCATATTGTTTTCTTTCCACATCTGATATATACTACGTACACTGCTAGACTCAATACAATAAATTAGTCAGTAGTTGAGGTAAAATGTTACTTTCACCACAACGGAAGGCAAATCCACCAGATTTTGATTTGCATACAGAGCATCATTTTACAAAAGCAGTTCAGAAACTTAATCACAGATGCAGAAACCAGCAAGAGAAATCAGGCAGAAAAAATGTCAAGAAGTATTATAAATAAATATTTCTTCTCATTCAGATCTTCATAAAATCATATGTAATTTCCATAAGCAGTCATCTGAAGCAAATATCTTATAAAATTTGTAAAACAGAAATTGTTTAATCATCAATGATATTGAACAAACACTAACAGCCTACATAAATACAGCTACCATGAGGTGCCCTATCAAAATAGATACATGCTCTCAGTTATAGGATGCCTTTTTTGTATATGTATTTGTTAGATGCACATGATTAAGAGCAGGCTTACAGTATGTATCTATTTGTGACCTTAACTGTGTACTGCAGCTTTTCTGCTGCTTGTTACTTTTGTGCAAGCCCTTCAAGTTTGTAGGAAGTTTTCCAAATAAATGTGTTCAGCTAAAAATTAACCTTCTCTTTCAAAACATATTGTTGTCTTTTCATTTCTTTCATATAATTATGCTTTACATCTATCTATTACCTGTATGTATGGATTAAGTCTGGCCTCATGTTGAATGAGTATGCAAATAGATTTTTTATGCACTGTAATGGAATTATTTTCCTGTGAATAATATTTGATCAGACAGTCCAATCAGACCAATATTTGATATGGTCAGTCAGTTCTAGGCTCCTGAATAGAAGCTGTCCTTTGCAGCATCAGGATGACATTCATGAAATGTATTTTACTTGTGACCTTTGTGTTTCAGTCAAACCTCTTGTGTAGATGCAAAAGGTTAATTGCTGTAAAATATTATTTTTCTACACAGTTATTTGAATACCACAAAACTAAGAAATGAAGTTATTATGATTTTTATTAAAACAGCTAGTGTTAGATTGTAAACTAAGCATAAAAATAGGACAGCAATAATATTTGTCTTTCAATACTTTATGTAGCATAATGAATTAATGAAATATGATGTTCAAAAAACAACTATGTTCATGTCTTTCTCAAATAACTTTGCTTTCCTGGTATTACAAGTAATTTCATGCCAAACAAAAGCAAAACCTAATATAAATAAACTAATGTAACAGCTGTTGTCATGGCTAACACAGTACATTGGGAATTTCTGGAGTTCAAAGCAAGAGTAGCTGTATCTCAGACTAAACATACTATTTTCTATGTTGATAATTTGTGAAGGAGACTTAAAACAAGTGCACATATAATGGGTTACAGGACAAAAAGCAGCAGGAGGTTGATGATTTTTTTTTCAAATTTTTGTGCTTCTGAGGCTCGGAATCATCTCTGAATGGATTCTTAATCAAAAGGATTTGAAAATCATATATACAGTTAATTTCTAGTACTGTTTTTGCCAACGGATGATTGCCATTACTTTCCACTACACAGAAGGCAGCATTTGTGTAAAAGGTTACATGGAAGAAAGAAAACAAAACCACACAGACTCGGTACCTCATGGAATGGTGAAGGAATTTGTTTTCATTAATAAAAATTCAACATTGAAAGGCAGATTCGGAGTGGTAGCAAGACATGGTCAAAAAGAAGAGAAAAATCATAGGGTGAATTTTTGTCTCACATTGTCTATTCAACAGGCAAAACCAGAGAAAAAGTTCAGTGCTACCTTCCACACAATACTACTAGAGACAGATGAGGAAAAGAAAGTTTTATCAAGGAGAAAAAAAGACCGATTGAAGCAAGTAAGAACCAAGAAATGGTGTTCATCTGGCATTAATATTAAAAACCATACAAATCAAATAAAAATAATGATATGAAAAGATGTAAACACTCTAAAGGTTCAAGTGGAAAACAGATTTCTAAATGTGATGTCATGAAAAAAGGAAAATCAAAAAAGGCCTTTAATTGTGACAATGGATTTGGAATTGAGAAGTAAGATGTCATCTGATAGTAATAGCCTTTAAGTTGACAGCATTTATGTTTGAGAGGGTGCCAATACTTCTGGAATGTAATAGATATTGCACTACACTAAAAAAATGAATAAAATGCTCTTGCTTTTTTATGGAAGGATCTCCTTACCATTAGAACAACAGAACTTGATTCCACCAAATAATACAATCAAGACGAACCGAAGAACTATTTAGGGAACAATAAACTACTGTTTCTGACAAACTACTGGAATATATGTGTTTTGTGGCTTTAACATGACTTTAGCAGTTGTATTTTTGCTTCTGGTCTCTGGAAATATAAAAAACAAGACCCAGGTTCCACAGCAAAAAAGTGCCTTTACTACAGAATTGTATTACATCACTGGTTAGGAAGTTGATTTTCAGAACAAGGTATGTCAGTGTCATTTCAGATCTGTAAACACAGCAGAGGATATTAATGAAAACCTAGGTCAAACTAAGGCTTGCGTTATTACCTTTTTTCTTCCATCTCTGCGTTTTAACAGTAACTCTCAGCATTGTTAGCAGATGGCACATGAGAGCACAACAGAGTCAAGCACCACTGTCTTATTTCAATCAGAGTCCTCCAGTAGTCTTTGAACATTTTCAGCTTGTGAACCTTTAAAAAAATTCGGACTGCTGTGCAGAAGACATGAATTTTTTGAGATCTACTAGAGAAATTTGACATGGACCCAAAGGGTCTACTGGCTGCAGCTTGACCAAAACAGATGAAAGTGAGCTTAGACTGCTGGAGGATCCTGGTGTCACAAGAGAGTTTTCAGTTAAGCCACGTCCTGCCTAACAAGTGTTTGAAATCACTGAAGGAAATAGTCTGTAATTGATAAGAGTGAACTGGAATTTTATAGAAGAAAAGCTCTCTTCCTAATTATTTTAGAGAAAGAAGGTAAGCAAAGCCAGCCTGGTCATGAGGAAGCTCCGTGAGACTATGTGGGCCGAGCAGTACTCAAGTGATCCTAATACTGAATGAGGAAAAATAATGGGGTTTTTTGTTGTTGTTTTTTGTTTGTTTCTTTTTTAAATATATATACCTTTTTTTTCACATGGTAAGCATTACAACAACTTTGCAGATCCTGTGTTCTGTATTTTCACTGATGTGCATCTCTTCACGATGGGAAAAATAAGCAATCCCTCTGGCTGAAATAGTGCTTACTGCTTTGCAGGAATGCCTGCAGGTAAATCTAATTTGTCCTGAGCATTGTTCATTTTAAGCTTTCAAAAATAATAGCCTACTATGCAACTCGTTTTCATGACATTTCTAAACAGATGATTCTCTTGGGTTTTTTTTCTACCTGCTTTTTTATTTTTTTGGATCAATCTATGCCCTCTCCTCTCTTATTAATGCATTACAAATAAAATGACTATTAAAACCAAAAGCAAATGCAGAGTTTCTCATATAATTACTGATGTATAGGACCCATGAGGTTTCAGAAAAGTACCAAAACAGTTAAGTAGTAAAAGCTGATAATATCTAGTTCAAGACCTTTAACTGTAGAAATAGAAAGCTCTTATACTCTAAGAACAATGTTGTTAAAGAGCTATCAGCTCTGTTGTGCTCTTTTATCCCTTAGGGCAGTTTCCCAAGGGGTGCCATCCACTAGATCCTTAAACAACCAGAAGTCGTCTCTCATAATATTCAAGGTCTTGACATTGCTCTCCTGGCCCATGTGCCTTGAGATTGTGAACTCCAAAAGGGCATGATCACTGCATCCCAGGCTGCCATCACTCCTGACATCTCTAATTAATCTGTGTTGGTAAGCAGCAGGTTCAGCAACACCGCCCCTGGTTCGGCTGTCTGTCACCTGGATTAAGAAATTATCCTCAACATGCTCCAAGAGTCTCTTGGCCTGCATACAGCTTGCTGTGCTGTTTTTCAAGTGGATGTCAGGGTCACTGAAGTCCCCCAGAAGAATCAGAACCTGCAAGTATGATGCTTCCTCTAGTTGAAGTAAAGATGCTTTACCAAAATCCTTCACTTGATCAGGTGGTCTGTAACAAACAGCAGCCACAAAGTTTCCTTTGTTAGCTCAGCCCCTTTTTCAAAGACAGCTCTGTGCAAGCATTTTTTTTTTCTTTTTTTTTTAAAGACATAGAAACGAACTCTCATCCTCTCCTTCCATGCCTGTCCCTTCTAAATGGGTTATAGCCATCAATTTCAGCACTCCAGTCATTTGATTCATCCCACCGAGTTTCAGTCATAGAGATTCAGTTCATAGCTTTCTACTTGCACAGTGGCTTCCAGCTGCTCCTGTTTGTTACTCATGCTTCATGAATTGCTATAGAAGCACTTCAGTTGGGCTGTGTTACCTTTTTAGACAAACAAGCCTTAATTCCTTTGAGATGTTTCACAGGTATTTCTCTGTTGGTTCCTAATATATCAGCAGCCCCTAGTTCTTCTCTGTTACTCAAAATTACATTGCCTTCCCCTGTTAAGTCTAGTTTAAAGCCCTCCTTATAAGTCTGACTATCTTGTTGGCAAGGACACTCTTGCCCCTCTTGGTCAGTTGAATCCTGTCAACTCCAAACAGACCAAGCTTCTGAAAGGCAGATCTATGATCAGAGAAGCCGAAAACTTGGATATGTAAATAACATCACTCCAAGAAACATTACCTGAAGATCTGAGCATAGTAAGTTACTAAACAGACAGGAGAAAGACACAGAGGTTTATTAAACTAAATAAGAAGTTCTGTATCATTAGTAGAAAGAAAACATCTTTCTATTTATTAATTTTAAATTAATAGACTCACTCATCAGAAACTGTGGACAAGCAAATGAACACTTCCCAAAATGAAAACCATGACATTTTTTTCTGCTTTTTCTCTGGTGAATGTATGTCCTGCCCCACTGCACATTGGTTTTTTATTTCTAAGAGATAAATTTCCTGTATATCACTCAATGCTTTCAGCTTTTTCGTTTACCTTGTAAATAAGATGTTGACATCAGCCGATTGCTGCCATCTCAAGAAAGAAAAACCCTTTCTGCAAGTAAATCATTGAACATTTCCATTTCATAAAGGTCTGTCTCTCAGTACAAATAAAGGTGATTGCGATATACTTTTGAAGAGATCTTTTAATCTTCTGAAATAATGAAAACATCATGTAAATATAGCCCTACAACAAACAATCTCGTCTCAGGTTGATACACCTGAACACGAATATCTGATGCTAGGGTATTGCCAAATAATATTTGTCAAATTACTAGTAAGCTTCCAAACAAAATAGCATATGTTATTGCCCAAAGAGTTGTATTTGTTCAGCAAGTCCACTGATCTTAAATGGCTGTGATTTGATTTCACAGCTGCTGGCAGCTCTGATAAATTTACCATGTTTCATTTACATTAATATCTCTTTCTAACTCACTTAATCTTCTGAGGATGTTTTACATTATCTCAGCAAAAGTCTGGAATTACAGGGAATTTCAAACTATTCTCAGATTGGAATAAGCTTTCTAAAATGCAGAGCTTTCTAGTATAAATACACAAAGGAAACATTTCCTGTGATTTCCTGTTTCTTTACTTGCAAAAATATCTAGGTTTTGTCTAGCTTTATCTGAGCTGGAAGAATATTGTATTGCGATTAGTAAGGCACATGGCCATTAAATCTCATTCACACTCACATATCCTTATTCCAAAAAATAATATATTTATCAGTTTTCCCTTTTTTGCATAACTATAGACTGCACACGATTTAATATTTATGGTCTGATGTGAACAGAAATATGAACTGCATGCATTGATTTTTAGTACGGCATTTACAGATATAATTTCGTACAATGACTTATACGGAAACTCTATTTGCACCTTGTTTGGCATTGATATCTGCTACCACTTGCATGGGACATGGTGACCTGAATTCTATGTAGTGTCTTTACCATTTCACTGCAATGGTCAGACAAAGAAGTGCGTACTAACATTACTGTACTCTTTAACACCCTTGGGGAGATGACAGAGGTTAATTTTCAAATTTAATGGGAACTAAGGTAGTAGAATTGCATTTCCAAGTTTTATTTCTAGGTTACCAACAATAGGAGATGGAAGAAACACTAGTACTGGAAAAGTTAGGCTACTCTCTTGCAAAACTGTGGTACATTTAAAATGAGTTTTTCGTCACCCTAATCACAAAAGACAAGGGCCGTGGGGGCAAGAGAGGGCTTGAAAGCAAAGAGGTCCCACTTCTTTCAAAAGAGATAGTATCAGAGACTCCTATGTTACTTCATTGCCTCTTATCAGGACCCTTGGAAGGAAAGTTACATAAGTCCACTGAAAAATGCTGTTCAGAAGCTAAGATAATCAGCTACTTTCTCAGTAATTAGGAGTTCCTACCTGGACAGTATGACCATATCTACAAAGTCACAGACTTAGGCTGGGCAGTGAATGAAGAGCAGAAGCTATCCTTATCTAAATGTAAGGGGACAGCACAATGCAGGCAGAACAATCTTACATTACAGAGAAGCAAATGCTGCACTGCTGTTTACACAGGAGATTAATTTTTTTTTCCTCCTTTCACCTCATGTTCTTTCTCTTACTGTCATTGTACTTGCCCTAATTCTCATTTATTTTCCACAACTTACAGTTGGGCACCATGCCAAAGGTCACAGAAAGTGGCTCAACAAGTCTTACGAACATATTAAGCTGATTTCTTTATATTTGCCAATTTATTTTGTTTTGTTTTGTTTTGTTTTGTGTTTTTATTAAAGAATAAATGTACAACTTCAATTCACCAGCACATTCAAATACTGGGGAGCTACAAAAGGCAGAAGTACACATTCACAGAAGGGTATGAGTGTCAACAAAGATACTAAACCGACAGAGATGGAACTCACATCAATAAACTTTGATAACAAATAGTCATCACAATGTGTCTCTGTTTATTTCTGTTAACATCAGTAGCGTTACATCAGTTTTCTCTTTTTGGCAGTATATTCTTGGCAATTTCACAGGGTGCTACTTACAAACTGACCCTCTTGTTCATCCAGTCAAATGGAAATGAGTACTCAATATAAAATATGAAAAGACTCTGTAAAGGATGCCAGATAATTTATTGCCCTAGGATATATTCTTTTGTAGGCTACTACCAGCTGATTTTATTTTTCATGCCAGCAGAATTATAGCTGTCTTTTGTTTGTATTGTTCTTCACTTTGACATTTATGGCAACTGATCAGTTTTCATTTGATCTTACATTAAAATCTAAGACCTAATTTAAGGTTCTAAAAACAAATAGATCATCATATAATGATTGTACATGTAATACTTCAACCTTATTTGTCATGTATTTTGTTTTATTTTGTTTTTCCCTCAGTCATGCTCTCAAATGAGGTTATATGAATATAAACATTAGTAGATTGGCAGTGCTGGGAGCTGCCAGACACATTTCTTTCTTAGCAATAGTCACCAGAGGTGATCATACCCATATCTACCAGATTTCAGAAGACCAGAAAACAATGTAACATCGCTTGATTACATGCTGTGATTTTATTTTCCCAAAGCAAAACACTGTGGGTATTTGCAGTTTTAATGACCCTCTTTTTAGGGAATGATGATTGCTTTACAAAGACAAGTGACTGAGCAGCAGTAAAAAACTATTCTGCCTAATTATAAGGAAAAGCTGGAAGAATTGTAGCACCAGAGTTAGGGAGGAGACATGTTTTTGTACTGTTTTGGATTTTGTTTCCCCTTTCACCACATCCAAAGCCACAAATGTGCTTATTTCCTTGCCCTAGCTATCAGTTGCACTGCTAGCATAGTAAGAGGCCAAAGCCAGATTAACATCCAAACACAACAGTTGCTCTTCAAATGCACAGATACCATAGTTCCTTAACCGAAGAATATACCACTTCAGGACAGAAGAGTCACAAACAAATAAACAAGCAGAAAATAAATCTCTTACTGAAGATAAACAAACTTTCCAAACACCTAAGAAAAGTTTCAAAGACTTGCTGATACATCTGCAGATGGAGCCAACGCTGTTCTGTGGGTACTGTGGATTAAATGGGCTTGCTAAAATGGAAGACATATTTTTTTGTGGGCAACATCATTCCAATTGCAATGAAAAGCTTTTAGATCTAAATTGTCTCCTGTCCAGACAGTATAAAGAATGGACAGGGGTGTTCTTGCTTATCTGAGCCTGATATTTTCAGTCTCACTGCAAGTTAATGGCAATTTGTGTCTGCACAGCCTTAGCAAAATAGCTACTGGGCTCTTCTTTTACCTTTCTGAAGAAATTCCATTTTTGAAAATAGTTCAAATGTCATAAGATGTTGCATTAATGTTTAGTTCCATCGTTTATATGTGCCCATAGAAGTTGAAATGAAAATATCAGTGGCTGAAATAACTTTCTCACAAGCAGAAAAATGTATTCTCGAAAGTGTTTTCTGTGACCAGTATTTTGGGAGTTGACCATAACAACTCTGTCTGTGAGGAAAAAAGAGATTCCCTACGGGAAAAGAAGAGAAGGATTTAGGAGATATTAATACAGCTAACTTTTTTTCTTAACAGGTGCCTCCATTAATGCTAAGACTGGGCATTGTATTTGTCAGGAACAAGTCAGTCATAAGTACAGTTTTACTCCAGCACTGCAGCTCTATGCTCTATAGCCAGGTTTTCTCAGAATACTAACAATGACAAATGCAGACAGCCATAAACTCACCAAACATCACAGGCAATATGGATGGGTGGAAGGGGAAAAATGGATATATACATTGGGCTGAACACTGTGGCTATAAATCATTTCAAAAGATAACAGACAGAAAAGCTTCAGAAGTGATGTACTTCTCAGTGGCACTTAATCCACTACCACAACATTACACAAACAGCTTTCTAGAGACAGCTGCTGCTTAGCAACAACCCTGCTATCTCCTATGCTCCCAGAATAAGAGTAGAGGTATGACAGGAATACAACTCAGAAAACTAGACTCCTTGTAGTTATAGCACAAGTATATTCTCAACAGACCACACAAGGCTTAATTTATTTGAGTCTGTGTTTGAGCAAAAGAGAATATATGTGTATGTGTTAACTCTCACACACAGACCTACATTCTACACAGCAGGGATATCACCATTTGGAAACCCATTTAGTCCTACATCGTATAAAATGTGAACCAAAGAGAGTCTAGTGTAAAAATTTAATGCCTTGTACCCTTGGCCTCCTTTGTTGCCTGTCTTGAAGAGGTTGTGGCGTTTGCCTTTTTTCAGCCATCACAAACCTCCCCTCCTTACTGTAACCTTTTAGGCAGCAGCAACCTCACATCAATCTTAGTGAGCTCTGTTGGCACCATGTTTGCTCCCATAGGTGTATGTTCAATTTGCTTAAGTTCTCCTTAGCTTTTTCCCCCTCTGCTCTGGTGAGTGTTATATCCCCACAGTCTTTATCACAAGGCTCAGTGAGCTGGCAGACCTGAGAGTACACCTTTCCAGGAGAAATGGAGGCAAAGAAAACATTTAGCATCTCAACCTAACCTTTTCCATTTCCTTTGTCACTAGTTCTGTGCCTAGTGAGCGGAAAGTGCAGTTTTTCAGCTGTTTTTTGTTTTGGTTTGTTTTGGTTTGGGGTTTGTTTTGTTTTGGTTTGTTGTTTTGTTTTTTGTTTTCTTTTTGGTTTCTGTTTTGTGTTTGTTTGTTGTTTGGTTTTGGTTTTTGGTTTTGGTTTGTGTTTTTTTGGTTTTTGGTTTGGTGGTTTTTTTTTTTTTTTTTTTTTTTTTTTTTTTTTTTTTTTTTTTTTTTTTTTTTTTTTTTTTTTTTCCCAGTGCACTGGGAAATAAAATAAATAAGATACCCAAATCTGGCACTCAGTGGGTCTGAGGAATCTCATTAAACCTGACTAGGCTTTTAAGCATCAAACAGCCTCATGCTAACTCATGGGCTTTTAGTAAAGTAAATGTTTTAGCAAAGTAAAAGTTCTAGCATAGTCTTCACTGGGTAAAAAAACTGTTTGGGTGGCCAGGCCCAAAGAGTTGTGGTGAGTGGAGTGAAATCCAGTTGCTGGCCGGTCATGACTTGTGTTCCCTGGGTCTCAGTATTGGGGCCAGTTCTGTTTAATATCTTTATTAATGATGTGGATGAAAGGATCAAGTGCAGCTTCAGTAAGCTTGCTGATGACACCAAGCTGGGTGGGAGTGTTGATCTGCTTGAGGGTAGGAAGGTTTTACAGAGGGATCTGGACTGCCTGGATCGATGGATCAAGGCCAATTTTATGAGGTTCAACAGTGGCAAGTGCCAGGTCCTGCACTTGAGTCACAACAACCCCAGGCAACGCTACAGACGTGGGGAAGAGTGGCTGGAAAGCAGCCTGGCAGAAAAGGATCTGTGGGTGTTGATTGACAGCTAGCTGAACACAAGCCAGTAGTGTGCCCAGGTGGCTCAGAAGGCCAAGAGCATCCTGTCTTGTACCAGAAACAGTGTAGCCAGCAAGACTAGGGAATTGATAGTTCTCCTGTAATCAGCACTGGTAAGGCCGCACATTGGATACTGTGTCCCATTCGGGGCCCCTACAAGAAAGACATTGAGGAACTGGAGAGAGTTCAGAGAAGGGCTACAAAGCTGGTGAAGGGTCTAGAGGACCAGTCTTAGGAGGAGCAGCTGAGGGAGCTGGGGTTGTTTAGCCTGGAGAAAATGAGGCTGAAGGGAGATCTTACAGCTCTCTAGAACTATCTGAAAAAAGGTTGCAGTGAGGTGGATGTCAATCTCTTTTCCCAGGTGACAAGCAATAGGACAAGAAGAAATGGCCTCAAGTTGAAACAGGAGAGACTTAGATTGGATATTAGAAAATATTTTTTCACAGAATGGGTTGTGAGACATGGGAGCAGAGAACTGACTGAGTCACCATCCATGGAAGCATTTAAAAGATGTGTAGACGTGGTGCCTAGTGTCATAGTTTGGTGGTTGGCTTGGCAGTGCTAGGTAATGGTTGTACTTGATGATCTTAAAGGTCTTTTCCAGCCTAAGCAATTCTATGATTCTGTGATTCTAAAAGCACTTAGGATTCTGAAATGCTACAAAACCACCTAATGTGGCTTCACACTAATCTGCTTGCTAACATTGCTTTAAGTTGACAAAACACATCTCTAACGTATTCAGATGAAATATGCTTTTTTCTCATCTGCAGGGGCACACATTCACAGCAGTTATATACTGCTGAACTCTCTCTGTAAGTGAAAGTTTCTGCACAAGAGGGGATAAACTGAATAATTTCAAAAAATAACTGGAGGAAATGTATGCTGAGCAAGTGGCAAATGGAAGATGCCAAGCTAGCTAGGAGGGTGGGTACATGTCAGTGAGAGCATTATCGTTTTGAAGTAGCAGAGAAACTTGAAATTCAGCTTATGACTCAGCCATGTGTGTCTGAAAAATAGCAGTAAGTCCAGTAGGAAGTAAATATTACTTTATTTTGCTGGCAGGCAAACCAGTTCTGGAAACTATTCAAATCCCTGCCTAGGAGCAATTTGCCACAGTTCAATAAAGCTGATTCTTAGTAAATAATGTCGAAAGACTATGGCTCTTAAAAGGAGTTCACCAGGCAAAAGATGCTTTTTCAAGACGGTGTTTATGTCTATGTGTTTTCTGAATGACATACAGAACCTCTTAAACCTGAATAGAAAGTGCCTATTCACACCCAACATTAGCCTGCTGGCTCTCACCCCTCCCTTAGTGCTGGTATAGCTAGCTTCAGCTGAGACCTTCCCTGAGTGGAAATGAGGTAAATTCATACTTCGGTGCCTGTGGTATCTAATTAGCTAACCAAACCGAAACCAGCATAAACTCAAAAAGGAAATATTAGTTAACTTAAAAAGAAGAAAAATACCTGCATGGTGAAAGTATTCAAAGGCCCTTTTGTTGAAAATTTCAAAGGAATCCAAACATAGAAATAGACAATTGTTACACAGATAGCTGAGGTGATATAGGAAGTAAAAGCAATTGAAGTATTTTAAGAATGATAAACAGTGTCAGTGGAAAAAATGTGAGGAACAAGCTAGATACGTGGGTTTTGATAAGCACCTTAAGTTATTAGTACAGAATGAGTTCATGATGGCATTTGTTTCACAATATAATAAGAAAAAAGCTCTCAGGTCAATGGGATCTTTTTTGTATTACTTTCTTTATATACAGTGTTCAGCAATAAGTTGATCTAGAGTGACACTTCTTAGTTCGAACCATTTAAAATTAGTGAAAAAGTTGTGGTAACTTATTTCTTTGTCTTTTGTTTAGTCGTTTCTTTCAAGCCCAAATACTGTGTCCGATTCCAGAAGTACATGAATACTCCTGGCTGCGTGCCCAATCAGACACACGAGGTAAACACAGACCCTACTTGCAGACAAACAGCCTTCTTGCAGAACTTGGTATAATTGTCTAGTTCTCGTTACTAAAGTAGGAGGCATGGGAGAATATTTTAATGCTGCCTCTAAAAGCATTTAGTGACGCTCCTGAAGATCTCCTTTTTAGATCAAGTAACTACATGAAACTTCCAACTTATTAGGAAATGAAGAATGAAAAATTGAAATGGAAAAACATTTTTCTACACACACAAAAAAGAAAGAACAGAAACCTGAAAAGCTCAGGCTCAGAGGACTTATATGGATAAGCTGAAATAACAACATCAGTTATGTTTTTAAAAACAAACAAACAAAAAAAACCAAAAAATCCTTTCATTATTTGCAAGTACATTTCCTGACTTTTCCCGCCTGGCTAATTGCATATGAGCAACTGTTATTTTACTATTTTTGCTCCTTAAACCAAGAAATTAGACGCTATTGGACACTTTGCTGAAATTGTTTATATTATAAAAAATAGGACATTAAGAGGTGGGCATATTGTCTGTGGACACTTTCTTTGCAAGAAAGAGTTTGGAGAAGTAAGGGACACTGAAGTAAAGGAAGCATGGAAAGGTGATTCCCTGAATACTTCCTGTGGTTTAACCCAGCAGGAAGCTAAGCACCACACAGCCACTCGCTCATTCCCCTTCCAATGGGATGGGAGAGAGAACTGGAAAAAAGGTAAACCTCTTGGGCTGAGGTAAAGACAGATTAATAGGACAGAAATGGAAGATAAAATAATAAGAGTAATGATAAAAGAATATACAAAACAAGTGATGCACAATGCAATTGCTCATTACCTGTTGACCAATGCCTAGTCAGTTCCCGAGCAGCAACTCCCCAGCTAAATCTTCCCCTAGTTTATATACTGAGCATGACGTCATACAGTATGGAATACTCATTAGGTTAGTTGGGGTCAGCTGTCCCAGTCGTGTCCACTTCCAGCTTCTTTTGCATTCCTGGCCTACTCACTAGCATGCCAGTGTGACAAGCTGAAGTCCTTGGCTTGGTGTAAGAACTGCTCAGCAACAACTAAAATATCAGTGTGTTATCGATATTTTTCTCATCCAAAATCCAAATCACAGCACAATATCAGTTACTAGGAAGAAAATTAACTCTATCCCAGCCAAAATCAGGACAATACTACAAACATTAAACAGAGTCAGCTTCAACTTTCCTTCTCAGAAATCTCCAGGCTTACTACTGTATAACCCTCCCTAATCAGAAATCGCACTTCTCCTCATGGCAATGTTCATAACTGTATAACATGGCTTTCTGATGGATTTTGTTGCTTCTAACATTAGCTCTTAAGTTTTAAGTTAAAATTAACTAGTATTTATTTTACATAATAACAACTTAGTATAAGTCTGTATACTTCCACTAAGGAAACCAATGTCTTTGTGGGAGCTCAAAGTAAACTTCCAGGCTATGGAATGAAGTGTACAAGAAAAGTGCACCTGTCTTTTCACATTATACCTCCCAGGGAGAAAATTGTGCAAGTGGCTAGGAGGTGAGAATGTAATAAGCCAGCAAAGCATTTATATGTTCAAATCCATAAACTACTACAGATAAAGCTTTTATTGCTACTAATGCTTGCAGTGACAGAAAAATGTCTAATTCTCCTTCTTCCTTATAGCATAGAAATATGTGCTTGGTAATGCTTCCTGTCTTTAACAAGGTACGAATATACCTCCAAATCCAAGATTTGTTGGACAGTAGATACTAGAAATTCCAACACAAAGCATGAAAGAAAGTAAGCAGTAAGTATTCACTCTGTGGCAATTAGCTGTGGTTTGCCATAACTTTCTGTGCACTTTATAAAGGCAAGTTGGCAGCAGAGATTCTAGTGGAGCAACACGTTACTACTTGAGGACAATCTGAAGAAATTTGTAGAGGAAAATATCAACTACACTTTGAAGATCAGAAATGTCCCACAGGTGTTCTGTACCCTTGCAAATAAAAGCCTTCCTTTTCCATCTACTTTCCATCTACTTTCCATCGATTTCACCTACTCAATATTCACCAGTTTATGGGGTATCTCCAAGACATGGCTAGAAAGAATAGGAATTCAGGTTGTATCCCATGGCTAGTCTGACCTGAGGCTACAAATCTTTTGTATCAAATTATTTTTCACATGAAATTAATTTCTGAAATCAACTTCTTTGGCAAAAAGAGCCACTGAGCTTTTATATGTCGAACAGTTTGAGATCACAATCCTTTAGTATGTAATCACAACCCTCTTTTTTTNTTTTTTTTTTTTTTTTTATTATGCCTTTCTGCTACATCCTATGGAATTACCTCACTGAAAATGAATGGATTCAATCATATCACAATAAAATGAAGCACTGAGAGATTTCTTTCTTTTATCATCACCCTATTATTACGTGAACCACTAGAAAACAGGAATGTGCATAATTACAAACCAGGCTTTTGGTAAGATAGGAGGGAACAAGTTATGCAGAAACAGACTTATGTTAAAAAAAAAGAAAAAAGTTAAATTCAAGAAATTGCCTAATGCATTATGAGGATAAGAAAAGGAAAGAAAAGGAATTAAAAAACAAGTTTATAGGTCCATCTCTTCAATTAGGAAGTATGTTAGAAAGAATATACAGCATGCAGCCTACAGAACTATATGCTGGGTAGTTATAGGATCAGTTCATTATCTTCCTCATGAAACTGAATAGAAGAGATGGAATGGGGAGGGATGAGGAAAGAGAGAAAGAACAGGTGGCTGTTTGATAAACATTCTGCTGCCTGGTACCTGGCTAGAGTGAATTGCTTGTTTGCCAGCCTGGATCTCACTCTGAATTTATGTGAGTTTACATGAGTTATACACATTAATGATATGATTTGGACATTCTTCCCAAATCTCACTGTTGAGACTATTTGAAGTAGATTGCAATGAATCCTCATCCCGAACCGGATTAGCAGCCAGACTTCAAAAGGCAGTTTCTTTATTCACTAGCAAATTGCCTTCATTGAAAGGATGACAGTGCACAGAAGATGCTGGAAAGAACTGCATGTACAAGGTATTCCAAGAATACCTGGGTAGATGATTATGATATCCTTCATTATGTTTCATGGGGAGAGGAGAATTCCAATTCAATACATATACAGAAATATTTCAGTCAGATGTGGTAGAATAAAAGGATGAGTGCTGTGACGGCCAGCTAAGTTATAATATGTGAAATGTGATCAAAGAGAGGAGCTTGAATGGTGGTGATTGTAAGAAAGACATGGGCAAGACAGGTAAAGAGCAATAAGGTCAAAGGTTAAAAGCAGCTCACTTTGCAAGAAGCTCAGTGTGATGGGCTTGTAGACAAGTGTTGGGCATATATTTATCTCGTAAACTGTAAGAGAATACAGGAAGTGAAGTGGAAAGAGTTGCAAGTGGATAGAATTGCAACAGATTTAAAACTAAGTCTTTTCTTTGTCCTGAATGCTCTTAAAGATAGATTTCAGAATATTTTCATACTCACTGATTAAAATCGGACATAAATATTAGGCATTAAAAGTAATCTATATGTCATGAATATTCTGACTAAAGCAGGTCAAAGTCCTGTGTTTGCCCTTAAGTTATCGGTATTAGTTTCCCCTAGACTGCATTACATCTGATTACAGTTTCTCAGTCTGCTCAGTGCTATTTCTGATTGCAGAAGGTAGATTTAAAGTATACGTGGCATACTTAAAAGACAATTTTACTTTTTCTCAGCTGGAAAATTGTATTTGAAATAGATAAGAACGATGCTCTTAAAGCAGTCATGTTAGAAGTCAGAATGTGCTGCACTGTCCAGATCTGTGCTCCAGAATGAGTGCTTCCAGCTGCATTCAGTGCTGGAGCTGCATAGTAAGTGAGGCAGATTAGATGAGGCTGTTTGCAAAAGTAATGTTATAATAAGAAGAGATTCAACTGTACTCAAACAAGGTATTTTTCATTCCAGAATTGAGTATCATGGATCGCTTCACTAGAGACATGCTGTGTATGTGCTAGAGGCACTGCCAGCAGCCGGAGTGAGTAACATGACAGTGATGTTTCATGGAAAGAAAAGACTGTATGTCACAAACAGTTCTCCATTCATGAATATAGAGCAATAACAGCTCTGCAAGTATGTGGTGAGAAATAACTGTACAGTAGAAGTACAGGACAGGTACACTTGGACACATTACTGCAGTACTTACTTGTCTAAACAGCTTCTGAAATGAGCACATTAGGTAGATGAAGAAGATGAGATACTTGTAATCCAGGGAATCCTTTAATATGTAATCACAACAGGTGCAGCAAATAAAAATGCACTTAGGGTTCAAAATAGTTTAACCACCTTTTCCACAACTATTTGAGACTCTAACATCAGCCAGGTCTGAAAGAAACAACGGAAGTCTTACGAGATTCCTGAAGTAGCATTTTAGAGATATTTGGAACAGGAAAATATTATTTTAAATTATCTCAGAGAGAATATGTTCTTGTGGAATGTTTAAAATAACATCTAGACCAGAAAGAAAAAAATAAAAAGTTTAGATTCTTAAACAGTGAAATGAAGGATTAATGCCAGGTTAGCTGTTGAGCTGTTGTACTGCTAAGGAGTATCCAAATGCCCACTACCAATATCTATGGGTAAAACAACACAATTGAATAGTGGGTGTTATAACTTCAAATTTGCACAGGCTTTCAATGCAGAATGTACTGATCTTACACCTCATTCAGCAATACGCTACGTGAGCGTGTTCCTATGACTTATCCTTACAGGCTAAGGCAAATACAAAATACCAAATCAGAACAGCCCATGTGTGGTACACTCAAAACCAAATGTATGGAAAAGAAGCAAACATTGTTTGCTGAAGTCTATATTCTGAGAAGAAGTCTGGAATACAGATTTCCATTCTTCTGCTGTGAAAGTGATAGGAAATGTAATCAGTCAATCATAACCTCAAATCCATTAGGAAAAATAGATAGAAACTCACAGGGTTTATAGGCAGCTTCCTCTGCCAGTGAATGGCTCTAATTCCACCAATGGAGGCTTAAGTCATTTTCTCAGAAAGTGTTCTGAGTTTAATGCTGTCATTCTGATGCCTTAAAGTCCATTAAGACGTAGAATCATAGAAACATAGAATCATAGGATGGTTTGGGTTCAAGGGACCTTAGAGATCAACTAGTACCAATCGCTTGCCATGGGCCGAGACACCTTCTGATAGACAAGGTTGCTCGAATTTCCATCCAACCTGGCCTTGAACACTTCCAGGGATGATGCATCCATGACTTCTCTGGGAAACCTGTTCCTGTGCCTCACCATCCTCATGAATGACAAAGCTTTTCATGTTTTGTGTGCAGTTTGTCTTAGGGCAGAGATTGTGTATACTATAAGGCTAGCTACTATATAGATAATGTGTACTCAAATTTTTAACTGATTATTCTCACCGTCTCTACATATGTAACATGCCATTTGATGTTCTGATCCACTGATAAGAAGAGAGAAGCACTTAGGGGGAACTACAAAATAACAACTACTACAGATTTTTCCGAACAGTTAGTGCAAGAGTTTAATTGAGTATGATTTTAAGAATCCACTTGAAGAGCTGTTGGCTTGTTCACATAGTATAACATCATTTTTCATCTGTTATACCACCTGTCCAGCTGACTGTTTTCAAAGCTGTATTTGCAAAGCCTTAAATATATACTGGGTGTTATTATCACAATAGTTTCATAACACATGAACAGACAGCAAGTACACATAAGTATATTTTGAATACTTTCACACACACTGTGTATTTATACACGCAGAGATGACAAACACATGTTGGAAGGCATTATATTTATAAAACTACTTTCACAAAGCCATGCAAAAAAGAAGTCCCAGTATTTTGTACACCTGGCATATGCATTGTCCCTCATGAATAAATACCCTATTATCCAAAAATCCCTGTCACATCATACACTATGTATGCTTTTTTGTTTTTATGAAAAAAAAATGAATAGTTATTGTTGTTACAAAGGATTTTGTAATTGAAATACTGGCTAAGTTCATCTAGATATTAGTAAAGATGACAAGGAAAACATATTTTTTATTTATCTGTTTTAAATGCAAGAATTGTACAATGCTTTCCACTGTATTTTTCAGGTTTGACAGCTACATGAAGGGGGAGCTTCGGATATTTTATCTTCTTCTGAAATGTAATTTTCAGCACAACTGCTTGGCATTCTAGCAATAAAGAATGCTATTTGTCTGAAAAACAAATAGAGAAATAGGGAAAGAGAGAAAGGAATTAATTATGGACATTGATAAC
>VWYH01005834.1:292054-361626 GCA_013399365.1 Pampusana beccarii | reverse complement strand
CCGCCGGGTCCCGCCGCTCCCCCGGGATCCTTTCCCGGCGCGGGGGCTCCTCAGCGCGGCCCTGCGCCCCCCGCGGGTCCCTCCTGAGGGGCCCCGGGCTGTGGCGCGCTGAGGGGGCCCGATCCCGCCGGGCCGCCCGCCCGCAGCCCGTGTACATTATAACCGCAGCACAAGGCTCGGGGAGGGAAGGTGGAGCCTTTCCTAACTTTTCATAACGACAACCATAGATCTTTTTTTTTTTCCCTTTTTCCTTTATTTTTTTTTTTTTTTTTTCCCCATAATGGCTGTAAGCTCTCCTTTGAGGAATACCATGGCAGGAGGTGGTTCAGCCTTGCCCAGCAGATGGTGAAATGAAGGGCTTCAATTAAAACGTGAAATAGATATGTGAATAACTGAATGTGTAGCGATGTTAAAACACAGATTGGTTTTAATGTGCATTTTTTACAATGTGTTTTATAGGACAATTTCCTTCAGTAGTGCCAAAGGAAAGAGGATGAAACGAGAAAACGCTGCCAAGGATCGAGTCCTCATCACTGGAGGAGGCGGCTATTTTGGCTTCCGGTTAGTGCATTAAATAGTTATTACGTACAAGAATAAATGTAATGGATTGTTGCTGGTGAGGCAACAAAATCAGTCTGGAAAAGGGAAGACCAGGCCTGAGGTGCCTGATCCAGTTCACCCCCATCTCTGAATCACCTTGGGTCGCAGTTTTAAACAAACATGTTGTGTTTGCCACTGTTGTAAGCGAACATGTTGTGTTTCCAGATGTCAACATCAGCTGACCTGCAGACATTTACCTGTTTGGTCACTTTCGTAATGGGGATTTAGAGCAAGCCCACACTTGTCCGCAGATCTTTCTATTGACAGGAGGCCACGGCCTGCACATAGTTACACACGTACTTGGCCGTATAGATTAAATACTCCAGCTGCTCTCAAGAATATATTTATTTTTAGGGATATTGATGTTTTAGGATTAGAGTTGCTAATAAGGTACCTATTGCAGTGAAATCCATTTCCTCATACTGTATATGGCTCTGCAGGCTAAACCATGTAAAGAAAAAAACCTATTTTGAGCCCTGGACTATCTTCTAGAGTAGCTTCAGAGTGAGAGAGATTACAGTCATGACCCAAAAGTAAATTTCAAGCAGGGACAAAAAAACAAATCTCAGAACATACCTATCTGAATTCTGCTTGTTTTTTTCCACTGTCGCCCCCTTTTGCCATTGTAGAAATACAACAGTTGAAGGAAAGCGGTGGGGAGCAATACCAGATTACAAAAAAACATGAATACCTGTGTTTATACCTGTGACTTGGAGTAAAACGTAGATGTGTGGCAAAGTGTTCATACCAGCTTAGAAGCATCTCGCTCATTGTTCTTCTCCATCAATTTCAAGCACAGCAGTGAAGACCAGGCTATTGTCCTGACAGAGCCGGGATGGCACTAAAGCACTAAGATAAAACCAATAAGATTGATTTATTATTTTTTTTTAATATTAGGCGACAGGTTTACATCTGAAAGGTTTGCTATTGCTGATCTATAGGGGACAGAAGCAGATAAAAAGCTGGGTTCTGAAAGCACTTCAGTTATTTCTGTTCTGATTTTTCCTTTATCACAGTTCCACCTCTCCACACACACCCCCCTTTTTTTTTCCCAAAGTATTGATGAAGCCTGAGAAATTAGCTCAGTATCTAAAGTATCACAGTTGAATCTTCTCCATAGTAGATGGGTAAATATTTTTAAAACTCCCATCGGAAAAAAAAAAATCAGTATTAAAATAGTTAATCGTCTTCTCTTACCTCCAGGTGAAGCGTTTCATGCATTGTTATGCTACGTCTACTAACATATGGTTTCTATCATGTTTCAGTTTAGGTTGTGCCCTATACCAAAAGGGAGTTGATGTGATTCTCTTTGATGTCGTGAAGCCACATCAAACCGTGCCAGAGGGAATGAAGTTCATGCAAGGGGACATCTGTTGCCTGTCTGAAGTGGAAGGGGCTCTCAGAGATGTAATCTGCGTATTCCATATCGCCTCCTATGGAATGTCTGGCAGGGAGCAGCTGAACCGAAAACTTATCGAAGATGTTAATGTGAAAGGAACGGAAAATGTCATCCAAGCCTGCAAGAGCACAGGAGTGTCGGGTCTGGTTTATACAAGTACATATAATGTGATATTTGGAGGCCAGGTTATAGAAAATGGGGACGAATCTCTGCCTTACCTACCTCTTCACCTTCATCCAGATCACTACTCCCGGACCAAATCTTTAGCTGAAATGAAGGTGCTGGAGGCAAATGGTGCTGAGCTTGGAAATGGGAAAGGGGTGTTAAGGACTTGTGCTCTCCGGCCAGCAGGTATCTATGGGCCTGGGGAACAAAGGCATCTTCCAAGAATAGTGAGTTACATTGAAAGGGGACTGTTTAAATTTGTATACGGAGATCCTCTTAGTTTAGTAGAATTTGTACATGTAGACAATCTAGTTCAGGCTCACATCCTTGCCTCTGAGGCCCTCAAAGCCAACAAAAAGCACATAGCTGCGGGGCAAACCTATTTTATTTCAGATGGCAGGCCCATAAATAACTTTGAATTTTTCCGACCGTTAGTGGAAGGTTTGGGTTACAAATTCCCAACCTGTCGTCTCCCTCTCTCCCTTGTCTATTTTTTTGCATTCCTTACTGAAGTAGTTCATTTTCTTGTAGGTCACGTTTATAATTTTCAGCCTCTCCTCACTCGCACGGAGGTTTACAAAACTGGCGTCACACATTATTTTAGCATGGGGAAGGCCAGAAAAGAGCTGGGGTATGAGCCTCAGCAGTACAGCCTGAATGAAGTGGTTGAGTGGTTTAGATCTCAGGGATGTGGACCAAAGCCGAAAAAATACACCGTTGTGCATCTCGTTAGGGACGGAGGATTGCTCCTGCTGCTGATTGCTGTGATGGTCTCGTGGTTTCCATGTGCAGTTACATTTTCAGCCTGAAAGATGAAATGCTGAGTATGGAGGGGAGAATTTACTTGTGTTCTCTGAGTACTCTTTGTCTTGAGGTAATTAAAAAAAAAAAAAAGAAAAACAAGAAAATACACATTTGTGTCATTCAGGTAAATATCTTCAACAGTTTTATCCTCGAGGAACAAAACTGCTGAGTAAAAAAGCGTGATTTTTATACATAGTTCCTCTTCAAAGTAAAATTGATCAGATCATGAACAAGATGAAGCTCAGTGTTCCTGCAAACAGCATTTTATTCTCAGGTACAACACCACACTACAGTGAATGGAACAAATGTCTTTAGACTGACCCTTCTTCCCCCTGATGGGATTATACTCTCAATCCCTGCCCTTTATTCCTAAAGAGCTTGTGCTACATGATCCAGAGGAGAATAAACTTATACTTTGATGGCATTCCAAAACCAAATTCTGCTTTCCAGCTTGGATGTATATATGGCTAACCAAGATTAACTGATAACCTGCTAGACAATAAATAAATTCCTTTTTTTAATGAATACGTTCTGGTATGCTTTTCTGAGTTAACTCTGATATCTAATGGCATTTCTGGAAAATGCACAATGGTTAATCTAAGTTACAGCAAAGTGCTTGAAGCAGCACAGATTTGTAGATATTTCTAACAGTAAAATATGCCTGTTTAAAATGAATGAGCCAGCTAAAGTGCATTCATAAATAAGACCTATGATTTTTCCCAGCGTTATTGAATGGTTAAACAAATAATCCATCAAAGACATTTGGTAAGTGATTACGTTCATGTTGCACTGTTTATAAAACATTTTTGCCTTTAATAATATTTCTGTAACCTGACACCATTTGAACAGAACTTCACCTTTGTAGCAGGATGATAAACACTTGATCCAATGAAACTCATAATTTTGTGGAGTTTTAAGAACAGAAAATAAGACCTTGTTAAGTACAGGTTGCTACCGTTGTCTCCAGCATCTCCCTGGTCTCTGTCAGTTTAATATAGGAAGAGATACTGAGAAAATTCACATCAAAATGTTAAATCACAAAGTTCTTTCCCTCAGCCCATCAACGTTACACTTTCAGTACTTTCTGATAAAAGGACACTCCTAAAAGTCCAAGGTTCTCTTTAAACTTTCCTCTTTCCATTTTAATAGCTGAAACTACACTGATCTTAATTTTGTGTAAGTTCCAGTTACTTCAGTTCTGTTACATCCTCCTGGGGTTTAACCGGGGAAGCGAAGAGGAAGAAAGAGGCAGTAGTTGCACTGCATTGCTGAAGGATTCTCAGAAAACAAAACTGCCTACACAGAGGAACCAAGCTCAAAGTCCACTGCCACCCGTGTTTAGACACTGGAGATTTTTGTACTTAATGCTGACTGAAGACAGCATTATTTTCTGAATGTTGAGTTGTTGTCCTGAGAAGTTCACCTTTAGGAAAAAAACCAACTCGCTATTGATGTTTTGTTTTGCTTGAAATCTGAATTTTCTCCTCCTCCATTAACCTACCAGTGTGTACACCATGGAAGAAACTAAATTTAATACATAGCTTGAGGGATAGCTCAAGAGAACACTCAACTTTTTTTTTCCCACCTATAATAGGAATAAAATGGAGGGGGCCTGGGGCAGCGGTGTTTGTGTGGCAGGAGGGCTGCACTCCATAAAGAGCTTACGTGCCTCCAACAGCGCGCTGATGGCACAAAGGCCACGTTCCGGAACTCATCAATATACATCACCATAGTCTGCAGAAAGAATAAACTTTTTAATAAACCAGAAAAAAGACAGACATGACCTCATGAAAGCCCCGGACTGCTGTTCTGTTTCCAACAGGCCCCGTTTTTCAAGTGAAAACCACTTGGCTATTTTCCCCTTTGGCTTCTCTGGTTTTGACATGATGTTATCAGAAACAGATTAAGAAATTTGAATGCCAGCAGAAGCAACAGACAAAACCAAAACGTACAAGGAATTGCACAAGCCCATTGCACAGAACCATAGTATTGGTATTTTATGCTAAGTCTTGTACAAAACTCTTTGATTTCAGATATGGCACATAATCGCTGTGCCCCAGAGGAATTTCTTCTGCTATTTGTGATATTTTTATTAGCAAAACTCAGCTACTGCTGTCGTAATTATCTCAATGGTGGGGCTGGTGGAAAAAAACCTCTGTAAGTGTCCTAAACTGATGAAGCCTAAACCCACGCTGTTAAGACTGGCTGAGGTTAAAGCCCTGCATAGGTTTTTCAGGTACAACAGAAAGAAAAGATCCTGAGAAGACAAAAAGCCCACGAATACCAAAACTCCTGCAGAAGCTGAGCTCAACACATGAACCTTTCCATTTGCCTGGAGTCAAGGACAGGACTTTTGGCTGGTAACAGAACAGGAGGCATTATTTTGTCTTGAGAGCTCCTGACTCCTGCTTGACCACGGGCTCCTAAATCAGGTCCTTGTGAGGAGAACCAGGCAGCGGTTTGGCACCGGCCACCCCGACCGCAGCAACGGCCTCTCGGTGAATTCATTAATTCCCCGTCATTCAGCTCCATCTAGGAAAAAAAGCCAAGTCCTGGCTACAGAAGAGGTGAAGGAGACTTTTTCCAAAACAAAACCAGGAAATCTGTGGCTTAAAGAGATACTTTAAAATTGTTTGAAAATCACCAATGTATGAAGCCAGTCACAGCCGCTCCATTTTAACTATTTTACAATGAGAATTCTCTCCTTCTTCCTGCTTTTCATTTTCATACTCTTGCATGAGTAGCTGAGTAAATTAAGGTAATTAATTGAAGTGTTGTGTCTGTTGCCAAATTTTAATCTATCGCCTGTTTTCCTGAAAGTGAATTACCAGAAATGCATCTAAAAACTGAAAAAGCAGAGCTGAAAATATAGCACAGCTTCAATTTTTCCTAGTCCTCCAAATTTATTGACAATTGATAGGTGCCTCACTATAAAGAATGATGCTGATGCTTTAAGTAACTACTTAAAAGAATCGTTGGTCAGCTGCTTCGCCTCGCATACATAGTATGTCAAGGTAAAACCCTGCCAGATATATACAAACAACTTAATTTTTCTAATGTATATTTAAATATATTTGTTTTAGAAGTTTAAATGTCAATCACCCTGAAAGTAGACCAGATTTTTATAGTCCCTTCTCCTAAGAGACTCAATCAAAACTTTCCTTCATTTCTATTTACTACTAATTTCCACATACTTTCAACAATATAGTGGCATATTTAATGATTTATGATGTCATAGAAAAGCATCCTGAACACCGATAATTTAGACATATTGTAAAAGACCTGGGAATTAAATTGCAATTCAGTAGTGCACAAGTGTTAAGGGAGCTACTCCTGTGTTATTCTACTCAAGATCACGATTAAACTCTTTTAAAACTAATAGCTGTGCATGCTTATAAATACTGTTATGGATCAGAAGATAAATTTGGCTCCAAACTGATTGTGAAGGTTAATTTGCATTACATTTATCTCCTGTTTCTAGTGATATAAACTGAATTTCAGTCCGGAACAAAGTCAGCTAGTTGTACTGCGCTTGGAAATGCTGACACATGACTAGTGCAGAATGCAACAACTGTACTTCAGCTTCCACACCGCATTCAGCTTTTTACAATTGCTCTGCAGAATTCAAAGATAATCTCTGGTACACCGGCAATGCCATCTCACCATCTAGAAGTTCAGCTTGAGAACTGCAAAACTAAAAAAAATGTTTGCAACAGAGAAACTTAGGGGTGGAAAAAAGTGAGAACACAGGCAACAAAACACCTGGATGAAGCAATTTTTGTTTTTTACTTCAGAACTCGTGCATACCAATATTCACAAATTAAAAGGTGATAAAGACCATTTGGCTCATGTAACGACCTCCTAGAAGAGCAAGGCTGCAGATACCTCGTATTGAGTCCTGCTCAATACGCATGTCATTTTTACCAAAAGACTGGGAAAATTTTGTTCCCAAGACTCCAAACAATGAAAAAGATAACAAGAAGACAGCATCATTCACCCAGCGGCACTTCTGCCCGTGCAACCTTATGGGCAGAGTGTGCTGATGCAATTTTACGGTGAACATCATGATTACTGTGCTTCCAGACTACTACAAACCCATCTTTGCCTTGTTCAGGCTTCACTGTTTGAGTTGATCCAAATGTGATGTTCACTAGGGCTGAAGCTTATATCTGCCTATCACCGAAAAAGGTCAGTTAGGGTTTGCAAGTTAAACATGATCTTTGACTTTTTCCTTCTGCCCTGCTTGTCTGCAGCCAGACGAAGTGCAGCAATAACCACGTCTATGGAAATGATCAATAAGTCAGTTCATCTTAAAAAAAGCAGAGATGCCCTTCCTCCAGCCCCCCGCAGAACGCACCATCACACACCAGCAGACCATGTTTCTATAAGAACTCACTCATACTACCACAAATGACCGGCAAAATTCTTGGAATTCCACGAGCGATGCTAAAACAAAGAAGCATCCGGCATCATTCACACCGCTGCTGAGATATCAAAAATTATTTATTAAAAATAAGTTATTTTGAGAATTTAAAACAGTTTCTATAAGAATATAACCATTGAACAGATATTGTTGACTTCATAAAGTTTATAAATGTTTTTCCTCCTAGATGATACAATTAGCACACACGTTCAAACCTACTTTCATATTAAAACAGTTGCAGCTGTGAAAAAGTTGCTGCAGAGTCTGCGCTGGCAAAGAATTGAGAAGTGGGATTTTGGAGTCAGAATGCAAGAAAGAGGAGAAGAGTTAGTACGTGGCCTTGCACATAACTTGCAAGTCAACAGAACAGCCAGTGCAGTATTTTCCTTCTGAATACAGTGTAACATTATACACTGGGGAGAAAAGGTCTTACTGTAAAATGATTTTTGTAAATACTGAGGAATGCCTCTTGTAACTTTTGATAGCATGTATGTGTGGGAAATATGCACGGGACTTTTCAAAGGACTAAAAAATGCGCTAATTCTTAAATATTTGCAGAGCAGCAGCACAAGGAACTCCTGTGTTCATCATGCAATGGCTGTTCTGTGTCGGGAATACAGATACCAATTAAAGAAGCCAGGACAAATGGACAGTTCGGTTATGTCTGCTCTGGAACTGAGCTTAAAAAACCAAACCAAAACCCAACCCACCATAGCAACAGCCTCTAGCTCTAGGGTTTGGTCTCCCTAGGCCACAGCAGCTTGTAGATTCCTATTTTTTGTGATTAATCCAAACCGAGCTGCTAGTCAGCTGCCTATAAATCCTGTCCCACCTGTAGCAACAACCTCAGGACCTTCCAGACAAGGCACTGGGCCACCTTGTCTGTTCAACACTGACACCGCAGTGTTCTCACAACACCAGATGGGAATCGTGGACGTTGCTGAATAAAATACACAGCACAGGGACTGATCATACGACAAACCGACGACATCCTGGAACATGCTACAAAATGCATGCACACCAAAGGTCCCCCCATCGAGGAACAGCAACTGGATCATCCAGTTACACCTGGATACTGCAGATAAGCCCAGCTTTATACAGCAGTCTAGGCTACAGCTCCACCTCCCAGTTCTACTGTCGATGTGATTTTTCTTTGTTTGAGGGTAGTTTGTACCCATCTAATCCTCGAACACAACCGGCTAGTGAAAAGATTTCAGCCAGGAGGAAGAAAAGCAGAAAATTGACTTTAACTTTGTTCTCTTTTTCAGTTGAGTGATTAGTAATTAATTTCTTTATAATAAAAAATTTACAGAAGCCACCCCATCGTGGGACACACTATTATAGCACTTTCATCTTTGAGACAAGAGTGTCTTTACAGAATAACTAAAACCTCAAGGGGGTTCCTCAAACCATCATCTGTGAACGCACAATGGCATCAATTAAGTGCCTCTTGAAACAACAGAAGTCATCGCATGGGGAGCAAGAGAAACTGAAAATTGCTGAGGCAGCTTCATGGGGCCGTGAATCCCAAATCCATGCACGTTTTCCGTGATCAGAAACACAACGCTACGTACGCAGCATTTTATGCCTCAGGCAGTCACTGAAACAGAAAAACTGAACTCGTCTGCACACATTTGGAGGTTAAAGTCAAGCACACAGACAGCAAAACTCCACCCGTGTAGAGAGAAAGGAACGTGACAGTAACAACAGTGGTAGCACAAAGAACCGACGCATGCACAAATTATGGCAACCGGTGCTAAATGTGCCATGGAAGGACTTTGGTTCTGCTCGGGCAGGAGAACACACTTGCTAATCTAACAAGTTCTCTCATCCACGTTCATTTGATGAAAGCCGTAAGAAAGATGTACCTCTACGTTTGTGCATACTATCATTCTTGCATTAGATACATTTTGGGAAAACAGTCTATATTTACAAAGCACTATCATTTGACGCTATTGTCTAAGTAGGATTGCAAGATTTAAAATGGACAGCTAATTTAAAAACTCATTTCTAAGAAAGTTAGCAGCTGAAAGGATTTGCAAAATGACACTACACCAAAGTAAATGATTTTCAGAATTTCAAATACCTTCCCTTTCCACAAATAAACAGATATTTCCTACTGTGTATCTTAAAACTCTTCCTTGTGGTGCCTTGAGGTTGTGAACATAGGTTCACAAGGGCAATGAATACAGATTCACATATCGTTCCTTTCTTGAACCTCCACAGAGAGTTCAACGGGAAAAACACAACTACAGTTGCAGAAGATATTTGGTTTGAACAAAATTAACATATTATCTAGTTCTCAAAAATGTAACAGAAAAGGAGACAATACAGTATGAGCTATCAGCTGCCCAAAATATTTTCTACAGTATCAAAAGTACAATCTGCTGCCTTTGGCACTGTAACGTATATGACATTACAATGCTGGTGTAAAAGTGCTTTTACAGCATTTAATAAATTAAAATCTAACTACCAGTTAATCTTAAGGAGCCAGTTTGTTAAAGTGGTGTGATTCCATGCATGCAAATTGTTGTGAATGTCTTATCTATAGCCTGTGTACACAAATATAGTAGATGACTTACGCTTGTAGTTCAGGTATTGATAATGAGAAGTGAGGTCTATCCAACAACCTGCCCTCAAATTTTAAAAATCTTGAATATGTAGAAGGTCTGGCCTGCACAGACAGTATGCTTTGTACATAATATAAATTATTAAGAATTAAAACAGTTTTTCTTATAACAAGAAATTATAAAGGAAACCCATCTTTCCTCCTCCTCCTCTTCTTCCAGTCGTTCAGTCTGATGAGACTATCACTGAGTAGGATGACCAGGATAAATTAGTAACTCTTCCTGAATTGCACGATCAAGCACGCATCAAAGAACGGTTGCTTTAAGAGTAGAATTTGCTGTTACTGACTTTCTTCTCCTTTAACCTTAAGGGAAAAGAAAAGGAAAACGTCCAGTCTAGTGGGAATTTCTCAGAGGAAAACAGTCTACCGAGTTCAAATTACTTAGACACAAATGGCAAGTAATGCATCAGTAACAAGCATTGCATTTTTTTTCCTCAATAAATGGGAGTAAACCAGTGATTCATGCAGCTGTTCAGCACACATAGAAAAGTCTTCCTCCCATCCCATCCTGAGATCTCCTCAAGAATTCCTCCTGGTACATGGAGCCTCTGTCCCCTCACACCGAGCCCAACGGTGGTGGCAAAGGAGAAGGATCCTTCCCCTCAGCTTTGGGTAATGCACTGACACTTATCAGACAATTCTGGGCTGTTACTGGTTTTATCTTTTGTGGTGTGTGTATCTGGAAGCACCTTCTATTCTCCCATATCTAATACGCTAACGATATTTCCAGGGACACAACTTCACTAGTGCGGAAGGAGCGAGGCGGTTTATTTATTTGGCTGTGTGTAACCCCAGGCTTTCCTCCTGGAAAGCAGGAGAAGAGAGGAACATAAACTCACAGGATTACGTGTTTCACTGTGACCACTGACACCGAGCTGGCACTGAGCGGAGATTTCACAGCATCTGCTGGCCTCTAGTGGCTCGCAGCCCTTCCTTGCTTCAGACGTGCCCGTTCTACCCTCGCCACTCTGCAGATGCTCGTTTTGATAAATCTGAGGTTTCCTCACCAGAAATCGTGTCTGGGAAAGGAGAATGATTATCAACCCACCTGCGGTTGCATGTCTCTTGATATATCTGTAGTTTGTGCTCATTCACATTGAATTCTTTTAATATAGCATCTCTGTTAGGATTTCTTAAATTCATATGGGTGTCATAAAGGAACAGCTGGTTATTAAGCTCCTCCTGGCGCTTCCGAAGTTGCCGACATGAGGAATAAAGCTCTTCTTCACTTTCCTTCAAAAGAATATTGGAAATCAATGTAACTTGTAAGACAAGTACCAAAAATGAAACCGAGTCAACACAGGGAGACTATTTTGTTTTCCTAAATACATTCCATTGGCTTTATATAGAATGTTTTATAAAATCAGTTTTACAAGACGTTTCTGGAATGTTTACAGAGACAAACCAACTAAGAAAGCACTAAGAAAACCCCTCAGCCCCACAGTACGAACAGCCGTACCCTCTAACAGGGGCGTCAGGGACATTCCAGTGCAAGTAATGAAATGTGTATACCTAAAAACTTCTATTGCAATATTTTTCCGTAATAAAGCATGACAGTCTGTTGAGTAAAGGACAGCAAATGGTGTATTATAGTGGGATATCAGACTGTAACAGTTTAAAAAATACTTTTAAAAGTTTAATTTTTGACTGTTCCATCATATTTGTGTATTATGCTACATCCTACCAGTCCTGGTGCTTCCCTATTGCAATGGAGACTAACGGTGGAAATACTGACTAGTAAATAGGACCCCTCATAGCAGCAAGTACTCAGATGCCCAAGAAAAAAGGACAGATGCTGTGTTGCTGTGGAGCTATGGAAATTCAATACTTGCAGCAGGACTAAGTATTTGAAAAACAATTTGCAGCAGTCTGAGTTTCTGTTGTTGCATGTGGCCCACAGCGGAAAGTCTCGAAAAACCTCCACAAGCATAAAATAATCATACTGATTCCCTTTATGACTTCAAATTATTTTAATACTTCAAAACTTTGGATGCAAAACCTGCCTCCTTTATTGAGTTACTAGTGGGGAATAGTACCGGCAGGACTGAAGTCTTAATTTTCACATCAGCAGCAAACCAAGATACTCATCCTCCATGAAATGACATGCAATCAATAAATGTAATAAATCTAAACATTTTCAGAGGCAGCATACTAATAAGAATGCCTCTTTCTGCACTCAGCCCGGATCAAGGAAAATTGACAGGTTAGCAACATACCCAAGGACTTTCAGTTAGAGCAACAAGATCCTTTCCTAAACCTTCTTTTTCCTCCTGAAACACATTCCTGCAGCTCCCAGGTATGGGCTGAAGCAACTCAAACAGCCCAGTGCTATCCTATTGATTAAGATTTTTAAAAGTAATCTTTTTATTTTATTTTATTTTATTTATGGTTTTTTAAACATGAAGGAAACCTTGCATTCCAAAATCACAAAGGGAAAAGCTGATTGCCAGTTACCAATTTGCAGATGTAATAATCAAGATGCATATGTACTATTTGTTCTTGTAAATAAATATATCCACAAAGCCAGACTTTAAAGCGCCATTTAAGAATGTCCATTTCAATATTTATGTTAAAAACATATATACCGTTGAGGCTGACTGTAATCAGAAAATGCTGAAGAGATATACACACTTTCTGCAGCAGGTAAATCAGTTTTCAAGCAAATAAGACATGCTCCTAAACGTAACAACAATCTCGGTATAGTACGATTTCCACAATATCAAGAAAACTGGTTAACTTCCACAGAAAATGCATAAGGCCTCCCATAATAATTCACAAATGTGCACGCTTATGTGTACAATATTCTTGCATCTCTATTCCTGAGAAAATCCACAGCCACCTGTAATTCCCCTTTATAATTTTGTATTTCATTTCCAAGAGTATGCAGATGGGCTCTGTATATAAACAGGCCCGTTATTAAATTATATCATTTTATGGAGGGTCATCATTTAAAAAAGAGGGGCAGAAGAACAGATGGAGACAGCCTTGATCTTTTCTGATGCTTCTTGAATGATGTGGCAAAAGCCCTCGGTGCGTTGCAGACTGCCAAACAAAAAGGGAGATTTCTGAAAGTTCTCCTGCCACTTCGTTACCACCCAGAGACATCAAACATTGTAAAAACACAGAGCCGTGCTGCATCTTCATTTGGCTTAACAAGCAGAAGGGGATGGAAGAGTGTGAAATGTGCTGCTGCCAAAGGACTCTGTGCTGACAGATTGGGAGACATCCCGCTGCTATGAACAACACGTTAAGAGCTACTCCTGCCCCAGGCAAATAATGATCTGAATTTCTGAAGAGAAACCACGGCAGGAGGAATTCGCAACGCATCTACAAGCGATGTCCATGCTCAACCTATTAGGCAATGGCGAGTCGCTCCCAGTTTTCTCAAAGGCAGCAAGCCAAAAAACAGCAGTTGATCAGGCCTACTCTATCAGACTTGTGTCCACGAAACAAGAACGTTTTAAACGTTATCTTCAAAGGATGTAGGTCTCTCGTTTACACACAGAGACACAGACTTTTGGTTTCAGCGCCCAGCCGTCTCCTGCTCTTGTGACTCTTTGCGACCCACCAGAAAGGACCTACCACGGCTGCCAAACGCCGTCACTGCACACGGTCATTTTACACCACGTGTTATGAGGTGGCCTTGTAAAAATACTGACAAAGGATGTTTGAAAAAGGCTACCGCTTCTTTGGGAGGAAGAATGTGACTGAATTGAGTAATTTTCATTTCAGTGTATGCCACTGCAGGCACAAAACCCTCCAGAGACATAATGATTAGAGTTAGCAGAAGTTCGGGTTTTAATCTGGAAAAATAATGCACACTGGTGTGAACTGCAGCAGAAGCCTGAATGGTTGTAAAAGACTACAAATAAGAAGTTGGGCTTTTTAAAAAATTTTTCTCTGAATCTGAGAGATACTGGAAAGCACCCTGAAATATTCACTTCCCAGAGGCATCTTTAAACTTTCATCACATGGTCTCTACAGCAGCGTGCTTAAATAACATTAAATATTATTGAGATAGAGTCTGTGAATAATCCTGCTTCGAGTCAACATATATACAGCAACGCCTTTGGAACACCAACAAATGCTGTTCACAGATCAGCCGCTTCAATGCCTGGCTTCATGAGCAAGGATGCATCATTATTTTTTCCCCTGTATGTTTAAAAATACTACTACTTCAATTAGGTTTTTTTGAGAGGCTTAAAAGATGCAGATTAGCACTTCTGTAGGAATATGTCCTCCACCTGATGGGTTGCTTATTTTAATGAAATACTGGGAAAAATTACTATCTCCTCTTCCTAAAGTGATTTCTTTTTATGTAGGACCTTTAAAAAACAGACTGTTCTACAAAGTCAAAGCTGAATTAACTTTGCATGGCATCAGTCAGCTAACAAGGGAAGACAATGACCATGCCGTTACAGCAAAAAGTAGAGGTAATGAGACTTCGTTAGTGCTTTATTTCTTTTAACAGCTGCGTAAGCTGTCCACCCAGAGGGAGAGTAACTCTATTTGCGTTCCTGGTCTTCCCCAGCACCTACAGAAGAAATGCCTGACAACAGGCTCATGAGACACAGAACAGAAAACTAAATAATCCTCATTTGCTTTTTTCCACAAAGAACTGATAACACACACTCTAAGCGCACAAAAAACCGCAGTGGTTCTCACCAGCACTTGTTGCATTTCACAGTGAATCAGAAGAGAGGCCAGCTCTATATCTTCACTGTAGCCGTTCTTGAGAGGAACTGATCTAAAACCTGGAGGGGGTACACATACAAAGGACAATTAGAATCGAGTCGAGGATCCTTCATTGCTCAAGTGCTCCGCTGCACAGAGCGGGCTTTGCTGTGACAAATACAGGGAAGCGAAGGGCAAGAATGGCAAAACTGAGAAATACACCATTTCACGTGCTCTTGAAAACTACAGCCAGAAGCAGAGAAAAGCGGAAAACTTGCTCTACATCCACAGCTAAGGTAATTAACAAAACGAATGCACTGGCACCAAGAGAGAAAAAGAATCTTCTCAGATTTTACTCAGAGCACATAACCCTGTTGCTGAAATGGAGTATGTGGTAAAGACAGTGCAAATTATTCTACATAAAGCTTTCCTATCTCAGTTTTAAAAATGGAATTTCAAGAGGGTGACAGGGTTATTTTAAATACTTACACTCAGTATCATAATAAACAACAGATTAAAGGAACTCAGATCAAAAAAGAACTTGTCGTTTGGCACCTTGTAACTTCGACACAGAGCAAGTCACAATACAACAATGCTGAGCAGCATCTTTCTGACTTAGCCCCTTATGATACCCACTGATCTTACCCGATTTGATTCCTTTGATGGGAAAAGTGGCGTGTGCTAAGAAATTGGGATCACTGAACATATCCTCCTCATAAACAACAAAGCGCAGAAACGCTAGATTTGGATCATAAATTTCAAATTTCACTTGCTCTGGACAGGGTGCCCAAACTGGATTAAGGCCATTGTCATCTGTAACCAAAAGGAAACATTTGCATTATGAAGCAATAATTTCACTTCATTCACATACGGGTATGTATCCCAGGATATTTTCTGGGTATACAAAGGCTCAAAAATCCTATTTACCATCTGCGTCCTGTTGTAACCTTGTTTCAGAACGTTTGTATATGTTTATTTGTGGGGGGAGATAGGAAGAAATTTGCCAGGGATGAAAACGCATGAAGAAAAGCTATTGTTTGAATTTAAACATATAAAATGTCCTTGGACATGTACCTGTAAAAGAAGCTAATTCATTGTTCATATTCATGAGCCTTATACTCCATATCAGAGTGGAAGTGTGAAAAGCACTGGGAAGACTAATGTGCAATGGCCCAATTCTTACAGTAATTTACGGAACACCAAATAATTTGATATGTGTGACACAGCCAGGAAGTTTGCTTTCTGAAGTCTTGGCCACTTCCCACAAAAGGTTAAAATCATAATCCTCTTCTCTGAAGTACTGAAGAGCTACAATGCACATTCTGCTCCTGATTCTGTGTTTATTTTCCACTGGTTTGGACAATTAGAAGCAAAGCCCCTTGTCTACTAGAGGAGCACCGCTGCATCCAGAAATGTTAGATGGTGAAATACTAAGGGCTGAGAGATTGCCCCATTTCAGTGCACTTAAAGGAAGCTCACGTACACACAAACACACGCCCCTTATCCAGAACTTTGATCAACCTTCTATTGCATTGCAAGTTATACTTCTTTACAGCCATATATTCCCAAGCTGGCTCCGAGGGGATGCCAGTCTTGGAACCCAAGTTTAAATAAACACGGTCTGGATCTCCCAGGAGCAACTTCTCATTTGGACCAGACTTCTGGGGGCTGACTACCACACACTTCCAAGACGGCACTTTTTAAAAATATGCAAATACACAAACTTATGCATAGGCAAATACGTAACAGAATTGTGAGGGGTTTTTTCCTACAAAATGTAACAGTATGGTTTTTTCTAAATTTGATATACATTGCAGTTTCTCAAATTAACTGGCCCTGAGGCAAGCAAAAGAATTACACAGTATGACTCATTAGTCCAGAGCAACAGTTAATTGACTCCTCCCTCTCTAGGTTTCTGGCCAGTTACAGACAATATATATTCATGGTCATCCTCTACACATTTTATTTAAGTGCACTGGAAGTATTACCATATCCCCACCACACAGAAAACTGTAGATACTCACTCACAACTGTTGTCTTGAATTTGTTGTTATCATATTCAGCCCCACAAATTTCTACCTCTACAAAGGGACAAGCGATGCTTCTACCAAGTTTAGGGAGATGACGAGCACCTAAAACCTGCAAAAGCAACTGTAAATTATAACCACCTCCGAGGGAAACTCAGCACTATTGTTTCTGTACAGAAGGTAGCCTACAGAACTAGAGGGGGGAAAAATTCCAGAGAACATGCAAAAATACATTTTCTCTCTCTTGAATGTGTTTGCATGTATTTAGCACACTATCTATGCCACCAATAATAAAATCTTTCATTGTTTGGGTAACCCAATAATTTTTATTGTAAGATATGTTGGGGTAACCCAACAATTTTTATTGTAAGATACTGTCGCTGACATTGATTACACACAGTATGCAGTTCCAGAGCAGGCCTGTCACATAAATTTCGTCATCTTTCCTCAGCCTTTATTACACATCTATTTTAACACATTCCTGCTTTACATTCACAGCCCCTGTTTACCTCTTTTCTAAACTGTAGTGAAAAGCAGTTAATGTGTTTCTTCTTTCTCAGAAAACATATTTTTAAAGGGCATATCTTATTGTACAGCAACTAAGAACACAAACAAGTTCAGTTCCTGTTTGGCACCAGAACACAATATCGTATGATCTTCAAACGATAAACTCATCTTTTGATGAAAAATGAGAATGACATACTGATGAAGTCACAGTGTACTAAATATGGTGAAGGGAGGGAGAACCAGCTTATTATTTTTTTCTGCTGAGTTTCTATATTTCTTTATAAATATCTTTCTTCCACACTGGAAATCTCTGAACTAGTTAGTCTGCTGCTAACCAGTGTCCAATAGGACCCTTCTATTGAGAAGTCATTAGATTGGAAATGCAAGTTACTTCACTCAAAATTTTCATTAGCAATTACATAAAATTATCCCAGGACTGTGTTTTCAGTCCTATAGCATGTGCTTCATTAGCATGATAAAGATGTATATTTCTTTTCAGGAACCAGTGGAATTAGTTTTATTCTCAAACACACTGACATTTAAAAACAGTATTTTGACAATCTGTCAGATCTTGCTCTGAAACATAATAGCTTTATTTTTAGTTTTATAGATATTTATGACTTGTAAAAAACATAATTTACAAAAGAGATTTACCCTCACTGTCATAATCATCTGCAATTTCCTCTTCGAGTCATTTGGCATTGGGTCGTAGTCTTCATTTCGCATGCTTTCTGGCTGCAGAACATAGCCAGTGCGTCCATTAAGTGAAAACAAGGCATGGTTCAATTGCATGTATTTATCTAGGGAGAGAGTTAAAGTGTCAGAACAGAAGATCTCTATTTGAATAAAGCTAAGGAAGCACTAAACTGACGGCTCCTCTCTGCAATTCTTTCTGGTCACCACTTCATCCAAAAGAACCAGAAAGTTAAGTCGGAAGACTCAGTTCCCTTCAGGGGAGGCTATTTCTCACCAATTTTAATCCCGATAAACCCATCCATTCACAATTAGTTTCCTATCAATGTGTCATAAGCTAGCTGGCCCTCACCAGAAAGCTGAGTGTGGCCTTCCCTGTGGCCGAACAACTGTTCATCCACCTGAAACTTGCTGTAAATGTCTCTGCTTGCTTATCACAAAGAGATCAAAGTGAAATAAATGTTTCAGACTTTGGGGCTACTTAGCCTTAGAGACCAGGCTTCTGTAGACTGATTTTTGGGGACCAGATCTATCAGGTGATCCACACATTCAAAACCCAACTTTAGCTCTCACACGTCCTTTTTTACTGGGAAGTACAAATAAATAGCACAGCAAGAGTGACTAGAATGACAGAGAGGCCAGAAAGAGGCTCATTTATGGTGAAATGGCAGGTGGATTAGATCCTTTTTTAAAGGTAATATTACCTGGTGTTTGGAAGTTAAGAGCCACCATCTGGGAGCCACAGAGCCAGAGGCGAAATGGGTCGTAGTTGGATGAGTCGACCCTCTGTCCCTTAGGATAGACGCGTGTCAGTCCCTTCAGGTTGTATTTCAACAACTCAACCGGCTTTTGCTTAACAATGCTTTCTGCCTTGGTTTCCACAAAAGAACGGACTTCTTTGAAATCAGGATTTTCTACACAGGGTAGGGAGGAAAAGGAGCGGTTACTAAAGGAAGACAGAAGTCGACATTCACACTGCATTTCTACTAACACCTTGTTTTACTTTGTTTTGCTTTGTCCTTTAATGCAATAATTGGCACTGTTTTCATGCAGATGTGGCAAATTGGTTGAGCACCAAGTCTGAAAGTTAAAATTGCCTGCCTGCTACATGCGTTGCAGCAGGGCAGATAAGAGTCCATAGTCATGTTCTCATCTCATCATTGGTAATAACGCACTTCTGACTACTATAACATATTTAAATGAGACAGCTTTTCCTGGGTTTAAATAGAGAGAAGAAAGGGTGAGCCAGGGTTAGCCAATGCCTCAAACAATGACTATAATTATAATGTCTTAACCACACTGACAGCTTATTAGAAACATTTGCAAAGAAACTTAAGGAAGAAGGGCACATTTGCTGGCTTCTCCAGCAGCAATAACAAAAAACTGGAATAAGAAGTACATATTCCAGTGTCAGATTCCACACCTGCATTCACACAGACCCCAGTTCTCATATTATGAAACCATATACCATTCCAATAGCTTACTTAAATAGCAAACAGGTCCTTTCAGTAAAATTATATAATGCACAACAAATCCATCTTGAAGGTTTTCACAAACAAATCACAAGTGTTCAGTCAGAGCTCTTCATCTCCAAAAAGTCAACTGACATGTCACTAGCGAGCTTCCCCATGAAAGACACCTATGGGAGGGTGTCCCTAGTTAATTAGAGAAATTTAGACATTTGTGACAATTTTTTTGTGCTCCAGTGCACGATTTCAAAGTGTCACTGAAAACTATACGGGTGAACCGGAACTTCGCTTTCCAGTAGAGAAACGATAGATTATATCTTCAGTTCTAAAATGTCAACTAACATCTGTAAAGATAAAAGAAGGGGTAACGTTTAGATGTAATAGTAAAGGAAATACCTAAATTGTCCTTGGTTTTGCTTGTTGGCTTGCAATAGATTACCAGGTCAGATAATTCAATAGCAATCAATTGATTCTTTTCCCAGTATTTCCTCCTGTTCTCCTGAAAAATGTATCAAAGTTTTAGATTACAGAAACTCCAAGTATTTTGGTAGAAGAACTCCAGGGTATAATTTAATGAAATGACAAAGTTGAACATTCTTTGTTGCCCAGATTCTTATCTGAAACCTTAGACACTTGCACAGATGTAATGTACTTCAAGACCCAATTCAGAGGACAGGCTAACCAAGTGGGTCTAGGTGTTAGTTGGGGTTGCGGTTTTTTTGAGAGGTTTGTTGTGTTGTTTTGGGGTTTTTTAAGCTAGCGTTTCAGTGTTTCCCTGATCAGTCCTACTCAGAATCCTGGCAACTTTTTTTTTTCCTTTTAATGTGGGTCTACTCGATTTTAGTTATATGCTCAACTCTATACCTCATATAAATGCAAAGGTATGAAGAAAAAATGCAAAGGGTAATGACTTGTCTCTATGTTTATTTACAATCCCGAGCAGGACTTAAGTCTTGTTAGTAACTCCCAAAGAGTTGAATTCAAGTCCTATGAGCATCATTCCTGTAGTTTTCTATTTGCGCACCAAACCAATAACGTGATGTACGGAAAATCACGTGCAATCTTCTTGTCATTATCAGTAATAAACCCATTATCTACTTCCATGTTGGCAAACACGCACTCTGTGGAAGCTCAACAAAGGTCTCTGCAACCAGAGACTGGGAACGACTGAAATCAGAAAGACTTGTCCTGAATGGAGATATTTGGGCTGGAGGATTTTCAGACATAGAAGTAATTACAGGATAAAACACGTTAGAAGAGTCCCACACTGAAAAGCAATTAGCATTGGTACAAGAGGTTATGAAGCAGCAGCAATTAGGAAGTTTTCCAAAAGAATTCCCTCAACAGCACAAACTGAAGAGGAATGAAAATCAGAGCTAGGGAACCATGGGTTTCCAGGATGTTTCACTGAACCAGAGATTATATATTGAAGTCTAAGAGAAGTGAAGAACAATATGGCATTTAGACTTGGAAATAACCTTGGGAAAAAGCTGTACAAACCTCATCGTACTTACTGAATGATCCACCACAATTTCCCAGACATTGTTCAACAGTAACCAGAGCTCCAAAGAGCAAAGGACCACTTGCAGGTGCCACAAGCTCATCTTTAGACAGAACTCTCTAGTGATAACCAGGTAGGAGAGCTAGTAATGAACAACCACTCCTAGGAGCATGCCAGGTGCCGGTATTAAACAGAGATGACACGACACGTGAAGCTTAGTTTTATTTTTTGTGTATAATGGACACAGCCCCAAAATAAACTCGTAAAACGCCTGTATAATTTTGTAGCATAGTGATGACTCGCTATGCTTTTTCCTTCCCCAAAACTCAGCCTGTTAACTGTACTGGCAAAAAAGGCCTTTCCTTGTCTTTTTTCCCCTCCCCGTGCAGCAGTCTATCCTGTGAACTTTCTAGAGGCCACACGGTGAGAAAAGCCTCCTGACTGCCAGAAATGAGTTTTAAAACCCCTTTGAACACAGCCTGTTTAATACTTCTCTGAGTGTACAAAGGGAGAAAAAGCTGCCAAGCTCCTGAAGAGCCATTGATGTACCATAAAAAACATTCAATTTAGAGACACTTCTTCTAGGTCATGTTTCTCTTTTTCTCATTTTTATTTCCAAATGAAAGCCTGGCATAAGAAGTGTATCTCTCCTCCCCCAACAATAGGTGAACAGCTCCTGTCACTTCTTCCCTTGCTGAATTTGCAGTCCTCTGATCGAGACACCAACTTGCCTGCTATAAATAGGATTATGATGACCCTCCGAGCATTACCACTCCAGATGACAGATAAACAGCATGAGCCAACATGATACTGAAACACATTTTTCCATCACTCATATCATCCATTTAATAAAAAGTGAATAAAAGCAACAAAGAGTATACTCAAGCATAGTCATTGCAAGGGCCTTTTGGTCATGTCAAAGGCTTTTTAAATACTAGAAAAGATGACAGGGAGGTAAATTAACACATCAGAACGGGAAAAGCAAGTCCTGAAGAACATCTTTAAGCGGCAGTAATTGTAGAGGGACGTAAAACCTAAACTTAGGCAGAATCCTTTAATCTTTAGGCAAGGATTAGGAAATACTACTAAATCCAGAATGTGCCTGTTAGTTACAAATAAATTATTAGCAAAACAATTCCCTATCAGTGCACTGCATTCACTGGAAGCAGAGTTAGCAAACAGGATTTAGAAGAGTTCAGGCAAAGGCAGCTCAGATTTCACATATACTCGCTAATGGATTCACAACTCTGAACAGAATGGTCCGATATTTGAGTTTCTTCTGCTTAACACTAGGATTGAAGCAGCGAAACCAGATGTAAAATTGTATTTTTTTGTATTACTTTGCACACTTCTTCACTGAGGCACAGGGTACAAACCAGACAGTACTCTGCTGAAAATTCCCATTAACATGAATTCACATAGGATTCCCAAAAGAGTTTAGGGAACAAGATTCACAGCATCAGTAAAATGGACAGAAAACCAGCAATATGAAAAGAGTGAAGGACCAGGTGTCAGCAAGGTTTACCACTGTGTGGCAGCTAAAGACAAATCCTATTGTAAATTTACAGCAGTACATTATAAAAAACAATGGATAGATATTTATCAATACCTCTTCTGTAGTTTTCCAAGTGATTTCACGGATACTTTGGTACCATTCAAAGAGTTCTTCTACTTTATCCGTTGCAAACTCAACAGATGGATCTTCTGGATTCTTGGGTTCCAGAATGAAGACAAAAGGCTTGTTGTGTTTCCCTTGTGGCATTTTCACTGTTAGGCAACACAGTAGCAAGAAATTGATACAAAAATACAACGGTTGTTGGTTTGTTGCAATAGAGTATCATACTTTTTCATCATATTAATTGCATTAGCTGTATTAATACAAGTTGATTTTTTTTTTTCAGTCTTTCCTGCTAAACGTAAGAGTTTACTCAACACAGAAAGCCCAGGAGTCCACATGTAAGCACCAGAAAATACATACCAACATTGTACGTATTGAGTACCAGTATGCCACGACAGAGAGAGCCTAACGGATTGTCTTCGATAATCTGAAAGACATGAGTTAATTCCAACCTCAAGTCTTCTCTTGAGCGAATACGCACAGGACATCAACAAATAATAAACATGCACCATTAAATCTAACCTCAGTTTAACTGAAAGCATGCCCACTATAATGTTTAAATGCCTGTTTCCTTATCAAGAATTTCTCATTTTGAGAAACACGTGAGAATCTCTATAGCAAGAGTATATCAAAATGGGGAGTGCAGATTCTGTCCTGACAACTGCACATTTTTCAAGTCTGCTTAAAGCTGTAATGATTGGAGGGGTAGGTGGGGAACCTAATACGTGTGTTTTCCTCCAAAGACTCCTGGTAAATCATTGGGAGTGCTTGAGAACAACAAAAGAATTCAAGATTTTATTTTTAAAACTCAAAAATGTCAAAACTCCTTACTATGGAGCTTTGTTTTCTTCTGTTGAAGATATCTTTGTCCACGATTCTAGACCAGATTTTTAGACGCTTTTGGCAAACACTATAGGGTTAGTTAGGCACAAAAACTTAATAATGGAGTGTGAAATGGCTAGTAAGATGTGTTTGGACACATAGTTTTCTTAATTGCAAATATTAAGGCAGTTATTATACAGGCAACCTAGTTAAAAGTTTAAGGCACATTACTGTTTAACCAAACTATCTGAAAAATCTTAACTGGTATGATTTTCATTAGCAGGGAATCACCATAAACACCTTGTTCTCTCAAACACATTATGCAGAGTAGTAATTGTATAAACCAGACTTCCACTTCCAGTAGGCAGTTTCTTCTAGGGAAACGTGTTGAATAAACCTTAACCCTCACCTGGCTCTCAAGCTCAGCAGAGTTATCAGATGACAGGTCTTCAACATAATTAGATGGAAAATAGTGTTGGACTTTTTCTCCATAATCCCCCTTCCACCTGAATTTAAGAAGAAACGTATATAGAGAAAAAAATAGTTAAAGAGCTTCAACAGGACATTAACGAGGCACTAATCCTCAAGAAATTGGTCATTAATATCTCACACTAGCTTGTCTAGCTGGCTATCACCAAAATGTAAGTGATGAAGTAGCTAAAAGCTCTAACAAAGTGATCATTAACTGTAGAACAGATTATTTCAGAGGGATTACAGTCTCTGTAAACTGCAATTAATGACTTAAGAGGCTTTTTCCCCCTCCAGTACTAAAGATACTATTATATGGTTGATTACCCTGCAGAAACTACAGGGAAACATTAGATTCCCAAGCTTTCCAAGCAATTTACAAGCCAGCTAAGAAAGAAAACCTCTTACGAAAGAAGATGTACAGATAACTAAAAAAGGTGGGATTGATGCCTGAGAAGTAGTTAGCAGAGCAAGGAAAGAAACAGAGCAATGATGACAATAGAGCAATGCGTGACTTCCCAGAATACACAAGTGCTCGGGAAGAATAAATGTAGTAAAGGAAAAATATTGCATATACTGGGCTATAGAGGTTCTGCAGGCTGAGGTTATTGCTGTAGGATAGAGAAAATGGAAAAGACATGAAAGGATACTTGAGGATGAGGGGGTTTGTTTGGTTTGGTTTGTTGTTTGTCTTGGCTTGGGGTTTCGTGGGGCTTTTTGTTTTTGTTTTCTTTTGTGGGTTTTTTTCTTAATGTACTGCCATGAAGATTTATAAGGCCACAGTTAATAACCAGCAATCAGACAATAAGCAAAGATTTTAAAAACAACTACCCATAGCTCAATTTTTTCCTCCATCTAGTAAGTCACCAGAAGTTCTCCTATGAGAAATCTTTGTCCTTACCAGCCTCCAGTTTCCTTTGTGACATTATGAATTAAAGCTCCTCGAGAGAAGCTCAATTCATCACTTCTTTTGGCTCTGTAGTCATACAAGGCTTTCACTGTTCTCTGAGGCTTTAAGAGAAACAGAGCAAAGGGGTCATCTAGGGCTACGGGTCACAAAATGATCAATAATGCAATCTTAAAAAATAATAAAAAGTGAGGGGATTGCATCACTTTTTTTTTGTTGTTATGAAGCTTAGAAAACATAATACTGAAGTTCCAGAGTGACATCTATTGGTGGAAGTAAGTGATGCTACTTAACTGCTATGCTTCAAGTATCAGCTTGGAAAAAAGAAAGAGAAAAAAATAGTATTTCTCTTTTTTGGGGTGCTGAAAGAAGAAAAAAAAAACAAACTACACATTGAAATATCAGCCTTCTATCTTCATTACATATATTCATATGCAGTTGGAGTTTGTAGGCTTAGATGCCCACAAAGCAGTTAACCTGCTGGTCATATTTCCTTTAGGAAGACAACCAGTTTTAGAAGGACAAGCAATTCCTTATCTGGAATTTACTACTACCCAAATTCTTCAGCAGCTATGCAAATTCACTGGCCAAAAAGACTAAAATTAATTCACAGCTACAAAATTTACAAGCAGCTAAAATTTTCTGAGAATTTACAAGCAGGCAGGCCCTAATAAGAATTAAAGATAAGTAGATGTTTGCTGTGCCTCTTATTTTTAAAACATTAAATACATCTTAAAAGAAGACAAACTTTAATAACTCACTAATAAACCAAAGACACCATTTTTATACAGAGAGCTCATAAATAAAGTCTGCACCTATTTGTGCATGCAGGCCATGTTTGCTAATGGAACTGCGATCATTTTGTGCACAAATAACCATGCTCATAAACACACACACTTGGGGTTTACATGTTGTACTTTCTTTCCACAGAGATTTGGACTCCTCCAATTAAATCTTCTCGTAGGTTATTTAATTTGGGGGCACACCTGCATAAGCAAGCATGCCAAATCAAATCACCTCCACAGACCCAACAGCAAAAAGTGCCCAAATTCCTAGTTCAATACTGGATTTGCACACACAAAAAAGTTTGGGTACAAATTTGAATGAGATGCTAGAAAAAAGTGACACACTTCAAATCAAACACACTAATGCTTTCAATTATCCTTTTCATTACTGCTGATAGGGAATAAAAAAGCCAAGTCTCATAATTTTCAGTGGTCTACAGTAAGTATGAGTATTTCTCTTTAAGCTTACCACTGTAGGGGTGATTTCACTGGGTTCCACATACATCTTGACCTCATAGAGGGAGTTTATATCTTTTTCCTAAAAACAGGAAGAAAAAAACCCATGAAGTTAAAGGAATAGAAGATTAATAAAGTGCTTAATGTTAACAGAACATTTATTGCTGAAACCACCTTTCTGACAATACACAGGCAAACAGAAGAGGAGGGAAGCCAGACATCTATGTCTTGGTCGTTTCTATATTTGAATGTATCTGAATATGAGTCTGTTATTTAACCTGTCTGTGCCTCAGTTGAATGAATAGTAAAACACAATGAAACAGCAATACCTCACAAATGTATCTTTTAATCAGTCAAGTAGCTCTGAGATTTTGAATAACCTTCTATGTGTAACCAGGGAAGGTAACACCTACACTTCTGATTTCTGTGTTACAGTACTTTAGTACCAGTATTCGTTTCACTATGAAGTAAAAATTCTAAAAAAATATACACACTTGTATTTTTCATTTTATCCTCTCCTTGTGTTCCTATCTGGACCCAGTTCTAGGATACAGAACTTTAGCTATAGGCAATATTATCAAAAATCCTGAGGTTCCCTTCAGTCCCTTTTAGTCTCCCCAAAATAAATAAAAACCTCAGACTTGCATTACCTCAAGCATGCCAGACATGTTTTTCCTGCAGCTTCTAACAGACGTATATTTGAAAAGAGAAGACAGCATCTCAGCCTTTTCAAAAACCAGTTACATCGTCTCTCTCATCATGAACCATCCATCCAGAAAGTTGGGCTCTGTGCTAAGCTGCTTATCCAGGCTCCTAGTTTAGTCAGTGGACAGAGACAACTATCTCTGGGCGAGATTTCCTCATGCTTATCTCAAAGAGTGAGCTTTCAGAGGTACTTCTCCCTTTTTAACACAGAAGGCAGTTGGACACCATCCCTGAGATGGCTCCAGTGTGGTGAAGCGAATTGTGCTGCCTGTCCAGAGCGAGGCACAGCAGAATATTTCATTTTTTTCTGAAATGCTTAGCGATTGGCATCTGCAGGATCACTTTAAGATCTCTGCCCACTCCAGCAACAGAAGAGAGGGCCAGCTGCAGGTGAGGCTGTTATCAAAAACTCTTAGCAGAGTTTTTGATCCCCCACTTCACAGAGCAGCGTTTCTAATCAAATCCCGAGGAAGGCAGGAGTTGACCTGTAATCGAAGGTGAAGCTCTTTCCTTCACACATCTCAAAACCTTTGTGAGAGAAGTCAGCACAACCACCTCAGTTTCACAGACAAGAAAACTACCTGGTTAACCTCCCCAAAGATCACGTACCACAGCCAGAACCAAACCCAGCACCTCCAGGCCTAGATGTGGGACTCCATCTGCTACAACGACTGGCGCTGGGACACAGACCATCGCTCACCGTGCTGTAGCGCTCCAGCAGCTCCTCGGTCACCGGGTAACGCAACTTCATTTTCCTGTACAGCGGATGCTTCTCGTAGTACGTTACCAGCTCCACTAAACTCTCAAAATAGGCTGAGGTTCCAAGAACAAAATGACGACCTTCTTGCTGAATTCGGAAGTGCTTCACCTTCCCCTCCGCTCTGTGGAACAAGTGCAGGTGCTGTAAATGGTTTTGGTACGTGTAGTGAGAGCATCAGTGCTGTGAACTGGACCAAAACTGCTTTGTGCATCTTCACCACATCAAATAATTCCTCCCTCTTCCAAAGCCTCTTTTATTCACATTGAATTCCAGTTGCTTGATTCAATTCACAAAAAGACAGTCTCACTTTTCTACAATGTACAGAGCCTTGGAGCAAATCTACGGTTTTGCTTAAATTTCCCTATTTTTTTCCTCTACAGACAGGTATTCTGTCATCTTTACACTAACACATATGTCTCTGATCAGACTGACAGACCCCCTGGCATCCGCTGTAGCTGATCTGCCACTGTCCCTAAGCGACGGACACGTTCTTCTCAGAACGAGCAGCTGTCTCTTCCCTATACTCATTTTGATAACAACAGAAATCCATTTTGAAAGAAAAAAAAACCCAAAAACCAAAAAAATCTTGTGCTTGAACACAAGGTTTGCACTTGCATTGCTAACAGTAAAACCATCCACTGAGAACCATCCCACCCACAGAAAACCCCTGCATCCTTTTCAAGCTGCGGAGGTTGTGGTACTTCTTGTTTTCCCCGCTGTGAAATTGTTTTATTGAGATGCCGCAGCTCAGGCTACTTCAATAACTTTATATAATACTTGGTAATAACACTTGGTAACAGCAGAAAGCTTAAAACCAAAGTACACAGGTGACTGGGAAATTCTAGACACCTTCAATACATAGTAAGGTATGTAAATACGAGGGAAAAACAACCAATTTTATATGTTGCAGAAATATGCATTTTCAGAGAAACACAATTTTATTTGAAGGCATGATGGAAAATACCGCAATTCTATACATTGTATTAATATTGCTGCAAGAACCACAGTTTCAAAAATATTTTTCCCTGGTTAAAAAAAAAAGTTTCATTTTGACATTTCATTTTGGCCAGTTATATGACAGGGCAGGATTACAAGGGCATAAGGACCCAGAATCACTGCTGAACCAGCACCAAAGAAAACTTCAGAATAACACCCTGTAGTAAGGAGTGTCAAGGAAGTGAAGAAGGACTGTGCACAGTTCTGTACGGGAAGAAAGGGACAGTCTGTGCAAATACTCTTTATAAAAGCATCAAGGATTTTTCCAGTCACAAATTAACTCTTATATGCATTGCCATACGTGGACCTGCTGCACAAATTACCATGCTAATTACTCAAAGTTTGAAAGCAATAATTCTATGACTCTGAAAAAGACCACTTCATTTTAAAATAAAACAGAACAGTGTTGGGCTACTAGGGAATGTCGTCATATCTGGCTTTTCTTACCTGAAAGTCATGGCAAACGAATCAGGTTCATCTCTCTTTCTAATCAGAAAGGCTCCATCTCGAGGAATTCGCATCAGCATGTCTTCTGCCTCTCCCCGACTCAAGTTACTATAGTACCAACTACAACAGTTAAAAATCAAAACGGACAAAGGATTACAAAGCTTGTCGAGTGTCGTTCAGTAAGAATAACATGCAATGTTATTAACAATACTTTCAAACATTACAAGAAAAATTCTGCATTGGATTTTCCCCATCTTGCCACCTATGACAGCAGCTTATTACAAAACATCGTAACGTAGCAGCTTATTTTGGATGAAAGCATCAAGAAGAGATCAGAACACCTTGCCTGTCTGAAATGATAGAACATAAATCTGCATTTCTTCCTGAAACAAAGGCGCTGGATCCTGCTTTTAGTCTGCCATTCAGTTTTCAGTAGTTTATTCAGAGTTTTCACATAGTAGATTTAAGGAAAAGCCCAAAAAGACAAAAGAAAAACACCAGGCATTTGAATTATTGTATTCAGAGCTTCATTTTGTCTTTCATTGTAGGGATACACCTATCTTAGACGTAATGTGCCTTTAGTGAAGCTGTGGCCACTTATTCTGGCAGTACATCTCCACCTTATACAGAAAGGCAGGAAAGTCTAACCCTTAAACTCTACCCCTCCTTCTCACTGGCTTCCAAAGTTATCTGTGGGTGGTCAGTGACTCCCAGAGCACAGGGGCAGGCGAAAAAATAAGTTTAATGTCACAGATCAATACTTCACATGCAAAGGAGATTTACTTTTTCTCACTGAAAAGAAAACTGAACGAAGGGCAGTGATGACAGTGTTCTGCCAGCAAACAAGAGCAAGCTCTGCCTGGGATCCACATCAGGCAAATACCAGCTGGAAATAACCACCCAGCTATACTGCTCCTGGCAGCGTGGGGCAAAGTCAGCCTAATCATCTCTGACAGGGGTGAGGGGAGAGCAGGATTAGGAAAACGTAACTATTTGGGCTCAGTGCCCCAGTAACGGTGTTTCCAGATGGCACAGACCATGACCACTTAGTTGCCAGACCACAGCCAAATACTAAATACCTAATCCAACCCACCGGGTGTTGTAAAAACACTGAGCCGAGAAAGAAGGAATTGGCACATTTCCACAGCGTTACAGTTCTCGCTGATTTTCCCAGTTGCTGATGCTAAATTGCTTTCGCAGTGACTGTCCTCTGTTGTACCAGGTCCTCACAAAGTCAGTGATCTTACTCAGCATAGAATCATTTCAGCTGGAAGAGACCCTCAGGATCATCGAGTCCAACCATAACCCAAACTAACTCTAGCACTCTTTCAGGGAAGCCTATCCCTATGACACCCGTGACCAAGGAACACTCAGGCGTGCTCCAGAATGCAGGGAATTTTCTCTGCAAAAATCCAGGACGATCTAAACCAATGCCAAGGACACTGACAGAACAACCCTGCTGCTTGCCTTCCGCTGTACGTACTCTTTAGTCTCGTGAGGGCTGGGATTAGGCACAGCATCAGTCAGACGCAGCTCAAACTCAGCACATCGCAAGTGGGCCTCCTTGTAGTGTTGAATGAGATCATAGATGCTGTCGAAGGTGAGGTTGTCCGTCAGGTAGTATTTCACAGCATCCCCATCACTTGAAGAACGGATACGGCAGTGCTGGACTCTGCCTGACCTCCTGCAGAAATGAAGAGGGCCATAAGGAAAAGGAAGGTTTTACAACAGGTTTTCTTCTTTTGAAGCATTTCCTCACTGCTCCTGGTTAACTAGCTTGCCAAGAGGCAAGAAATCTGTATCATCTCTTAAAACAAGCAAAGTAAGAGGGGCAACAAAAATCCTGACAAGTAAGATTACAGGACCAAAACCAATAATTGTGAATGCACAGTGCATTGAAATCTGGTATATGCTCACTCCCTGACAGCTCTGTGGGTCAGGAATACATCTGATACACTAACTGAAGAGACTAAAACAAAACCAAACCAAAATAAAACAAAAACAAACAAACAAAAAATCACAAAAACAAACCACACACAACACCCTGAAAATTCTTTATCATTTTTCCTCTAGAGGACCCTTTGATGGAAAAGATCAATCTCTGCTGCTAAAGGTTAACTCATGAGACTACATTTTCAGTGTAGAAATCAGTAATTTATCCCAAAATTAAAAGATCAAACTTCAGCCCACTTATTGAGGAAATAACCAATCCTACATCCTGCCAGAGCACTAGAAAAGTTGGGGGAAAGGGGCAGAAAATCAAACCAGTCAGTCCTCTCTTGACCACTGTAACACTTCAAATAAAGACTACTGTGCCAAAACCCGCTACACTACACTGAAGTTTAATTCAGAAAATAGTCTTTCACAACCTCATCAATAACATCCTAGGAATTACAGCAATCCCTTATTCATATTTCCTCTCAGCTATAAATGCATACTTGAAAAATACAGACATTTTTGTGTGCCATAAACCAAACAAAACCCACATAAAATTTTGATGACAGTCACCGTACCAGAATGACAAGGTGCAATCATTAGGGAAAGCCTCACTTTCCCTAACTAGGAATGTTCCATCCTTGCCACCCATTTCAGCACAATATTCCTGGAGCAGCTTCTCAGCAGTTGTTCTCCCCTCCTTCATTTTCCCATGGAACCATTTCTCTTTTAAGTGCAGTTCAGTACGTTTCACCTCCTAGACCAGAAAATAAGAATTTTTACAGTGCGTTTCTGATTTTATGACTTCGAAACAAAGTACTTGTTATTGATATAGCAATCTACTGTTTCAGGATTTCAGCTCTTCCTAGCCCTGAATTCTCCTCCCACAAACAAGCCAGTCACCTTTACAGCCACTCTTGACTCTCCTCCCCATTCAAGCCGTTCCTCTGGAGCAGTGATCAACTTCAGCCTTATTTTAATATCTAATCAATAGGAAGTGAAAGAATGCAGCAATGCAAACACTGATTTATATTTTCAAGGCAAAACACCCTACTGCTAATTCACAGGGTTTCTCATCAGCTTTTTCCAGGATTCATCAGTGTTCTTCCTTACACATTAGTTATTCTACTGACATTAACATCTAGGTGAACAGGTACAATGTTCTGCATATGCAGAGAGATCTCTGAACCTTGCACATACGTGTTACCCACGAAAGGGAGCGCATGGAAACCCGAAAGATGAAACTAGAAACCATGCTGAACGTCACTGCTATTGCAACCATTACCGAACCTCACGTTTCTTGCTTTACCAGGCACAACCACCAGGTAAAACACGCTCACCTGTGACAAACACCTCGCAAATACGAAGTGAACAACATGCCCTGTGTAAGAGGTGTGCTGTATTACTACCACAACAAATCTTGGTTCATCATACTGTCTAATTTGAGAATAGCAATATTACTTAGCCAAAGGCACATAAAGACTTTGATTGCCAGTGCATGCAGCAGCATTTAAGTACCAAAATTATATTTCCTTGTCTTTGTACTCTTCTGCACAAGTCCTCAATTAGCCAAGGGAAAAAGTTATTTTATTAAAAATAGGGCTAACTGGAGTACCTTGGCAAAGCCCCTTAAAATTTTTTATCTCCAGATACACTTGTTATCTGACACCAATCCTCTACAACTGGAGCACCAGCATAGAAAATATGCATCTGTAGACACTGAAACAATCAGTGAGAATAAAAACAACATGCTTAAACAATACAACATAGCCATCACCTTTGGAGAATCTTCATCAGCATTCTGTTCTATGTCATCGCTGAATGAAAGCTTCTCGTCAGCAATAGCACAGTAGTGCCGAGTCCATTTCTGAAAGTTGAGAGATATTAAAAACATTAAACAAGACAGAGGGAAACTCATTAAGGACAATTTCCAAACAAGCTGTAAAAATAAACAAAATACCTTCTTCCCCTCAGTCACAGCTGTTCAACTGACAATATTATCTCACAAATATTGAGAAAATCCATGTAAATTTCCAATATTACACAAGCTAGTAACAGACTGTAGCAAGTGTCATATAAATGATACCTGTTCTATAGAGTCCCACATGTAAAGTTCTCCTTGTTGCTTTTTTTCTTCTTTCTTGTCTTCCAAGTTCACATCAACGTCTCCCTTTGGCCCCAGTTTTTTGTGCTTAAAAACAAAAAACAAAACCCACCACATACATACACTCATGTAGAATAATCTAGAAAATTAGTCATAATATTTCACCACATTCAGTATTACTGGAAGTATTTCCCTCCATTGTCCATCCACCTTCTATCCGTACAATAACAACAGCTGTTCCACAAGGCTTTATGCAACGGGGGTGGATTTTCTTTCTTTAAAATGTAAATATCATAATAAAGGTTAAAAATTTAGCAGAGGTATCACTCAAGCAATGAAGAAAACAACTAGTTTGGTAAGAGCTTACCATTGTTTAGAGGACAGAAAACATGAAGTGACACATATAAAGAAATAAGGATAAAACAAGAATCCCTCTGCAGAGAGCAGGACATAAGGAATTAAAATGAAAGGTTTCACTCTTCTGCAAGAAAAATGAGCAGAAGCAAAATCTTTTATGAAAAGAGGGGTAAGTTCTACTTTCTTGAGAGTGATCATGAAAAACTGTGGCTCAAGGGGCTAAGAGTAACATCAAACATTGAACTGCAGTTAATGATAGGATTAATCATCTCATATTTAGTAGTTCTTAAACACATTCAGTTCCGCATAGCCTACTCTAGGTAGATTGCAATTTGACAGGTTTATCTGAAAAATCCCACAGGCCCCTAAAGTAGGAGGTGCCCCTGTTTACCGAGAACATTTTCCAAACAAAAGCCAGATAACACAACCAGCTCACTGCCAGGTGCTGATCTGTTTAAAGACTCTTTGATGCTCTTTTAGACAGGACAGAGGGATACAGATATTCTCTCATGCAGACTCACAGTAGTCTGTAATTCTCTTTAAATCAGATCTGTCACATTATTATTCATGTGCCTATGCAACACCCTTCTATGCTCTGCAAGGTAATGACAGTTTGGAGGGAAAAAACCACCCAGAAACCTAAACACAGAACTTTTGGGGTGCTATTATTTCCAGTCTTACATTCAAGAGTTGTATGCTTACAACTATTAATATCTACCCTTATTTCTTCTGTTCAAAAGTTTAATAGGATGCAGTACTGTCACAAGAACTGGAAACCTGAAGCACGGACAAAAGTTACTATTTTACTAAAGGCATCAAGAGCAGCCCCCAGATTCTTCACCTAATTTTGCCTTTTGATAGGTTCTACTGCAGTTTCAATTTGAGAAGTCATCTTTCAGTTACCTGCCTCATGTTGTTGCACAACAATAGCGAGTAAAGCATCTGTATTGCCCAGAAGGAAATACACCCTAACACTGACTGTCTTCTAAGAGCTTCACAAGTGGCTCACTAAATTACATACGTAAATCACACCGAGTTAGCAAATACCCACAAATTTTTGCAGTTTGCAAACAATCCTGACAACTTAAGTGTGCAGCCTGCAAGTACTTTGGGTTTCACTCGAATAAGAGGTATTCTTTGAAAAACAAAAAACACTTTAATTACACTAATCAAACTTCCTATTCAAGAACATACTTTTACCATTTTTAAGCAGGCTACATTGAGTTAGAAGTCTATGATGAGCATCTGTGGCAGTGAACTCCTGCTGAAATTTAGCAGTGGCATTTCAGGAGCTGGAAGACCTTTAGAAAAGAGCCGACATTCAATCCGGCACTTGAACTAGCAACAATTACTGCAAAGAAAACCAACAGCAAGCAGTTTAATGTGTTGCGTTACAGAACTCCACGCAAAATGTTACTCCATGCAAAATGTTACTAGCACATACTTCAAGCATGGGGTCTCTTGTCTCTCGAAAGGAACTGACAGCTCAGCTGTGAAGCCAGAAGTGGTGTTTCTGGCTCGTGTTCTTGTTTTCCTGTTCTATCGACCACCACACAAAGCAAACCTACCTTGATGATGATTTTTTCTTTCAGCTGGGTTGGTGACGGTAGCTGATCTGCACTGGCTTCAACGGGCTTCATTAAAAGCTGGTCCCCAAACACCTCCTTGAACACTTTGGCCATGTGCCGCTGCTGCTCCACACTACAGTGCTCTTCAATTGACAGAATGACTGGGTATCTTTGATGGAGCAAAGAAAGGTGAATGAACAAAATTTCTTTTTGCTACAATTGGCAAGGCAAGGAAAACGGCTCCCGCCCTCACCCCTCAGATCAAAGAAAATGTTTAAAGCAAAGAAAAGGGATAGAGGTAGACACACAACAGATAATAACAGATGTGCAATCACAGAATCGTTAAGGTCAGAAGGGACCTCTGGAGGCCACCTAGTCCAAACCCCTTCTTTGGGAAGGCCCAGTTTCCAGGTTAGATCAGTTTGCTCATAGCTTTGTCCAGCCAAGATTTGAGTATCTGCAAGGACAAAGATCCTTTCCAAGCTCTTCAGGCACAGTTTCAGCGCTAAAGCACCATTATGTGAAAATTTGTTTCTCTTCTCCTCAGAATTGTGTCTGTTTTCCTTCACATGCACTCTGAGAAGAGCCTGGCTCCAACTTCTCTGTAATAATCCACTAGGCAGTGGAAGACACCAACCAGACTCCCTCATCAACCTCTTCTCAAAGCTAAAAAAGCTTAGTTCTATGAGCTTCCCCTTGGATATCATGTGCTCCAGCTCCAATATTGAAAACTGAGGCAGAGAAAGCACTGAGTACTTCAGCCTCCTCCAGTCACTAAGTCTGCTGTCCAAATCAGCAGCACATTTTTCTTCATTTTCCTTTTGTTGCAATTCTACCTGTAGAAGTCTTTCTTGCTGTCCTTCGCATCCCTCAGCAATTTAATCTCTGAATGAGCTTTGGTTTTTCTAATTTTGTCCCTGCATATCCAGGAAATATTTCAATATTTCTTCTGGGTAGCCTGTTCCTTAATGGAAGTAGGGAAAGCATCACACGGCATTCATGGTACTGATGGTCTGAAGCCATAAATTTAAGACACAGTATTCAGCATTTGAAGTTTCACACTTCAATTTAATAAAAGAAGACCCAAGCAATGAGATGGGAGCCACTTTAGGGTACTTGCTATCTTCCTTAGCAGCAAATTGTAATGTAACGGGACTTTCCTCAAAACTGAATCTATTAAAGACCCACGTTTAGCAATAATGAAGACTACTGAAATGTCATTATTCTCCTATTACTTTTTGCACTAGATTACAGAGAAAATAAGTTCAGGAAGGTCTAAGCATACAAAAATGGGCTTAAGGAAAGTAAATCAAAACTTACTCAGATGTAACAAAGGCATGATCTTTGATTGCCTGAACTACATCATCAAATTTGATCTTTGTTGTCCGTGTCCATCCATGGTAAATGATGGGTTTCCCATCAGGACCATCCCAGCAATCCACTAGGAAAAACAAGCAGTGGAAAAACAAAAAGACCGAGCAATTACTTAAATAATTCTAACAGAAAGAATACACCCACCTTTTCAGCATTTCATATATTGAGTCATACACCTTAATGTTCTAATAAAATATTCTATCAGATGACTTTACATCTCTCACAGAGGAAATTAATTTCACTTAAGTAAGAGCAATACAGATAAAATACAATGTAAAATTTTCCCAAAGCATTGTCATGTGGGAAACTAGAACAATAATTTTCCAGGGATAAATACACTCCAACAAGTGGCAAGTCGACAGCTTATCCATTTTGATGATTTTAACCCCGGAACTCCGATTTGAGATACATTTTGCCTTAGCCGAATTGAACAGGCAGTAGCAACAAGTTTTATGAAGTAACTGGTGACATAATATGAAATTGAGGTCAAATTTTTCAACAAGGTACACAAGCACAGGGATGAAGACACATACACGGTTAGCAGAAAAATACACAAAGATATCAATTGACTTACAAGCAAGTTAAACAGGATGAAAAATGGCACTGAATTACAAAAATCTCTGTGCCTTAGGCTTGTCTGTATTACAATGAAGGCAAATAAGCTATCTATCTACACTAAATACGTAATTCTGGTTGAAACCATATTCTTTCATATAGTAGATCTGACATTGAATTTTTGGTGTACAGCGAGACGAGATTTAGAAAGTCCTTCTTAAAATTCCAAGAGAACAAGAATCCAAGCAAGTGAACCAAGGCAATACTGAGGCACAAGAAAAACAATTTAGGGAATCGGTGTTTTTTATATGACTAACTTCAACTTCAGAAAACAAACTGGTTCTTGATTTCAGTTCTTTTTTCTTTCTTGGTAAACAAGGGAAACTTTACTTCTATGGAGAGCATGTTACAAACCACTCTACAAACTCTTTACTCACACTCAATACATCGACATCCCATTCTAAGGCACCTGATGTAAGCCTCTGTGGAGGATTCACTTCGAAGCTGGTCTCCTGTCAGATATCTAAGGAATAAAAGGAAATTGTAAAAGACAGGCAGTCAATTTCATCCATTTCCCACTCACTGTTTCTCCTGTCATGAAGACTGTTTGTTGATTTTTTGATTGGTTGGGTTTTGTTTTGTTTTCCTTGCAATGGAAGAACTGAACTCTGCTGAACCTGATGCGATCAGATTTTTGAATGGATCGAGTTATAGGAGGTTAAAGCCTCAATCTAAACATCAATCAACTCAAACTGACACACTTCTACAGAGCAAATAAATCATGAACTTCGAAACATACCTAAACCTCATCGTGCTGAGGTATGATCATTTTGGAACAGATGGAGAGGGTATTGAGAGTGATACCACAGCCTAAAACTTCAAAATATACCTATAAGCTGTATCCGTATCTGCCTTATTTCACTCCCTGCAATATTTCATTTGTTCACCTCTCCTCCCTCTTTTTACACCTTCCTGCTTTTCATTACAATGCTAGATGAGCAAATACCTTTCATTTGAAGACAGTTCAAACTCATCATCACATAGGTTCGTACTTGAGCTAAAGAGCTTGAGTACCACAGACTGTCGAGGAAAAGGGCTGGATACCTTACACACAAACTACGGACATCGGCAGCTCAGTTGCTAGTCACAAAATTCTAAAACCAGTAACAACCAAAATACAGTCCTCAGGCCTTCAAGCCTCTGGCTGTAGAATAAATTCAAAATAACAAAGAAGAGCGTGGATAGCAAACGACGCTCTTCCTCTGCCTCAGGGACTTCTGTCTGCTCCGAAACTCGAAACTCATTACCAGGCAAAGACCACGAATAGCCAAGTCCTCATCAGCAGATGTGCTCATTTAAGGTCTCCATATTCCTGCCTTGCTCAGGACCAAATCTTAGTCCACTTTGTGACACTGTAAACTGTCAGAGTATCTATTAATAGTGCACATCACTGACTCCTTCCCCTAGGCAACAAATCCACACAAACAGTGTGGGATTTTCCCACAGGACAAGTGGGGTCCTTCTGGCATTTCTATGTTCAGGTACAATTAGTGCTGACATTAGCTCAGTGAGGTTGTCGGTGCTTGGAAAAAAAATGAAGCTCCCTGAATAACTTTAATTTCTGAAAGCAGAAAGGCTGGAACTGTTTCAACTCAAGACTTCTTATTTTTTGTAACAGGATTCAGGGTTTTCCTCTTCTCTTAGTGTGTCTAAGATCTTAAGAGAAGGCGAAAAAGGTATCCCACAAACTGTATTTGCCACATTTACATTATGCTTTAGGAAGGTTTCACAAATCTGCACAGTATATTTCTGGCATTATCAGAAGTATTACTTTCTCCTAACATGCTAGGTCTGTTTGAACAGGGATAGACAATGGAAATTTTGATCACTTACGTATTATGAGAGGAAGAAATCCAGTAGTGGGACAAAGGATTATTCATGTCCTGTGCATCTATTGAATCATATTTCTCATCCCAAATACTGTTTTCTTTTGCAAAAAGGTAAGTAAGGAACTATAATACAAAGAGAGAGACTGAATTTAAATGCTTTTACCACACAAGACTGAAAGAAACCCAGCAATGCAGCAAGAGAAGCCTAGAGGATCTGCCATCCAATTAACAAACTAGGAACAAGCAGTGAAAGACAGAAATCCACGATGAGTTATTAAAAAGTATCATTATTTTACCTCATCAACAAAGAGGAAGGGTTCAGCAGTTTCTCTCATAGTGTCATCAATAAACTTCGTCATTCGTTCTCTGACTTTACTGAGATCTTGTGCCCAAGATTCCTTCAGATAATAATAACAGAGTAGAAAAAAATCTTGAGAAGTGGCACTATGCTATACAAAATCAAATAAGGAACAGAGAGACCTACAGATGTCATTTACTTCCCTCTCATCTGGCAGGTTTACTGCCAATATATTCTATTGTACCCGCGTATCTTAAGAGTCTCCTCTATAATGTCTAAAGGGGAGAAAGAAGATCTCCATCTAAGTACCTTTATACAGATTGAAGGCTCACAAGATACTGTATATGTACACAAATGCACACACAGAGAAAAAAGCTGGCCACCTTGAAGGATCTGCTTTAACTATAATCTCATTTCTAAGTGCAGTCTGAACGTCCTCTTAACACAGTGCAACAGGGAGAAAAAGAAAGTAGCAAGCTTATACAGGAAGTGTAGGTCTCACTTTTCAATCGTATTTGCAAACCTGGAGCTTAGCAGCATCTAGAAAATATCACACCATTTTTCTCATGGTGCTTGTGCTAAATAACATACTAGAAGACCATGAAGACACGGTTCCAATCCTTATCTGCCTGCTGGTATAGGACACCAAAGCAGCTCTATTCAACAGAAAATTAACTTTGACTCGATTTCAAGCAGTCAGCTCAGCTTTTTATGTAAAAATAGGTTACTGCTGCTAAACTGGGGCCATGGTCAAGGCATTACCCCAGATGCAGCTATGATGACAGCTGTATCCAGGCCAGGCTGTCATCTTTGACATACGTCCAGTGTTTATTCGTAACCTCGTCTGTTTATCTACACGACTAAACGGAGACCTGTTAAAACCTTTTTTACTTTGTTCACTCTCTCGTCCTCTCGTGCACCTTCGGAGTCTTTGCATAGATGAAAAATAATAGTTCTTGTGAACTTCAACAGCAACAAATAAGGAGAAATCTTTCCAAGGTCTAGTATCACAGCTGACATCAATCATATTCTATGACACATCACATTTATTTTTAATGAGCATAGAATTCTGTGAGACAATCTCAAGAAAAAGAACTCAACATTTCTGCAGCCTTCCCACCTGCTGCTCATGTAGCAGGAATCTCTGAAAGTCATGGAGATGAACTGCTGAAGCATCTGGGCGGTCAGTATTTCTTAAAACAAAAAAAGAAAGGGAAAGTGAAGCTAAAGAATTAACAGAGTAAGTGTCATCAGATGTTACAGCAGAAAATGACATGGATTTGTATCTTGGATTTACAGTATAAATGTGCTGCCACCACCAAGAGACTTTTTATTACTTCGATAGAATTTTGATTAGGCTTGTAATAGTGTATTATCTAATTGCTGTATTTTGAGACTTTAAATAAAGCCTCCTGGATTCCTGATGTATTTTTCATAGTGACTCACTGGCAAAAGTATCAAATCTCTGCCCATTGCTTTGTAGCAAATGAGCAGCATTCACTTGACAAGGTGTTGTTAAGCTTAGTTGAGGCATATGGAGACACCGTTCTTATAAATTACCACAGAGCCACACTTCCACAAATAACTCCTCCCATGTATTATTCAGATGATCTGTAGTAGGTCAAAACCTCCTAAAAAAGGATGCGAGATGCAGCTGCACCAAGAAAAAGCAGCACAACTGCTTTCTCTTTTGTAGGACAAAAATGCTGCATCATCTGGTACCAACAAGGTATTTATAACCTACCCATCCTCACTAAATCTGTGCTTTCAAGCAGTCCCACAAGGTTTAGTTCATATGACATGACCAAGGGCTAAGGAAATACACAGTACACTCTGAGCAAACTTTTAAAGTAACTTCCTTAACCTGTTAGTGTAATACTCAAAACCAAGACAATCTGGTTTAATTCACAGTCAAAATGTGAGCAATGCCTGTGACCTCCCTTTTCATGCTGTACACAACTTTCTTAAAATTTCAAGTCCACCAAGTGAAAGATGCAGAAACTGTTACTACCAGCATTCTGCTCAAGTGTAGGTCAGGCCACCACACCACCCTCCAGACTGAATTTAAAATTTCTCCATCAAATTGTCCTTCAATAGTTCTGTTCAGCTCTCAGTAAAATCAGAGGATGCGCTAATTTGCTTGTTGAAGTCCATGCCATTTTTGTAGTCGGAAGGTTAAAAACATTTATCAAATTATATTCAGCACTTTTTTCCACGATAGGTTCACCTTTCTGAATGCAGGAAGATGTATCATTTCTTTTCACTTATTAAAGCATCAGAACAAAAAAACAGTGAAGCAATTAAAAAAATAATCCTGCAGCACTACAACCATACGGAAATGTGGAAAAAATAATACAAATGAAGAATCTCACCCAAGAATGAACACAGAGGAATCCTTTTTGAATTCATCAAGAATCTTAAACAAAACACAAAAAAGGGAGACAAGATAAATAACAAAAGAATAAGCAATTTTCTACCTAATGCCTTCTAATAATGTCCATTGGTCTGGGAAGGCGAAATACATGTATTTCTGCTCCAGAGAAGCTGCATACAAGTTGACAAGACACATTTTGAATTAAATACATAAGAAAAAACATGCTGCCAAGGCTGGCACATGCACTTCAGGCCTTTCAGCATGAATACATGCAATTTTCAAGCAAAAAACTTGCTGTTGATAAAGCACCTTATACACACAATCAGTCAAGTCTCTAGGGCACTTCTATTGTTTGATATCCCAGAAAAACTGCAATTACATATCATCCATCACATTTATTCACCCGAATATAAAACCCAAATTGCTTCCAGCTTGGAGCAACACAGTTACAGATCACAGGAAACTTATTAACTGACCCAAAGCAATTGTTGAGCAAACTGAGGAGTTTCTCTGAAATAACCTGGAGAGGCGATAACAGGAGTTTAAGGAAATCAGAAAGGCTCTGTATTCTGTTTTACTCTTCAGCTTTCTGCTCAAGCTAATTAACTAGACTTTCATGGCCAAAATTAAAACCCTTTCAGTAAATGGAGATTCTTTATTACTTCACAGTAATTTCAGTATCACTTTTAAACAGCACAATAAAGCTCTATTGCCAAAAGAAGCAACACTACTTTGACTACCGAAGCTTCTATTTCAGCAAATGCAAGTTGAATCAACTATAAGCACATGTCGTTATGCAAGTAATTTCAAATTACGTGTTTCCACAAAGTTTTAAAGGTTCCTGACTTTCAGAGTCACTAAATGTACGCAGTTTCCACCGACTTCATGAATCTCTGCAATGAATACAGGGAAACAGTAGTTGGGCAGTTTCCCATCTTGTGATGGACTCACCACCAGTAATCTCTAAGCATGAACGATGAGAACAATAGCTGTTATACGATGCCCAGGATACATCCTCATGATTTACAGAATGTTCTTAGCGATAAATATTAATGCAAGTACGGAAAACCTCGCTCTTATCAGTAAACAGATCAGCCAAGCCTAATGAAAAGACATGCTACATCCTGAATAAACTCAGAAGAAAAGTTCTTCCTAGAAAGCCCATTGCATCTGTGCATATCTCTGCTGCCACAGAAGCAGCAATATCAATGTCTTGTTCATCTTCTTAAGCCAATTGCTGATGGTGACTGTTATCTATAAAGTTCTGTGCTACACCCTTTTGCTGTTACAAGAACGGGGAAATAAGAAAAATTAGTAATAACGAGAAACAAAAACCAATCAGCATTCATTCTTTCTTCCGATCAAGCAATTAAACAGCATGAAGACTACTTATGAAAAAGCTTACCGATTTCTGCTGTTCAAACATGATTTTCTTGTAGAACAAATGAAATTGTTCAAAACTAAGATCTTCCTTGTGAGCGCCTACTTCCTACAATAGAAAGTAGCAGAGAGTGAATTTAGAATTCCCTGAACTGCATTTGCACGGCAAACAAGTTGCTCTTACTCCAGCTGCCGCCTTCTGACACATTCTGTTCTACTCCACTTGTTTTAACCACTTGGGATTTTTAATTCTTTTTATTATTTTTAATGCAAAGAAGTAAACAGATTGTTGGTTTGTTACACAGTGCTTCTAACCCACATCTTTGGCCTGGCATTTTGTATCGTGACTTCATTTCCACTTTGTTACTGAAAGTACCTCATTTAGTCATTGTTAGCTGGAGCAACAGAAGCAAGAATGTAGGCTTTAGGGGTGGGGAGCTGGAAAGCAGGAAGAGGTGGGGATATTTAAAATTCCTGTAGGAATCAAAATGATCTTCAGAAGTTATTAACACAAGTTGGACTGAAGAGGTTATCACTTGATCATATTGCAAAAAAAAAAAAAAAAAAAATCTTTTATATGATTTTTATCTTAAAACATAAAACAGTTTTCCATCCTCTTGCACAGTACCAGCACTAGAGCTCAAAACCCAGCGTTGCCTTTGGTCAGCCATTCAATGAAAAGATGGAGCATTTATATCTATATTTTCTTATAGTCTTAGACATAGGCAAAGCCAGGCTGAGAAATTAACCAATATAATTTATTTAACTGTACATGGCAAGAAGCAAAAATACAGTCAGTGTCCTGAAAAGAAATAACAACACATATCAAATAATACCAAACAGATATAAGTTATCAGGTAATTACCGCAAATTTATCCTTCAAGAACTTCATGCTGCTCACTTTGAAGTTCACTTGGGGAAGGACAGTTTTCAGCTCTCTAAGACTGATACTGGAAGAAAAAAAAAGGAAAAAAAGAAAGATTGTAAAAATCCCACAGTTCTGCTGTATCTAGCCAGCTACTAATGTATTTTCTATCAACACAAACACATGACTATCGAAACATTTTGGGTAGGGCTCATCTCACAAAGCTGTAGGCTTCTATAAACATAACATCCACACGTGAGCAAACTAGACATGTTGAAAACAAGGAGGTGCAGCTTTCATTACCATTATAACCTTTTTCTCCAGCTGTTATTCACTTTTATGGTAAAATTGATTTGCAGCAGCAAGACTCCCCTTCTCCAATACCTGAACACAACCTCATCCTCCTCTCACAACCAAGTCTCCCCAGAGAGGAATTACCTTCCAGGTCATTTGCACAGACCTGCTGACCCTTTCTTCAGAGTTTCAGGATGTCCAGTGATACACAAGCAACATTTCAAACCCCAAAGTTTTCTAGATAACAGCCAGACCTTTCAAATAAGACATACTTATTTCAGATTTTAAGCAAAGTAGTGCTTACATACACCAAGTATTTAAGCAATATTTACAAAGCTAAATTTATTATTATTATGAACAGAGAGAACTTCCTTTGGATAGCGAAGAACGGAAATCAGGTTGCATGTTCTAAGACAGAGTCTGAAATTCTGGGTAGGCACCGACGTGAGGTCTCAATGAGAAAGACGCAGCGTTAGAGTGGGACACGTGGAGGGCACAGGGAAAAGTCACAGAGTGGAAGATGAAGGGAATCCATGGCAGCAAAAGGAAGCAGGGAAGAGTCACGAGAACACGGGCACAGCATCCATGGGTCCTACTGGCAATGCCCACAAAACATTAATGCAATACCACCAGCACCCAAGAAAACAAGGCTATGGTACTCTGTCTTGACCCACAGTGCAGTTCATAGGCCATGAACTCTCTGCAAACACAGGATCAGAACAGAGTCACTGGAAAGCAACAAAAACAACCGGCGTATAGACGAAAGCAACACTTCTGTTCTACCGTGTCCATACAAGTAGCTACCCTGTGAGATATTCTCACATCTCCATTGTGTAGAGAGGGAAGGAGGCAAAGTGAGAAGGAACTTAGCCAAAGCCCATGCCAAAGCCAGATTAGAACTCAGGAAATTCCTGGCTTTCCGCCTTGTCGCCAGACCTCTGGAAAAAAACTCCTTCTTTTAGGAGCAAGAACGAGCACTCCATTTGTACCCTACAGACCAAGCACAAGCAATTTCCTCTGGCCAGACAAGTACAAGCCAAAACAAAGAGCTGGGACTTCATTACCACTGGAAAAAACGCAACCTGTGAAACCTGGAAGCCTAACCTTTACAATTAACCTCCCAAGAAACTGCAACACTAAACACAATGAAGCTCAGTCTAAACTGCTTTCCTGACTTTTTCTGAAAGTATGAATCATCTATCAAAGAGAACGAAAAACTGCCCTCTCCGCACTGCGAGTCCCCTTGATCCCAATCAGACTGTGACGAAACAACCCTAAACCAACACATGAAACCTCTTCAGCAGACACACACTGTCAGCCACAGTTTCTCCATCCTAACATTTGCTCGTGTTTCACGACCCTCGCCAACATATCCCCATCGCAGGGCAAGTTTTTCGAAATATATCGGGAGGTGTAAGCCAATATCCAGTAAAAATGGTTACTTTCCCGCTTCACCACTCCGGCCAGCTTAGGAAAGGCTGTTTTGCAATGGTGTCTCGGCTCAGCTGCACAATGGCACAGGCTGGCTGCACAACGCTGTTGTTTCCCGCAAGAACGCAGTCTCATTCACACAATGAAACACCACACTTTATTTTGCTTTTAGGAAAAGGCCTAAATGAGAGGAAACGCATGGACTTTTCTACACTGAATTACACCTTAGAATAAAATGCATGTTCCAGACAAAGGGGAAAACGATGGTAAAGTAACAGACATTGGGAAGGAGGGGTTAACATTCTTCTCATGGTCACATGTTTTCTGGCAGCTCTAAGGAGAGGTATGCAACTGAATTAATTTTTTTTAAAAGTCTCCTTTGTTGTGTAAAAGCTACAAAACCACATCACACATGGACCTGAAACAAACTACTGAAACTCAAACATAGGAAGCTACACAGCACACTGAGAGCTACAACCCCTGGGACGCCTTTCACATGACAAGCACCATGTCAGAGGTAATTCTATGGCTCGGGTCTACTTGAACATGTGGCAAAGAGACAAGCCCGTGTACCAGGCCAATTGCTAAAAAAAATAATTAAAAAATTTTACCTTATTCCACACCAGTAACTTGCCTTCCCTCTGTATCTATCCTCAAGAGGATCTTCTGTTTCCCACTGTTAGAGTAACTCTTTCCCATGGTACTACCCTGTCATATCGGTACTCTTTCTCTCCCCTAATATCCTCAGGTACCTCTGCTGTCTCCTCTTTCTCTTAATACTCTGTTCTCCTCACAGCTCTGTCTCCTGCAGGCAAGAATTCATGTTATTGCTGGGACAAGCCCACCTCTGGATATATTTGACACTGCTGCCATGACTAGTTTCAAACTACATACCACACATGCTATAATACTACTACTACTAATAATAATAATTACAATACTAATAATACCCCACATACTATAATACTAGCTATATTTAAGCCCCATCAGGACTGAAACAAGGGAAGGCTAAGCACTCTGACCTGGATCTTTAACAGCTGAGCTCTATTTATGCAGCTTCCTTGTTACTAATGCCCAAACAAGCTTATAAAAGCTGCTTCTGGACTGTTATACAGTCCAAGGTGCTGGGCTACAATTTGGCTATGAAAGGGACCTCTCTAAGGTCTCTTGCCTTTATACGGCAAGCAACCTACCATACCTGCACAGCTGAGCTGAATCTTCTGCAGCAAGACTGGGAGAAGACAACTCCCTGTCCCCATTCTGGCAGAGTAATCCCAGGCCAAAAGCAAAACTATTTATTTTTCATCATGTGCTTCCTCGTTATACCATATGAACATGAGTGAGTGCTATGACCACGTTGTGTTTAGCAAAAGGCAGAGCTCAAGTTGTTAAAGCAAGAGTGAATGCCAGTATCAGTGACCTCATATTTATTTGCTTTCATTCCATGTTAGAATCTGCAACAAAAGTTCGCTAAACACAAACTGAACAAAGAGAGCTTCTTACCTATTTCTTCTAGTTTGATCAACAGAATAGATCTGCTTTCTCAGCCAGCTTGTGTGAAAAAAGGAAAAAAAAAAAGGGTTTAATCTAAGAATTCTAAAGATAACACAGCCAACGAAATACCAAAATCCACAGATTAAATTCAATAGAAATATTTAAGTCATAAGATACATGTCTTTTGATGAAGTGAAAGCATTTCTAGTGCGGCATGTAAGGATTCAGCCAGTTTTATAACCGCATTTGTAAATACATACTTTTCTGCTGCTTAATATTGCATTTTAAAGCCACATAAACAACACAGGAAGGGGAAGGGTGGGCAGGACAGAAAAGAATGAGCAACCAGAAGTTGTAAAAATGTAAGTGGATAAAGCGAGCCAAAACTTCAGCTAATCTAAACTGGAGTAAATGTTTCATGCCAGATGACGCTGCTGGCTCAAAGATCTGTTAGATGCACAAAAATTAAAAATTAGGGGGGAATCAGAATAGTTTGGGTTGGAAGGGACCTTCAAAGGTCATGTTTAGAGGATTTTAAACAAAAGCCTCATTACACTGCACATCAGTTTTAGGTGCACAGCAAAATACTGTTAGCAGCATTAATAGTAAATACACACACACAAAGTGTTGATCTAAAGGATGAACACAGCATGTGGTTATTAAGCTTATCCTCAGGCTCTACAGGAATCACTCTGCTGTGCAAACATAGCCTGGAACCCAGCAGCACTTTGAATAGCAGCTCACTGCAATACCATACAAGAGATAAGAATAGATAAGAACCCTTTCTCCCCAACTGGAACAGCAAGTAAGTAAAGACAACATCAGTGTCAAAGCCACAATTTGCTCAGGTAGCAAGCGAGGACAAGGTATATCCTCACAACAGGTAACAGCAGTGGACAACAAACGAACCTGACAGTGGTGATGAAAAGCAATCAGGTACAGGGACAGTGTTAAAAGCTTGTCAACAAAACTGGCATTTTGAGCACGAGTAGCTTCATGTGGAGAAAACAGAAGCATTAAGGGCACAGTTTCAACACCATACGGCTGGCTGCGAAAAAGTAACCCTTAAAAATGTTTATGTTCAGCCTGGCTCTCAGAGTCAGCTGAGCACACTGCCATACAATGCAACGGGTCCAATAAAAAGGAGAAACTGCAAAAGTGCATTTCGAATTATTGGGGCACAGGACACATGGACATCTAGGAGAGCAAGCCTACTGCGACTGCCTAAGACATTTGAACTTTCCAATAAGTCAATGCACTCTTACATCAGATGTACTTGTGATCTCTTTAAGAGATTTTTGGTTTGTTTTGGAATTCAGAACAAGGTAAACTACAAGTCCACATTAGTGGCTGCAGCAGAGTGTGATTCCAGAATATGTATATAGCAAAGCAGACATGGAGAATCTCCATATGAGCTTTCTGTATCATACACTAACTGGACAGTAGTTGTTCTTAAGGTAACTGGCTGGCATCACTTGTTGCACCTTAAAAATTTATTTCAGATTTTCCACTTTCAATTCCAAAGTAAAGCCAAATTTCACAAAGTGAAATTATGTCCACATACCTCTCTGTGATCGCAGGTGTTGGAGCACTCATGACCTCTTGATACAAAATATTCAAGCCACACAACCATTTATCAGCATCATCTTTAGAGTCAGCTGAAAAAATAACACGCCATGAGAAACATCAAAAGAAAATCAACACAAAACCAAGACATAACTTATGATGTTTAGATAAAGCCTAGTATACAAAGCTGCTGATTGATCTTTCTCTTTGATAAATCTCACCGCATAACTTCATGTTACTAATAATAAAACTAATAAAAAACAGTATAAATGTGAAGGTAGGAGAGTTAATTCTGGAAGCTGTCAGAAAATACCTCCTCTTAGAAGTCTGCTTATAAGCATAGGCAAGTTTCAATATCTCAGCAGAAAGACTACGAAACTACTGCTGAGCTCTTGTAGTAACACAATCAAAATTCGTTTTCTTATTTTCTATCTCCAAAATGGCAAAAGCCGAGGGACCTAGATCTAGAGCAACTTGAGGTGCACAGACAAATGAACTCAGCGCATTATAGCATAAAACTAGTTTGTTAAATTCCAAGCAACCTACAAGTAAATCGTAAAGTACTGGCTTTTGATGTACGTAACCACCTCCTGACTGTCCTAACCATACTTCTAAACACAGATTGTTCCAGAACAGACTGAGGCAAGAGGAACAGGAAGGGGGCAATGCACAAAACCGGTGTAGCTCACACAGAACACATTTTAATACAAGCTAGAAAAGGTCTAGAATTCCTTAAGTGGCTTAATACTAGAAGCCAGGTACATCTTCCTCTCAACCTTATAAATTGTTTTATCACTGTCGTGATTCGTTTTAAATGTGGTTTGCCCTTCCATTTCCCAAACCAGAAGAGTCGTCCACATCATTTAACGTGATCACATTTGGTAATGCTTTGACCCAACAGAAGCAAGATGATGAACTGCGTGCTGGGTGTAGCCTTCCCTCAGAAATGCCAGTTAAGCTGAAACCCATTTTTCGGGCCTTGGATGAGATGCTATCATCACAGCCTTCAGCGGGGCAAAGTCCATCTGCTTTAGTGTGCTAGTTCTGAAATTTCATGAAGGCATTCTTCAATTAAATCAGTTCTGAAAAGTTATTTTCACATATTATTTTCTTGTGAGAAATTGTGTTTCTCACGAGATGAAGACTACATTTTATTTAAACATACTGCCAAACAATGCTTTATCCCCCGAGGATGAAGCTAGAGCCCAGCCTCAGCTCCCCATGGAAACGGCTTTCAGGCAGTTACAATTTTGGAAAGAACACCCACTACCACTGCCAAACCAATTCTTCTCCCAAGACAATTCTGCCCTTTACGACACCTACCATTCCCTTTAAGTAACAACTATTTCATATTGTTTTAAGAAACCACAACAAAGCACTTCAACAAGGAAAAGGATTTCCCCCTTAATTGAAAGTTATATCACGTTGTTCTGCAGTTCAGCATCATGGCAACATATCTCATGATACCAAGTGTTTTCAAAGTGTTGGCAGAAGGCTGGTTTTGAGAACGGCCATGGAGGAGGGACGGGGGATTTGTGAGAGGAAATCAATCAGAGGTACCTGGCACCAAGGCACGTAAGCACAGCCGCTTGCTCAACATTTTCACAGACTTGAGTCAACAATGGTAAAACTTATTTAAAGTTAAAAGCCTATAACAATGGATTAGTCACAAGCAGTCTTTAATTTCCAGCGCATCAGACTGAAAAAAAACCTGTCTTCTAATACTGCAATCTATAAGCAATTAATTCAATTTTTTAAAAAGCTACTGTTGGCATTAAAATGCTTACAAAGCACTCCTATTAAGATCTTGCAATTAATTTAATTATTTGAAAGGACAAGCGTGCTCCTGTATACAACACAGAGAACTACCACTCCAAATAAATTATCTGTATGATTCTAAAGGATCCACCAAAAACTTTTTAGAAGAAAAATCTCTCTGTAAACTCCACTAGTTAGAAACTGTATTCAGCCTGCACTCTAAGAATTTATATCCCTTTTCATTTCAAAAACCTTGGGTTTGCGACCCTGGATAATCTCACCTGAAATAAGAAGTGTCCCATCCCTTTCCACAGATACAGGATACAACTTCCCTCCCTTTCACATGGATCACTTCATTATCAATTTATCACCTTCTGATTTTATTTATGGTCCCATGGTACTTCTTCAGAAGTTTGGTATTATTGGGTGACATGTACACAAATAACCCAAACTAGATGTTCATTTTTCCAAACGAGTCTGCAATTGCCCATAGGTGATAGGAAGTTTCTGTGATGCAGCTGTAGTCTGAACTCTTCATGGTTATTGTTTCCTGAATCATTTTGTCCAGACTGAGAATGCCAGGGCAAAATTCTGAGCACAGTGAAGACAACAGCCAATCCTTTGCTGCCTTTAAAGAGGTCAACATCACCTCTGCTCTTCAGTGCTGAAAACCTTACTACAGGTATTTAACCAGCAGAAGTCTACCTTGCTAGAAATGACTGAGCAAAGCAGAAGCTACACTCACACAACACACTATTCGAAAGCAAAACATTACAAACACAGCAGTTCACAGACATGAAGGGCCGAGTAAAAGGTCTGTCTCCAGATTTTAAACATGTGGTGCACTCCTGAACTGCAGAAGTCAAAGCCACAGTACTCTTTGCATTACTGTTCCATCAATGTATTTGATTTGTAGAATCGGTAGGTTTAAAGAAGAAACAAATAAGAACAAAGTACCTGCTAAGCTTAAGGTGTTGAGGACAAACTGGGTACCATAAAAAATAGTAAAGCAGTGTTCTTCTCTTTGCTTTGCTTTGCAACGCTCAAAGTCCTTTGAATTCTTTCCTGGGCGAATTTCTTTTATTTCCATCAGATCCACTGAAACGAAACAGCATTCAGTCAGTACAACTGCACTTAAGTTCCAGCAGAGTCTGAAACAATAAGATGAACAACTCAAAGCACGTATACATATATAAAATATCTATACATAGATTTTTTTATGGGCAAGAAATGCAAATTGCAACAGCTTGCCATCCACGAATCCACAACTAAATATATTACTGACTAACAGACAACAGTAGAGAAGGACCAAAAGAAGAAGAAAAACAACTTGTTGTATTTTTATCATTTCACTGTCACTGATTATCCATGGACAAAGCGTATACACATAGCCTCTTTGGGTTACAGAAAACACGATTTCACAATGGCGAGAATTTTCCAATTGCCATGACAACTGTTCAGAGACAAAGAAGAAAAGATACAACTTCTAACTTACCCACCTAAAAATTATACCTCAGATCTTAGTCAGCTAACCTTGTCAGCTAGTATAGTCGCCGGCACTTGCAAGAAAAATGTTTAAAAGTAGGAATATAAGGAGAAAATCCAGCCTCATAATTAAAATGTTTGTGAGTTTTTTTCTGGTCAACTCCAAAGAGATGTCTGGTTTTTAACATTATTTACTTCAGCAGTTTCAGCTTGCTGCTTTCTACAGGACACAGGTACTTTTGAGAGCAGAGCAGGACGGGAATGCTGCATGAGCACACATTTTCTCAAGTCAGCTCCCTTTTTATCAAACCCTTGCGACACGGCCTGCACAACAGCAGTGGGACAGAACCGAAATAGAAATACGTGCACTCTCAAGATAAGATACTTATTAGAAAACTGAGGAAGTGGTTTTGTTCTGCCTGTGGACCAGACAAATAAACAGCTCTTCCCGCTTCTGGACAGTCTTGACTTGCAAGCTACAAGATGAAGAATGAAGAAAAACATTTCATGGTTGCTCTTGAAATGTGTTTATCTGACCTAGAAATACCCAAGGAAAACAGCTGAGGGTTTCTGTGCATGCGTTTAAGAACATCGCAGTGTAAAACCCTGTTTTGAACGAGCACCTCATCAGTAACAGAAGACAGTTAATAACACAATGAAAAAGCAACTCTGCTGCCAACGGAGGGGGAGCTGAACACCAGTTAAAGCTTCGGCCCGTCTAACGCTGGGATTCTATGATGCCAACATGGAAAGGAGGGAGAGACAAGCAAGGAAGTTCATCAATAAAAGCCTGATAATGAAACATTAATTCATCTTGGAATTTCTTATTTTCTGCAAAGTATTCCAGGCCAAACTTTCCACCAGACACTCTGCCAGTCATTGAACAACTTACCTTGGGAAAATGGGACCTCAAAGGTTAACCTGAACTAATCACAGGACACAAGCATCTTAAACTAATTTGTCCTAGCGTAATTATCTTAAAGATAGAGCTTTTAATGTGTCAATCTGTGTTTCAACCACTCTCTCAAAGCATGAAAACGTCTCCTAAGCTCTGCATATCTGATCGGCCAAAGCCCCTAAATTTAGATGTAAATTCTAAAATAAATCCATGACATGACCATAGAAGTCCAGCAACCAAAAGCTCCTACTGCTGGCTCTGGCTCCCTGACCATCCCCAGTCTCACTTAGATCCCTAGTGGCGTATCCAAATACCCATCCCAAAATGCCACCATCAGGACAAGATGATCTAAGCCCACGAGTTCATGTTAATATCACCAGAGAAGAATCAGGATGCAGAGACAGAAAGTACCCAAATGGAGAGGGAAGGCGGTTGCGTGGGACTGCGCACCATTTGGCTCATTCTCACCATGGGCATGAGCAACCCCACTTACCTCTTCTGCTTTCCCTTTGCCCAACAAATCCCTGCTGAAAACCACAGTTTGAACTCCAAAGCAAAGCACACCTTTCGTGTCAGACTCCTACAAATCCACACATGAACACCACACCACGAAGACCCCCTCAAAGTACAAACTATAAGCAGCAATAAAACGGATTTCACAACCTGTGTTGCTGTTGTCATTTCAAGTGGCTCTTACCTCATACTGAACTCTGAAACAAACACACAAACTTACTCAACGTCTCCCCTCAGTTACAAATACTCACTACAGTTCTTTTCCTTGCATTACAGCAGCCTTTCAACCTTACCATCCCATTCTCCTGCATGAACGTATGTTCATAATGTTCATGAACGTATCCAGACACAAGGATTATCGTATGCACAGGTTTCACACTGGTAACCATATTACTGTTTCTCCGACTGGTCTTTGAAAGAGATTACTATACCCTAATTGCTAAAATTCAGTAAACAGGGGAATGGTTCAGCAAGTGAACAAAATCTGGGGAGAAAGGGAGGAAGAGAGAGAAAATATTTATATAAAGCCCCCTCAAATTCAGAGTTTCACATTCCTTTACTTTTCAGGCAACATACAGGTCCTAGAAAATTCTGGCAAGATGTCACTAGGTTTACTTAAATAATATATGAAACAGGTGTAAAAAACACAAGAAAGACATAATACATGTTATAGTTTCAGAAAATGGATAGAAACTACCTGAATATATTTTAATGATATTTTATAGTGTCATTTAGGATGCACTATTCTATATTATCGAAAGAAAAGCTGAGGCAGAAAATCAGAGGGAGAAACAAGAGACATGCACAGTGAGCATAAGTTTGGGTCTCGTGGTAAACTCTGCTGTCTCCCCAGGTAGTCTGGAGTCACCGGCCCCCTCCAAACGATGCTCACTAGGCCCAGAATGGCTGATCCCAACTAAACCGAGAAAAGAACAGGCCAGGAAAAGCTGCAGCATGTTTCAGACTCAGATTAGTAAATGAGCTGTACCAACTCAGCTGTTACGCAGTCACTGTGGACTTTTTATAGCACAATCTGTCACTGAACGATTAAAACGTAACTTTGTGCCAGTGCCCAAACTACAAGCACAGCACCTCAGACACTCTATTCACTGCCTTGAAGTACTGGAGCTTTCCTCCTTCTCAGCCCCACGTGCAAATCGCAGAGCTGTGTCTTGACCCATTTTTACACTTATTCCTCGGGTGTGATACACCTGAAAAAAGCACAGACCTGGACATATTCAGCTTGCAGTGTCAGATCAAATCCAACACGTTTGCAGGTGCGACTTATTATTTTATAATAGTGCGAGAAGACTAATGCATTTCCCAAGGAAATATAAATCAAAGTATGCCCTGTAGTTGACTCACACCCAGCAAGATGAGGAGGACACTCCCAACACATTCGGTCCCCAGCCAAACAGATTAGAAGTCTAGCGCCACTCTAAACACCCTACAATAGCAGTTTACGTGTCATCCATTCTTTTATGTGGTTATTTCCATGGGTTAAAAGGATGTCCTTGGCAGCCTCATCAGTCACGTATTGATTCTGACAACTCCCTCAAGTGGCTCTTTAACAAGGTCGGACTCCAAGGCTCCTTCAATTACCGTCCCGTTCCAGGGGCTGAGCTGGACGTGCAGGATTGGTGGCAGTTCAGAGCCTGAAAGAGAGCCTGAAACTGCTAAACTTCAGCTCCTGCTGGTTTGCGTTGTTCGCAAATCAGTTAATTCAATGGGTCATTACACTACTACATAGCTACTTTCCAAAGACTGCACAGATTAATTGCTTGGTGCCTTCCAGAGCGCTTGCTAGAGCTCTTTAGTGCCATAAACATAACAACAACCTTTTGATCCTCCACATCTCCACTGATCTCCATTCAAATAACCTGGCGGTAGCGATCACATTTAGTCACGCACTTATACGTATGAATTGCTGTTACATTTCCTTGGGTTACGCTTAGAGACGGTAAAACAGAACTTGGATTCTACTAGAGCAAGTGCTGTGCAAGCTGAGCAGAAGACAAGACATAAGGTAAGCACAGGTAGGGAATGGCATGAACAGGAGAACTGCAAAAAACCTCACATTGTTGTACACAGCAACACTCCGCTCCTCATTTCAGAAGAAGAGAACCAGCACTGCTATTCAAAGGGAGAAGTTCTGCCTGAGAACTCAAAGCTATGTACTTAACGGAGAAGAAAAAGCCTACAGAGAGATTCAAAGGAGGTTGACGGAGTTGGAAATCAGGCCATGAGCATTAGTTACTTCAGTAGGTATTTTCAATAAGTCTCAAAAAGACTAAAAGGAAACTACTAGCAATGTTTCAGAAAGGAAAATAAGGGTCTCTGATCACATAACTGCTGTGGACTGAGAAACAGGGTGGGCATTCTCTATACGAATATTTTTGCATTTTCGTGTGTGTGTATATATATATATACATATAAAAACATTAGAAACAGAGGTTATGTGCAAATGAGCGCCCAGTGGCTGAAGAAAGCCTTCAGTATCCTTTTGCAAACGTACTTCACAGTGGTTAGCGAGCACAATGGCTTTGTCCTCACTTCCGCAGAACTAAAAATTAACTACACAAGGCATGTGTTAATAGCCTGTTTTATTCAGAGCAGGAGTGAAACACAGATCTTGTGCAACTCTAAAGGGAACAAGGTGAGGCTTCTCTCAGGGAAGGACACAGTCACACGAAAGCAGAAATCTCCTGCAGCATCACAGTACAGATGTGGCACAGCAAGGAATTCAGCTCATCCAAACAGTGAAATTCAGCGGGACGTTCAAGTGGCCCAAAGAAGATGTTACAGGTAAGCCACAAAAATATCTGAAAACACAGTTACAAGGATGGAGCATGAGAAACAGTCCGGTGCATCTTGAGAAATCACCCGTGACTGCCTTTCCAAGGGCTCCTCTGGGGATTTAGCGGTGTGACTGACATAAGCTTTAGACAAGTCCACCTCTTAAACCCACAGGTTCTTAAGTAATCAGGTCACACAGAGCTGTTCTGTACAGTAACAACGAATTACCATTAAATTAATAACTTCTCACCGGACTGCTTAGCAGAGCAACAATATATTACAGCCCTTACCAGTTTGAGCTCTGAATTCAAGGGGCCATATATCTCAAATGGCTATCAGTTTCATATTAAAATTAAAAGGCACCTTCACAAAATGAGATAGGAATAGGCTTAAATTTACGTATACGCCCTTAAAAGTTTACATTGTACTCCATGCAACGAAACGAAGCAAAAATGCTGTCATGTAAAACTTGGACGCTGGGGAAAGTGTATGGGAGAACCTTTATTTCGCACTCACTTTGATCATTCTCATCAGGGGTGCTCAGGGATATGAAGTTCACCCCATCCCCGTTTCACTGGTTGGCCATGACAGGAAGTCTGGTCGTTGTAAGTTAGCACCAAACATTGCAGAACTGAGCTGCTAAAGGGAAAAAATGATTTTAAAGCAGCTAAAGGCTACACACATTCATTTTTTCATTTGACCACAGAAACCAAGCTCTAAATACTCAGCTGAAGACTTACACAAAGATCCCCTGGGTAACAACTGAAACACAGCAATTTCAAAACAGAAAAAAAAGGTGAATTTTAATGTTCCTTTGAAAAGATACTCGACAAAGAGCAAGAAGTGGATTCACTTTTGCAATGGCATACTGGTTTTTAACAGCACTCAGAATACAAAACGAAAGAAAATGAGAGAATATGGAGTTGAGCTTTTCAAGGTGAGTTATTTATTACTTCATGTCTGAAACAGTAAGGAAATTCAGATAGAAAGAAATTCCGATAAATAGTCTCTTAGGGGTTTAGGTGTTTGGGGTTTAAGTTTCCCAAAGCACCTGACAGCCAAATGGATGCACGGGACCAAAATTAACTCTCTTTGTCAGGTCATTTTAGCAAAGATTTTAAAAGCAAAACCAGCAGAATTTAATTTCATGGAAAACGTGCTGCAAGATAAAATTCACAAAGTACAACAATAAAGATTAAAAATCCCACCGCATTTTAGCTAGAACAGCACCATCTGTGCCAACATAGGTAAGACTGCCACTGCATTAAATTACGCATCCCCGCATTTGAGCTCACACTGTAAATGTTATGTGGCCTGATGTGGTTCTGTTACCCACATGACTCTATTGTAGATGCACTGCTTCTCCAATGAGCTTTCATCATTAAATAACCAGGTGCAACATTTTGCAGAAATTAGTGATTTCTGCTTGGCAACATAACCCAATCTGAAACCACGAACAGTGCGATCTTGCACAGAGCAGCTCCCACAGGTTCTAATTCTACATAAAACATAAATTTACTACGTTAGTTCTTTGTTTCCATTCACTCCCTCTCTTAATATACCTGTGAAACATGAAAATTCAACTTGTTTTTATGTTTTTTTAAAAAATCATATTCTGGAGGAAAAATTGTGTAAAATCTCCTCTTTTGAGCAGGAAGAAAATCTCAAGTGACCTCAATCTTCAATAATTTTTTATATAGGTTAGATGAAAGATCAATAACACTAAATGGATTTGCAATAGCAAATGTATTTTAAAAGCCATGGTCATTTTATTCTACAAATTCTGGAAAAACATTACAGAAAAAAAACGAGAAGAGAGACAACATGAAATTATGAGTCCATGTTAACCCTAAAATAAAATATTATGCATTGTCAGTCATATTTTTCTATTAAAAATGAAAATAGGCATAAGAAAGTCCTACTGCATTAATAAAGGTCTGGACGGAATCAAAAAGAAATGATTACTATGTGTTACACTGCGGCACATCACTAGCATCAAAAGCCTCAAATAAAGTAGCCTTTATTCCTCTGCTTCGTAATTTTGCAATTACATTGACAAGAGGTCTGCATCTCTGCCATGCCCAAACACAGCTATTTCATCCTCTGAGAAACACGAAGTTTTCAGAATAAATGAATACTAATACAACTATTACCTTTTCTCTTTCAACCTTACCTATGCCCTAACCTCTTGGGCTACATAAAGAGCATTTTAAAAGCTGATATATTACATTACTTTTTCCTAAACATGGCCCTCCGGTGCTTTAAATCTACTTCTTGTTGTGTGCTTCCACAACTAAATGGCCACTAGATTTTTTTTTTGAGTATTTTGCAGTAAATCAGGAACATCAGGAAAAAAAAAAAGGTGACCTTTCTTTCTCAAAAATTAAGGGATTAAAAAATGGTTTAGATCATTTTATAAAAAAAGATCACCTCTTTACATGGAAAAAAAAAAAAGTTCATGGGTAATCAAAAAAGGATAAATCATCTACGTCCTCAAGAGAATCTTCCTTGAAATGTGAAAAGTATTACACACACTTGCACATTCAAGGAAGCCACCACAGATTGCTCAGAGCATAAATTCTCCTGGCTGTGAATCATCACTGAACACAAGGATTCATGGAAGAGTAGGCAGAAACTCACATATTTTCCAGTGACTAATTAAATTCTAGTCGCCACAAACTTTCCCTTAATAGTTGTCCCTAAATAACTTTGCATTTGATAAAGAGTGAAATACCCATTATGGATCAGCCTCCTGGAGATTTACACCTTGCCACCTACTTGCTCTACAAGCTTAAATACCATAACCTCTTCGAGCCCTAATTTATTCACGTAAATATAAATGCGTGTACCACGGTATGAGGAAATTTGGGAGGCCTTATTTGGCCGTATTGAAATGTCTTCAGTCAGCAGAGCCCCGCTCGCACAGACGCGTCTCTTAGCAGAGTCCGGATGGGCATTTCTCACTCTGGCCGCCCCTTCCTTCCCCTCCGCCTTCCACTGCTCTCCATCGCTGTCTCAGGACAGTTGTTCGTGGGCCATTTGGTATCCCAGCAATGAAACGCAGCAGCCCAGTGGCTGATGTGGGGCAGAAATGACCCCCAGATACCATGGGGATGTACAACACGCATCCATTGCGTGGCCAGCCTGGGACAGCTAAAGTGGGGAGAAACAACACAGGGTGTGTGGGACCCAAGGGCCACCACACAGACCCACGCACGGTTGGAAAGGGTAAACAGATCATGCAGGAAAAATACACAACAGAACCCTAAGGAAGTGACACGCTGAGCAACACACTGCAGCAAATCATGCTGGTAAGTCACAGCTTCACAGTCATGTACCAAGTATGCATAAATTAGTTTCTGCGAGAAAAAGGCCCGTTACAAATTAAACAAGGAAATCAACTCCCTTCGTACAAGGAAACCGAAACTTCCCTCTCTCATGCATTAGTAAAGCAAAAGTTAGTTTAGCTCCACTATAGTTACCAAGATCTGCAGTTCTTAAATTGCAAACCCATAAACGTACATTGGTTAATAAAATCTGTGAGTAAAACAATCCATAGCCAAGCCATAGTGGGTCTAACTTGCCCTAGGGTATCACTCAATGAAAAACACATTTCCCCCACCACACACTTTCCCCTGCTACGTAATCAAAATTGCCAAATGCCATCCCTAGCACCAGGCTGTGCTACAGCAAGGAAAAGTGGGGGGGAAGACCGTGGTCCACCCTAGAATTCTACAAGATTTGCTTATTTTTCCTGGCAATGGTATCTGCTATCAGCTGCGGAACCAGAGCCATGGGATTTAGATCCAAGGCCCTGCAAAAAGCGCCTCTTCATTTCTGTGCTGTCTTTTACACTCAAAATTGCTCTCAATGTTCAAATTACATTTTACATCTGCAATGTTTCGCAACAGAACTCCCACACTTAAACCAGCTGCACAGATGAAAGAAACAAGCTCAAAACCCCCATACTGCCTCAGAGTTCGGAGGTTGGTGTTATTATGCTTTTTATACATTCAACGGCCAGAGAAAGAGACTCCAGCAGACAATAATTCAGAGCAGGAATGAAACTTCACTCTGGAGGAGCCTTTCACTCTCCCAGCTGACTATCTGAGCATCCAGGTGAGTCCGGCCTTGTAAGTCACCCACTTAGTATTAGGTTGTGAAAATATCACCTCAAAGTTATTCCACGTAGTCAGAAATACCCTTCCTGTTTATAACCCCAAGACCCCGTGTGTTCTCCATCAGGGTCCCTAACCTTGCGCTGGGCCAGCACTTCTGCAACGCTCACCAAAACTTACTTCTCATGGAAAAAACGGAGCAAATTTCTCCTACTGAAACCAACGACTGGGGCTGCACCGAAACCAGAGTTACTGTGGATACCAAGAAATATAAATGGGAAGGAAAAACAAAACAACGGATTTAAAGTATGGGTGATCTGATGAAGTATTAATACCACACTGCAACATACAAAGCACAACGGGGGAATACAAACAAACAAACACACAAATCCTCACAGGAAAAATATTTGTCTTCAGGAGTTAAACCAATCTTTTGGCACTGATGACCTAGACAATTTAGGAATAACAGTACTGAGATTCCGAGCCTCACAAGCAGTCCCATCACCCGTCCGAGCCTCCTAAGCAGTCCCATAGCCCACCCAGCAAACTTTAGGTTATCGTTAAGAGTTTAAAATGAGGACCAACGCAGAACACAAAGAAATGCCATTAATAAGTAAGAGGCAAAAGAAAAAGCTCCGACATGTTGTACAAGTATTTTCCTCAGATGATCTTAGAGCTTTAAGTGCATCTGAAGTGTCTCTATGTATAGAACAACAGCCAGGTGACTAAAGGCAGCCCAAGCATGGGTGAGCACAGTCACCCCTAGCTCAGACCCGCTTCCTTCAGCCGTCTGCAGAGCTCTCTGCAGGCCCACACAAGGAAGCACACGTTGCTGGCATCCATTTTAATACACTAACGAAACCCTGCAAGCCAAACACCAGCGATAAAAACATTTCTCAAAGGTGTACGGCTCCCTTCCGTCCAGTTCGGTTTCGACAACGGCTTGTGTTGGACCCAGCTGATGTAGGGAAGGCACACGTGATACTCCACAGGCTGAGCAGCTGACCCAGCACTAAAAGCCTTCCTGGCCTCCATTAAACCTAAAAAACACTCCAGGACGGGCAGCCCCTCTCTTCCCATTGCTCATCTTTCCCCTTTTGCCTAGAAGGAAACTCGAAGCTCACACAAAATGGAAAACATGGACAAACTTTTAACTCTCCTTGAAAGGTGCTCATTTACCAGTCTCTCCTAACTCCACAGGCCAAAAAGGAAAGGCACCCCGCAGTCACTTAACGATCCTTGTTTGGGTCTACAAAGCAGTAAATCTTACAACAGCAGAATCTCAGTAAGCCCAAGAAACACAGATTGTACAAGAGGATCAGATTTTCCTCACAAACAGCAAGATCTACTGTCGTTATCGTCTGATTAGCGCGGACAAGCTCAACAGCAAACTTGATCTCATGAGAATCACAACACAATCCAAGAACTCACTTGACTTGCACAACTCTTGGCTGCGCAGCTCTATAGGAAAGGCAGACTGTTCACGCACAGGTTGCCAACACCATTCACGCATTTACAGTTCACCATCACAAAAGTCAGCACTATGACATCCAAAATTCTCAACATTATACAGGAAGATACAGAGAGAGGGCGAAAAAAAACAACAACAACAAAACAAACCCAAAACAAAACAAAAACCACACACACAACACTTTTTTGTCTTAATTTCCAAAGGAAGTGTATCAATGTAAAGCATAAAAGTTGGTCTCCATCCTCTCTATCTATTAGCAGCCTGGTTTCGTGTCCCAAAGCTTAAGAACTCTCCTTGCCAACTGATCTAAAAACACAAACCCCACAGTAGATGCAAATATTCAGTTTTCAGGTTCTGTAAAGAGTGGTTGCCAAACTTCAGTGAAAAGGCACACACACAATGGGAAGCCACCTTGCCCTTCCCACCCACATTCAATATTAATTCTTACTGGACTGTAGCACATGCAAACAACAACCATTATGACCACATAATGAGTACTATTTCTTGTACAGCATAAGAATATTAAACAATACCATACTCGAAAATATATTTCTATGCCCTCAGCCAATTAAAACAAAAAAAGTTGGTTTTATTTTTCACAAAGTCAACACAATCCATCAGTGAATACTTAGGGTCGTTCATATGCACAAACCAAAAAACTTTTCTCCTATCATGAAGTTGGTATCATTTCCTCAGTATAGCTCCAGAAAAATAAAAATTTTAATTGCCCTCTCATTGGTATCAAATACAAAAGCTTCAAATCCATAATTTGTCCACTTCTCAAGCAAAAAAGAAGCCTGAGTCTCAGTCAAAAAAAGCAATAGCAAAATTTAGATAAATAAATAAAGGAAATATTTCCTTCTTCTGCAGCAAAAACACTGTCAGCAAGTTAAAACTGCAGTGACTTTCATTTCAAGTAGACCAGATACAGTTCATGGTAAATTTTAAAACCTGCCCATACCATATTCTGAAACGATGTCTGCAAAATATATCTGGGTTTTGGGCAGATTCATTGCTTTTTAAGACAACAAAACAATATTTTGCATATTTGTGCTTTAGAGTATGACACATTCTCAGGCTTAAAGTTTACATCGTTATGAAGGTCACGTAAGTGTTGCTCAATTTGAAAAACTGCTGTGGCGCTACAATTTTCAGGGAAAGAGGAAAATGGCCTTTGGGTAAATCACAGGTCTACAGCTGTATTTCCTGTTCTGGTAACGACTGCCTGTGTAACGGGAAGTAAATCATTATCCTGCTGGATTATCCAGGAGTAAGAGTCAAATCGCAATATTCACCTTCTTTTACAAGTGTTAAAATCTATACGCACAGCAAACCGTTTAATTATCAGGATGTATTAGCACAAATACACTCTACCCCAGGAAGCTTTGATAAACGGAAGATTACAAGTCAAACACTAAAAAAGTTGACCCCAAAATCTGGAATGCACAGTCTGTACAGCTTTATATTGGGTTCCTCTGTGCAAACGGCTACAATAATTCTTTAACTGCACGATCACACATTGTTTTTGCCAGAGAACTCTAATGCCTCATCCACCCACTAAGTGGTCATTTTCTATTTTGTTTTCATCTTATCGCTCTGTGTTTAACTCCAGGCTTTATTTGTGAAGCATGTTCAAGCCACGCTCTCATAATTGAATTATTCATCTCCTCACAGGACTGACTTTTTTTTTTGGGCACACCTCACTTTGGGATGTGAGCATATCCAAACAAGTAATGCATTTGCATTCACATGTGTCATTTTAGCAAGGGATCATTACCCTCATTTTCCACATAAGAAACTGGGGCACTGCAAGATTATAATCCAGAATATCTGTTAATTAGGGTGTCCAGACCCGTTTGCTCTTCCACAGAAGACACGATATGATCACATTTTCATCATCAACGACAAAAACATCCTCCAAATAACCAGTCTTTCATTCCCTTACATTATATTTCCAGTTGCAGGTCCGGAATGCGAGAGCAACCAGTGGAAACAGTAGCAAACAGAGATTTATTATTTCTAAGTAAGGAGCGCAAAGAGAAGCTGCACAGACAATCGAAAAACCTGGCAACTTCTCAGTGCCTGTCTTTGCAACCTTAGATCAACGCATTTTAAACTTACTGTGTATTTACCAAAAAAAAACTTCTAAAAATCCACAACTCAGACAAACTCCATTCTCCTCCTTCCTGGTTTCTCTCACATTAGTGTGTACTCACACCCAGCAGAACGAGCTGTACAAATCCCAAAAAGCGCAACCTGAGCTTGGTTGACTTCAGCCGTGTTCAGTAAGAACCGAAGATTATTCTCACTTTATTCTTCTACCATAGCTTTTACAGCCCTAGGTAGCTCTACCCCTTCTATTCCCTGACCTTGTTACAAATAGTGGGTTTACTCCATTCAAGCATCAACTAAAGAGACAGCATCATCTCAGGACCTTGAAACCACCTCTTACATGTCACAGCTTCCTTGTCCTAAGTCATCGGTACTGTTCCAATAATGTTCCTAAATAACAATTTCTGTCCTGAAACAGCAAATTCCTAAGAAATTTGAATTCAGTTTCCTTGTAACTGGCATTTTTTTTCTTTTTGGAGTGAGAAGCAGTAAAGAAGTACTAATCACTTGAATTTACAAGCCATCTTGATGCTTAATGATGGAAAATGTCACTCGGTAACTCAATTCATGGAAAACAGAAGCTCCATCATATTCTAAGATAAAAACTTTCAGAACAGGGCTAAGGGTAAAAACACATTAATCATATTTAAGTAATGTTAGATACCTAAATAACAAGCTGCAGAAGATTCTTCACTCACATTGCAACAATTCAGGATATTCTCAGCAAATTACCAAATTATTTTCAGCCATAACCTTCATTATATTAAAAAGGCTCATTAAATCAACATTTGTCAATCGCATCAACATATTAGTAACTCCAGGTTCAGGTACAGTTTGCAAATACTCACAGAAACCTTCGATCTTGTCAGCTGTCTTGCTCCATGCTACCTGCCTGGTTTCCATTATGACTTGAATAGTCCTCCTTTCTGGACTGCTCTTCTTAAGACTGAAAATTGTCATAACAGTTCCCAATTCCAAGGTCCTTTTGATATGGCTTTTCTCATACTCCGGCAGCACTCCACAGTCCATGCTCTTTCTGGGCATTTTTAAATTAGTTTTTTAATCAAACTTTTATGGTTTTCAGTGTCCTAGGGAAAAAAAAAAACACACAGAGAAAATTCAATATTTAAAACAGCATTTTTATTTCTTAAAGAAAAATTGCGTAAGTTAAAGCTACCTCATAGAAACTCCTGCCCATTCAAATCCAATGAATTGTGATCTAAATTTATCAGTAAGACCAACACTTCTGTTCTAGCTGCACCATACCACTGTACCACTAATTGCTTCCTCCGTCTTCTAACACAGAAGTACCCAGTGTTCCAGACAAAAATAAAGTATGCCAAGGTCTGATTAGTCCAAATACATCAAAATCTTGTTAAGGTGCACAGCTCCCCATATGTTTTTATGCATGCGCATTTTCAGCTGCATGTCCACTCCCAAATATGGATTTACATCTCTAATATCACAGCATTATGACAGGTAGAAAAAGAAGACATGGGAAAAAGTAGCCAATGTAAGTATACCTGAGTACTAAGGACAAAAGAGTAAAAACTAGAAAGAATGCAAAGCATTGAAATGCCAGAGAAAATAATGAGTTCATAACAAAGCAAGCATTTAAGTCCAAATAAAACTAAAGAACACATTGGAAACATTAAAAAAAAATTGCGTTCAAACAAAAGCAGAACTATGTTAAAAAGCTCTTCTAAAGGAGCAATATTTGGTATCTCTGTAGCATTTTCTAGCACATTTTCTATAGTCTTTATTTCATACAGAGTGAGATACCTTTGCTCACAGAGATCTTCTCTAACTGACAGAGAGACAGAATTAGCTCCTATCAGAAATCACCATTTCTATACGAGTTTCGTTATTGTCTTAGGGTATTTGTAGAATTATGTTCCATAAAGACTTCAAGAGTTCTATGTGGGCTGGAAGTTAAACCTTTCACTCTTGAAACTGACGATAATTTCATTTCCACTACCGTCAGAATTATCTGAAAGTCAATTCTGTCGTAAATATTGATAATCTAGATACCAGCACAAGAAAAGAGATATTTGCAACAGACTTAAATCCCACTCAAAATCTTTCTGTTCTCCCAGGATTTTTTTTGTTAATATTCCCAGTGCTATCTTCCGATAAATAAAACGCTGTCCCCATTGTGAACTGCAGCAGGTTTGCTCTTCTCACCCTGGATTACTAAAGAAGCATCAATTTGCTGCCAGAAGAAAACTCTGGAAATCTGAGAAGCCTCAAAGGCTCTGCAGCCAGTGATGCTGTCTTCTTGATATTACATCAGGAGGAGCGATGATTGAAGCCTAGCAATCCAAAGACAAGATAACACAAGAAATAATGACATCGGCTTGTGTAAACTCTGACGTTCTGACCTATATCAGAATCTAAGCCACCTGTCTTTCTGAGAACTATAAAGAAAATGAAGGGAAAATATGAGTAAAATACAAATACTGAAACAAATGCTGGCTGTTACTAAAAAAATCTCAGTTTATTCACTTCTAAAATTTCATAGCTGTGTTTCTCCTACACAGTCCACTTTTCCTGACGCACATGTCAGGTGGCAGGTATTTGTGTGCACACACTTGGGACAAATCTTGGCAGAAAACAGCCAAAAGGGAGACGCATCTGCAGCAGCTCTTGAATATTAGCAAGTTCCTGTGTTCTGGTCTCCCACACACCATTGCATCAAACAGGTAATTAGAAGCCTGATTACTACTCAGCGAGATGATTTACAAACAGGATGCCCTGGGACCTGCTCTTTCCTCCATGCACAAACGAAAAGTACCATTTTCACACAAACACCCCCCTGACCCACATCCCTGAGCAGGACAGGTTTAAAGAATCTCCAGGCACATGCAGCCACCAGCCCTTAGCATCTCCGGTTCTTGCCTCTCTCCTCAGTCCACCACTCTCCATCGCAAGCAGTTTCAGTTTCCATCTTGATAGCTAATTCAACCATGCCACTTCTCGCTTCCCCTTTGTAACTTCTTCCAGCCCTCCTCCCCCTCGCCCCATGTCACCATCTCCTGACCTGCTCTGCACTCAAGAACCTTTTCTCCTCTCTCATTAGCGCCACAAAACTGCCTTACAACATCATGTCACCAACTGCTTTTGGTGCAGTTTGTCTGAATTTGAAGCTGTCCGCTGCAATCTTTCCAATCCCTTTCTAAATTCTACCACTTCAACACGCACTTCTTTCTGTAAGCTACCAGAGAAGCAAACAACAGTCCCTTCTTACCTGCAGAATGGCCTCTTCTGCATTGCCCACAGTGAACCTGAAGTGCTCTAGAGCAGGAACCGTCTCACGCCATGTTTTCCAAAGCATTATACAGGTTATTCAAAGTTTAATATCTATAAGCTTGTTATCGCAACAAGAAAACAGAGTACCCTTTCCTTATAATACTGAAAAATATACTCCAATCCTCCAACTGAGGGGGAGCGGACAACGTTTAAGGGTAGTAAGCAAAGGCAGATTTTTGCCAGAATGTAACTGGTCCATGGAATTAATTAGATAATCATTTAGATTATAACAGGCTTGTACCGAACAAGACATCCATAGTCATCTTGCCTTGGTGCAATGACTTGTAATAACAGAAATGAAAGGAGGGGAAAATCAAAAATTAAATTAAAATCTTTCTACTGTGTCTGGTTTTCCAACAAAAAAAAAGAAACTGTCATCTCACTTTGCTCTTTTCATTAAGAATTGTAATATAATATGCCGTGATTTGGAGCAAGGTTTAACCATTTTAGTAACACTTCGCTGCAATAATAAAAACTCAACTTTTAAATTAGCATAGTTCTTCAGGAGACTGTAACAAAGCACACATCTGCTCTGCCTTTTACAGAACAAGGTGTAGCTGTAAAATGAAACACAACTTAGAACAACATGAAAAGGAGTTTCTAAATATAGCCATTTAAAAAAAGGCAAAGCAACAGTTTTTTTGAGAGATTAGTCCCTTAGTACAAAGGAACTGCCTCTCAGAGGTAGCTTCTTAAACAGTTTCCGCTGAATATAATACACTGGACTTCCCCTTTTAAAGTAGCTCTTTCTTCCAAAAACAGGGTGAATGGTATTTTTAGTGTAACTTAAATCCTAAGTCATAAACCAAGGTTTTAACCGACTATGAAACAATACTGTGGCTCAGGATACCTACTCCATCAGAAAAGGTGGAAAGAATGTCATAGTATTTGACCGGTTTATCTGACCACTTCTATACTGTTTTGGCTACCTGCTTCTGCTTAAGAATACCTTCACAGAGAGCTTTGTAACAGTAAAACACATTGGACCTCCCAAAATAAGTAATGGAAGCCCTTGATATTAGACCTAACCTTTTAAATATTAAGAGTGTTCTTCTACTCACCCACAGGTGCCTGTCAGCCTTCTTACACCCATCACTGCACAACTATCTGAATGAACAACATCTCTATCCATTCACACAGCAAAACTCTATAACAACCCTCACCACCCCATTATCCGGATCCCTCTAAACCAGCGCGGTATGAGCTCTGAGACACCCTAATCTGCAATAGAAGAATTACTGCTCTTTTACCAAAGAGTTATTGAAACCTAAAGCAGAAAGGTCCAGTCTAACTGACATGATTCAATAAGTGAGTTAATAATCACAGAAGCACATCATAAGTTCTAGTTCAGACATAGACATCAATACATACATCTTTCCCTCTGATTGTTGGCACTACAGAAGCAAAACTTTGATGGTGTCCTGTACCAGAATAGGGACCATTGTTACTGTTTGTGTAAAAGACGTTTTCGTACTGTTTTTTATTGAAAAGCCTGACTGATTTGGACTAAAAAGTCAGAAAGATTCACTGCAAGCAACCAAGTGAACACAGACACGGAAAAAAACCCTACTCAGTCTACCCAAAAACCTTTATATTTAGCTTTACTTCATTACAGTACTTCAGAGTTTCAGAAACAAACCCTTTTTATCTGAAGATCAGTCTACAACTCTTAACTTTCTTTGCGATAAAACAAAGAAAGAGAGGAAACTGTTATACGGGCAAATTATAAACGTACAGGCTAGCAAAGAACACCTCAGATAAGCACTGATGAACCTGTAACCTGTCATAACTTCACCCATATGACACAGCTGGTGCTTTCCAGGCACACGAGGTCAACCAAGAAGTGCAGTCCAAAGTTTGGCTCTATTCAGTTTCTAACTTTTCCCGTGAGCTCTGGATGCTGTGAAAGGGTTGTTGCATCTTCTGCCCCAAACTCTGCCTTTGGGGGCACTTCAGGTGAGGACAGAACCACCAGCACGTTACAGTTGGACTCAATTATAAGGGTGAGTGTCGTGAGTGTCATGAGTGTCACGAGGATGGAGCCAGGGTCTTCTCGGTGACAATCAATGATAGGACAAGGGGCAATGGGTACAAACTGGAACACAGGAGGTTCCACTTAAATATGAGGAGAAACTTCTTCTCAGTGAGGGTGAGAGAGCCTGGCGCAGGCTGCCCAGGGGGGTTGTGGAGTCTCCTTCTCTGCAGCCATTCAAACCCGCCTGGACACCTTCTGTGGAACCTCATCTGGGTGTTCCTGCTCCGGGGGGATTGGACTGGATGAGCTTTTGAGGTCCCTTCCAATCCCTGACATTCTATGATTCTATGATCTGGAGGGTCTCTTCCAACCGGAATGATTCTATGATACGGATATCCACCCGCGACACCAGTTCAGTACCATAGTGCTAATAATTGACAATCTTTGCACAGAGCTCTGCGACGCAGCTGCTGCCCTGGGGCAGCTGTCAGCACACACGGACACTGGAGGTTTCCTTCCTTCTTCTTCGCAGCCTGCCCTGCGGCCGAGAGCGGCCAAGCCTCCAGGTGCGGGGTGGCCGGGTCCCCTCGGGGAGCCCCCAGACTCCCCGGCCCCCCAGGGCAGGCGCCTCCCGCACAGCCCGCAGCTGCTGCCCAGCCCTCTCACGCCGCCAGCCCTCGCCTCCGCTCACACGACCCTCCCTCACACCCACCGTCCCCGCCGGGACGCGGCCGCCCCGCCCCAGCCCTGCGGCACCTGCTGCCGCTGCGGCCCGAGCGGAGCCGGCGGGCCGGGTCC
>VWYH01005834.1:260499-291974 GCA_013399365.1 Pampusana beccarii | reverse complement strand
CAGCGGCGCGGAGCTGCCTCCCGCGGCCACGCCGAGACGGCGGCTGCTGGTGCCGGTGTCCGGGCTGCCCGGGCTGCCCGCGTCCCGCCGCGCCTCGCCGGGGCTCCCACTTCTGCTTCTGCCGTGACCGGGAAGGGGCGGCGCCACGTGACCGCCCGCGGCCACCTCCTGGTGCTGGGGCGGGCGGGCCGGGCCGGCGGTTGGTGGCGCGATCGCTCCTCGGCCCGCGGCCGCTCGCCCGCCCGGGGGCTCTGCCGTGTCTCGCCTGCCCGAGCGGGGAAGCCGGGTCGGGACTCTTCGAGACTTCGCCCGGTCCCTCCACCTTCCCCGGCGCTGCTTCGAGGCGAGCTCCGTGCTGCCGCTGACCCCTCGGGGTTCCGGGAGAGGCCGCGTTCTCCCGTCCCCCTCAGCCGTGCCCTGAGGCTGAAGAGGAGGCGCCACGTCCACCTCTTGCCAGGGCCGGGGTTTGGCTGCTGTCACAGAACCACAGAATGTCAGGGATTGGAAGGGACCTCCAAAGCTCATCCACAACCCCCCTGGGCAGCCAGTTCCAGGCTCTCTCACCCTCACTGAGAGGAAGTTTCTTCTCGTATTGAAGTGGAACCTCCTGTGTTCCAGTTTGTACCCATTGCCTCTTGTCCTGTCGCTGGTTATCACCAAGAAGAGCCTGGCTTCATCCTCATAACACTCACCCTTTACATATTGATAAACATTAATGAGTTTGCCCCTCAGTCTCCTCCAAGCTCAAGAGCCCCAGCTCCCTCAGCCTTTCCTCACACGGCAGATGCTCCACTCCCTTCATCATCTTTGTTGCCCTGCGCTGCACTCTCTCCAGCAGTTCCCTGTCCTTCTGGAACTGAGGGGCCCAGAACTGGACACAAAATTCCAGCTGCGGTCTCACCAGGGCAGAGTAGAGGGGCAGGAGAACCTCTCTGACCTACTGTGCAGCCCTTTGAGGTTGGTGGGTTCTCCGGCTCATCTGAAGAGGAAATTTCACTAGTTTGGCTGAGAATTGCTAAATGATCGAACAGCACCTTGAGAAAAGGAGTTCAGAAAAAGGCTTTAAAACTGTGCTGTCACTGGAGTTACGTTTTCAAGTTAAAATTGACTCCCTTTATGGAATCCGCTACAAAGCATGTTGTATCACAACCCCCTCAAATGGCAATACTAAAAATATTTCCTAGTTTGGGATTCAGAAGAGTGGTGATAGGACGCGACATGCTGTTCTCAGGACAAGCCCAGATACTGCCACAAAGTTTGACGTATCAGTCTTGTTCCAGACCAATTTGATAAAACTAGGGAAAATTCCTACATTCATAGGCAAAACATCAAAGTCATCACAGGGAACAGCTCATGCCGGTTCAGCAGACCACAGACCAAATGCCTGGAAGCCAAAGTGAGGGATGGGACGGTGTCTGCAAGGAGCAGGTTTCCCCATACAGAGGAAGCTCTTGGCCATATCTGCAAGGATTGCTCCACGTTACAACAGTAGAACCCATGTTGCGAATGCTGGTTCCCAAACAGGTGAACTCCGTCAGACATACCTCTTAATCTCCCCACCTTTCAACACCGGTAGCTGGCACAAAGGAGTGAAAAGCACATGTCTTCTAACAGAGTAGAATCTAATCTATTGACAGGAAAAAAGAGTTTTCCACAATTTCAGTAAGCTTTACAAATGGTTGAACAGTATTAAAAAGTTATTTTTATCAGTATTTTCACCCTAAACATGCAGAAACTACTGAAACAAAATGACATCTGGAATGGGGTAGCAACAATTTTGCAACAAACACCAACACCACTTGGTTGCTTAGAAAGAGAAGAAAATGTCCATTGTATCCAGCAGAAGCTGTGGCAGCAATTTTGGAAACTCTTCCCAAAAGCAGATTAACAAGGCTTTATCATAGTTAAAATCACCGAAGGGTTTCAAATGAGTGTGACTTACCAGGAAGAGAACTGAAGAATGCATTCAAAATACACCACCACAAAATGAAAAAAAAAAGAACCCAATACCTGTGAAAGATGTGGATCATTTTAAATTCAAAATAAAAAGACTATTACAATCTTGTCATTGTTCACTATTTCATGAACCATCTTCCTAAAGACTCTTCACATTTTTCCAGATGCCAAACCTGGGAAAAGTTTCCCTCATGATATGTGACACAGTTACGAATTCACGAAACAACATCTTAACAGGAGATGTGATAGTAAGAGAAGGAGGACAGCAGAATATGTATCAATCACACCAAAGTGTCTCTCTCATGCTTTACTTTTAGCTCTTCATCATTAAAACCTTCAATGCTTCCTGTTGAGGCAGCCTTTGAAATTACATGAACGGTGACAGGATGCCAGCGCCAAGTGGCCAACAACCCCAGCTGCAGAAGCCAAACACCAAAACATCCGTATGGTCAAACCCACAAGGCACACAACCTGCACAGAGAGCTGAGGGGTGCAGGTGATCCCAAGCATTTTATAAACAGCAGACAACAGTATTCTCTGAATCCCAGCTGTCAGATCCAGGACTCACCTGGCTGTGTTGACAGTGAATCCAAGTCCCAGCAAATATCAGCCTCAGCAGCCCCTCCTGGTTCTGCTTCGCTAGGCCGGGTACCAAGAGGCCGTTCAGCAGTCGTACGGCACAGCTTCAGCACAGGAACCACCCTTCAACAACCCACCAGCCACACAGGCACAGAGTTGACCATCTTATGCTACTCAGAGGCTTTGCTGCAGAAGTTAAGCACGGCTGCAAAGTATAGCGGGCTTTGGTTTAGACATACTTCAGCGTGGTTGTGCCTCGGTGGTGGCCTTCAAGGAAGACTAAAATCTGCCAACTCCCAACATTTCTTGCACAACCTTAGGCTTCCCTGATAAAACTTTCTCTCTTAGAGCTGAAGAGTCATTATATAGTCCAAGAAAATATGCACACAGAAGAAAATCATAGCTGCAGTGGGGTTGATAACACTGAATTCCGTAAATTTCTGCATGTAAGAAGGCCCCAGACATACAGATGGAGTAAGCAATCCTTAAAAACAAAACTATAAAATAGTAATTTAAAGGAACATCAGCTATAACTCAGCACATCCGCTACACCAGAAGTAAGAGTACTCAGACACTCTGGCAATCACAACAGCAGATTCAAAGTTATTGTCAGAATCAGCAGCTCCTGCCATCCAACTTCGAAACCTTGAAAGCGGAACCTTCCAGGCAGACAACAGAATTTCCTGTAAAGAGTATGGACCTCAGAGGCACAGATAATTATCAGGTGACATGTTCAGTCCTTCTTTCTTGTAGAAAAAAAAAAAAAAAAAAGCTGTATACGTGTGCTGAGGAGAGATGTGGTCAAATTAGTTCTCTGAGTTGAAGAATCTGGCCCCTGCGTGTTTAAAGAGGAGGAGGTTGGCCACTAGGATAAAATCTTCCTTCCTTTTTTCTTTTTTCTTTTTTCCCAGCTTAACTTTCTTCTTATAATTTTAAGAGGCTCCCTGAATTGTTAAAAAAATATAATCACAATTCATACTATAAGATCTGAAAAGGGAGTTTTTCAGCTGGGAGTACATTTTTACATTTCAGTCATAAATCCTTCAAAAAGGGAATTTATAATGTTAACACTGACACTTTCTTAATTACAGCACTGGAAATTTCAGCCCTTGTCTTATTGTTGTACTTGGTAATGAAGTGTTGATTACTTCCCCTGAAGAATAAAGCGAAGCATGAAAGAGAATCAGAGGACCACCCCGCAGCCTCATGGATGTAATAAATAATGGTCACAAAACTGGTGCCACTTCCTCACAGGAGCTACAAAGAAAATACAGCTTTTGTGCAGAAGAGAAGTTGAATAGCTTTATCTCATCAGTTGTAAGAAACGTTAAAGATCCATTAGGCAGGAGGAACAAATATTTTAGAGACTGTCACTGACAGATTATCTAGCCTAAGTATTTATTAACGCACCATCACAGTGTTTACACTCCTTAGCAGAATGTACATTAGCTCAGATTGATTTTCTGGTTAGAGCTGCAAAACCTACAAGCAGAGATTTCATAGACAAAACTTCATTTTCAGGCTTTTATTTTATGAACTTTACATCTGCAGGATTCTGAAGTGGATTTTACATTCGTCATCAAGAGAACTCACATACCACCTTCTCAATATTTCCAGGGGACCCAATCTCAGACACAATCAAACCGTGTGACAGGTCCAACTCCCTCAGCACATCTCAGCAGAACGGAGTTCAGGCTCCTCGCAAAGTGCATTTCTTGTAAAACGCATTCTAGTGTATACTTGGCTCCAGTCTTATCAGAGTTTCATTTTAATCTTGGTAAATTATTGTCACTTAATCATAATATTTAAAGTAAATATTGATTTAAAGTAAACTACTTAAGTCACTAGCGGAAAAGCTGACATGAAGGAAGGGAGGTTGTACTTCTAAGGGGCTGGCCTGTTGCCTGCTGCAGTATTTGTCTGAGTCCTAAAATGTTCAGCCACTCCTCAGTTCAATCACCCTGTCCCTTGTTACTTGCAAGCCCTGTGTATAAAAAAACTCCTGAGGAGTTCCTTCCTTCTGTCCTCATACACAAAATACAGTGCTATTGCTTACAATTTCTGTAATTTTTGTAGATGTCAAAAGAACTAAAAAAAATGGACATCTTTATTTCACATTTTTGAAGGCATCAGGCCCAGCGAGTGAGGTTTGCCAGAGATCTCACAGCAGTGCTGCCTTGGGCAGAATGTGGCTTCCAGGTTTTATAGTAATGTCCTGACTTAGCAATACTGTTTCCTCAGAGCAAAGCTAGCTGTGCCAGAAGATAACTTTGCATTTGTCAGAATTATTTTTTTGAAGTTTCAGCTGAGCAGAATCTCTTGTGTGATTTGGCATGATCACTAATAACCTCAAAATACACACGAGAACATTTGAACTGTCAAAGTGTGGGGCTTTTTATATGCGTATTAACCAGCTATTTACTCAGTGTCTTGAGCCCATTTCACTGACTGCACAAAACACCAGTATATTTAAAGGGCCTGCAATCACACCTTCAGATGAAATGTAAAATACTACAGCCACTGCATCCACAGTGGTAAAATGTACTGTCAACAGTGAGAAATTCAATGTTACCGAGGTCTCAGCAGAAAAGGAAAACTGCAGGAGGCTCTGCAGGGAACCAGGAAAACTTTTCTCCTGTGCTTTTTAAGCCAATAAAATTAAAATCTTTCATAAAAACATTGTGATTGAAAGTGGGAAGCACTGAAAAAAACCCTAGCATTTGACGATAGTTTTGAATGAAGTGAGTTGCAACTCAGTAAGAAAAAGTCCAGCTCTTCCCCCTAGTTACCTTCATTTCATTTCTTTCCCACCACAGGTGAGTTTAAGAGAGAAAAGTGCTGTTACCATCTGCTTTAGCCTCCCACTCCCACTCATCCCTGTGAGCTCTGAGAGGAATAAAGGGTAAGTTGAGGCAGGCTGGGCACAGGGATCAGCAAGGCGGGACTGGAGCGTTGAGCCGCTGCTCTGAGCTCATCACGGGGAGCCCTGCTGGGATCTGACGCCGCACTGAACGCACACCCAGCGCTGCTGCAAAGTGCTCTCTTGCTGGGCGTTTCCCATTTTCCTCCTGTTCTGCTGAGGTTTTCTTAACATTGACTTCACTACTGCTTGTGGAAGATCTTCTGGGACCATTAAACCGACATAGGCCAGGTCTTTCTCTACTTTATACATGGCTGGTTGCAGGGATTTGTTCTTGTCTGAGGCCTCCCCTCAGGGTGCACAGGAAGGGAGGAGAAGTTCATTGCTTCTGTGCTCAGTCATGCAAGGATCAGCTTTAATCCGTCACATGCTACATCAGAAAAGTTTAGAAAAGCCCTCTGGCTAATCAAAGCACTACAATTAGCTGAGAATGGAGAGAGCACACGAGTCCTAATACAGATAAGCATGTAATCGTGCAAAAACACATGTCAAAATCTCACTAAAATCAAAATATGACTGAAAAATTGATGATGTACTTGAGTGATAATTTCTGAATAGGGATAGAATGAGAGATACTCTTCTGGGATATGCATTGCAGACGCCTGTGCTGTGGAAGAGCGTCCATCTGGTGTATCTCCAGGATCAGCATATTTGTACAGAATGCAAATCGTTATTGCAACTGCTGTTATCTTTATGCACTGTAGTCATAACTGAATGAGTCACATTAAAGGGTCAAAACCTTCTGTTCTACTTTTTATGATAAGCATCTTTTTAACACACAGCGTTGGAGACCCTGTGCGTCAACAGATCGAGGTGGGAGTTGGTATTGGGTGAGGTATGACAGACCCTGGCATAGGGACCTTGTCTTATTAACATTTTTGTTAACAGCTTAAAAGAGGAAATAAATGAACGGGGGGAGGGGATTTAGATAATATATCTATTAATGACTAAATTCCTGAATAAATTAGATATTCGGGATGGGCTGCTTGAGTTTTCTAGTCTCTCAAACTGCCATCCAGCTTGCAGAACTGATCAGACGAGACGTGATAGAGTCTGCTGGGTACTCTGCTCCAGGCTGGTGGGTGGAGAAGACACGATACCGCATACTGCGACCTCCACCAACTCCCTGAGGCCCGTGGTCTGTAATAACGGTCTTCTGAGCACCACAGGGAGCAAATTTAACTTTGCAGCTTCAGAAGAATCTCTGTTGGCAAAGGACCATTTTTCAGAATTTCAAGGAGATACCAACCACCACGTGGCATGCTCTATTTCTCAAATGCATGTTGTCATATGCATACAGAGTCATATTATTTCACTTATCGTATTAAAAAGAAGCTTTTTGCAGCTCCCAAGAGATTTTATTTATGCCAAAAAATTCAGAAACTTTGCAATATGTTTGTAGGTACCATCTACCAACTCATTCGGTAATATTTGACTGAAAATCTGAACTTACACCCTCTGAGCTGTTTTAAAAACAAACGTTAAACCTGTACTCTTCCAACAGAGAGAAAAACACAGAAAAAAAATCAAAACAAACAACCTTCTTTCAAAGGAAGATTTCTAACACTTCTCTCATTTAACAGGACACAATGTCTAGAATGAAGAAAGAACTAGCAATGTGAATTTGCAAATGCTTGTTTAGCCTGATCTCCAAATTGGAATTAATTAAAAATAACTTAGTTATCTTCAGCTGAGCATCCAGGCCTTATTCATGTCTGTTCCTAATGACATTAAAAATTTCACATACACGAAAAATTGTTTCCTCCACATTTTTTGTTTTTTAGACTTGACTAGTATTTTTAAGATACCTTTACCTCTTTCAAAGAAAATTATTTCTACATTTACTTTATGATTAAGAAGTCTTTTTATTCTGGAGGCAAGAAGACAAAAGCTAGAACACAGAAGGCTCTGCCAGGTAGTTTAAACCCAACCATCTTCTCTCCAGAACCTTTGTGCCACACATCAGTAATTATTTAACCCCCTTTCTGCAAAGGGTAGCTGCCCTGCTGAGTCTCAAAGGCAGCAACGCAGATCTTACCTTTAATCCTGTGCAGAATAATGGATGATATACTGCTGAGATTAGCGAGGCAGCGTCAAACGGGGGTTTCTTCCTCTTTGTGCTCTGATTCCACCTGGGTAAGAGCACACTGTTGGGACCCCTCAGGCATACAAAACCTCTAATCAAGTTTTCAGCAGCCTGGGCCTTTTAGTTAATTTAAAAAAGAAAAAAAAGCCGTCACCTTTGATGACACTCTCTTCTCCTTCACAAGGACAGATTTTGTTATGGCTGTTGTCGACAGGGGGAAAAAAAAAGTAAAAAAAAAGGAAGTCTTAAGAAAGAAAGTGGAATGCTAATTCTGAATTATGTCATTTCCAGCCAGCTAGACTCTCTCCTCTTCTACCGACTGCATGGGCTCAGCTCTTTTCATGCCGTGTCACTTGCGTCATGCAATAATAATGCAGTAATGCATTAATAATGCTCCCACCTGAGATCAACGCAACAATTGTTAGTTTCTGGCTTTGAATTCTTTGCTTTCTGGTTTCTAAACCTTTGGGATGCCCTCTCTTCCTGTTTTGAAGTTTTCTCTGTAACCAAGAGAGTTTATCATTTACTTTTTTAACAAACACTAAGAGTCTCATGGACTCTGCTGATTCCAGCNTAATCAAGTTTTCAGCAGCCTGGGCCTTTTAGTTAATTTAAAAAAAAAAAAAAAGCCGTCACCTTTGATGACACTCTCTTCTCCTTCACAAGGACAGATTTTGTTATGGCTGTTGTCGACAGGGGGAAAAAAAAAGAAAAAAAAAAAAAAGGAAGTCTTAAGAAAGAAAGTGGAACGCTAATTCTGAAATATGTCATTTCCAGCCAGCGAGACTCTCTCCTCTTCTACCGACTGCATGGGCTCAGCTCTTTTCATGCCGTGTCACTTGCGTCATGCAATAATAATGCAGTAATGCATTAATAATGCTCCCACCTGAGATCAACGCAACAATTGTTAGTTTCTGGCTTTGAATTCTTTGCTTTCTGGTTTTTAAACCTTTGGGATGCCCTCTCTTCCTGTTTTGAAGTTTTCTCTGTAACCAAGAGAGTTTATCATTTACTTTTTTAACAAACACTAAGAGTCTCATGGACTCTGCTGATTCCAGCAGCTGGGATTTAACAGAAATGTCAAATATCTTCAATCCTTATTAAAAAAAAAAGAGAGAGAGAGAGAATTGAAAGCACTCATTTCTGGTTTGAGATATGCATTTATAATATATATACATATATATATATATGTGCAGCCTGTGTTCAGCCATGTGCTCTGGACACAAATGGCTTCCACATGGAACCCAGGATTTAAAAGTTAGACCAGAACGCAACTCCTGGTTTATTACCCCAAATGGAAATATATTGAAAGAAGGTCCCCTTTTTCAACAACTTAATTTGCACCAATTCTATTTTTTCTTTTAAAAACAATGAAAAGGTTCAAGCTGAATAATACCAGTTTTCTATTGATTTATATTCAAATAATAATCATAATTTATAAATACTTCTGTAGATAAATCTATTTGTAAATAAATATAATTTTTAAAATACTAAAAGAAAATCCAAGTATTTATACCAAAAGAGTGTTCAAACAGAGTTGATTTTTTGAGGGATTTTAGGATTTGAGGGATTTTAGGAAAACAAAACATCAGGTGGCACCATTTGACCAAAAAGAAAACCTATAAACCACCACCACCACCAAAAAATAATGCAGAAATATAACTGCAGACGTGGTTCCTTACAGGATCTCTAAAGAAAAGTAAGAAGAACCTGCTCCCTGAGGTGAGAGGCACCAGCTGCCCTGGGCTGGCAGCACAGACGGAGGTGACGCGCGGACCCGCTGGCTTGGGGACAGAAATCTTCAGCAGCGAAAGGAGACCCTGCCTGCTCCCGTGGAAGGAAAAACACAGTTCAAGAGCAAAGCCAAGAGCTGAAGACCCTTTTTTGATGCTTTCTCTATTCTAACAACAGCCAGACTTCAGCACTCAGCATTGCAATAGCAGTACTCTTGCAGAAAGGATATATTTTGCTGAGAAAATAGCTGAACTAAAAAAAGCAACAAAAGAAAATCCTTACTAATACAAAAAGAGAAAAACAGAAGGTTTTCAGCCTCCTCCTCCAGTGTACGTCAGCAAGGTACTTTGATGTCAGGGAGGGGATCAGTCAACAGAATTGGAAAAGGCCAGACTGGAGAAGTGGATGTCTCCAGCCCTTATCATATATCATGCATATGCTCCGTCTTTAGCTTACCTACCTGTGAGCAGCAGCTGCCCCCACAGGATGAGAGAGAAGGTCAATGGCAAAGTATTGCCAGACTGGCTAATTTTTTTTAATTTTTTTTTTCAGAGGGAGGAAATAATGTGTGCAGAGCAGCAGTGGTTCATACTGGGTCAGTCAGGAAGTGTGGGGCCAGGTGTCTAAAAGGCAGATATTTTTGTTTCATGTTCTCTCAGAAGGAAAGCATACAAACCCCTCTCTTTTTTAGCTGAAAAAAACAAAGTTCAAGGTCACCTATAGTTAGCTAAATTATCGATGAACTTCATGTTTCACACTGAAGAATGCCACCCTAAGTGAAATACGTTTGCATCTGCAGGCGCAATTTTAAATGCCATTATTGTAGCTAAGGCCATCGCTCCTTTGGATCGTAGCACAGATATTAGCAGAAGACAGGACAAGAAAATGAGAGATTATTAACTCCATTCTCACAGGTGAAGATCTGAAGCATAACTCGTTTAAACCTTAAGTTTCATATGCATCTTCATCCAGCATTTATAATTAAAAAAGTGAGTCGCTCCTCCTGCTGCCTTCGTCATCTTTTTGTCATCTCTGCCCTGACTGGTCCTTGGCAGCTGCCCCGTGCAGAAAAATGAACCCATATTGATCTGCCAGAATAAAAGCAAGACACAAAACAGGAAACAATTCAGGGTTGGCCCATCTAGATAAGAAGGTGGCAAAGGCATCTGAAAGCATGAATTTAAAACGGACGTTGTGAATATAGCAAGTAAGGGAAAAGAGAGAATCAGCTGGGGCTGGGTCTCTGTATTACAGCTTTTAATTTGGCCTACCATGATCATCACCTATTAAAAATAACCTACCTGATAATCTTTACTGCTGTAAATGTTCATGAAAAATTAACGCAACAAACCCCCTCAGAAGCTCACAACAATAGTCCTTGATCAGCATAGTTGGCTGAGATACCTGGAATTTGATCCGCATGTTACACAGTTACATCTGCCTTCTGATGAAGAAGCTGGAAAAAGTGACTCTGTAATTAAGCAAAGCATTGTGTGTTTTGAAATTTGTTAATGAAAAATCAACCCAGGCAGCAAACAACTAATTCTTGTGAAGAAAAAGAGAAATGGAAAAATCTATTGTGCCAAGACATCTATGAATACCTTAATACGCATTAAGACGTATCACAGGTGATTTGAGGAAAAAACAAATAGAAAAAGAAAATTGGCTGTGATACGCTAAAAAGAAAGAGCATTTTGCAAACTGAAGAAGAATGACCAAGTTTTGTGAAAACCTCCATGATGATTAAAACAAAAAATCAACACTAATAATTCCTGTTGAAATATTCAAGCAGAAAAGTTGAGAGTAGAGCTGCCTTGGAAATGCTATTTCTTGCTGACAAACCTTTTACAAAATTTTCAGAGCTTGAAACATCGTGGCTTTATTTATGTGTGTGCTGAGAACAAATTTGCTGCCTTCCCAGGCCTGTTCAAAAATGGTGTTTAATCATTCTATCAAAAATCGGGCTCTGCAGAAAAATTTGCATCAGCTGAAGATAAAACAAGCTGCGGTTGCTCCTCAGTGTGTGTGGAGCTCACACATCACGCTGGTTTAACCCTACCTTCTTTTCATTTTTACTGTTCAAAGGAAAGATTAAAGACGTGGGGACAGGCTGGTTCTACCAGCATAATGAAGGTGTTTTCTAATTAGTCTTCCCTGGAAGTGGAGAAGACCAGCGGTCTTTCTGGACGTGTTTTAGTTGAGAAGAGACAAGAAAAAATGGCCATGCGTCTTGTACAGAAGTGCTGGGTTACTGCAGAAGGAGAAGAAAGCCCAGGCAGGGTGACAATCCCAGTTGATTTTACAGGAAATGTGTTTCTTTAAGAACTTACAGACACATTTTTAGCAGCTGATTTGCAACAACTCATTAAAAAACAAACAAACAAAAACCTTAAAATCCCAAGCACAGGCACTCTTTATTTCTGTATGGTTGGCTACAGGCCCTTGAGAACAAAGAGCGTAATAATCAAACTAAGGACGTAACTGAGGCTGTGCTGTGGTTTTGTAGCATCAGGTCACATTCAAATGCCACCACCCGATGTGCTGCCGTTGTGTGACCGCTGCCGGGACATCTATATTCACACAAGAACGGTGGTGGCTCATTTGTCCGTTCACACCGCTACAGGCGGAAGCCACTCAGGCCAAACAGAATTCTTGCAAAGCATCCAGGAGAAAACAGTGAACTCTGCACCTCTTCATTTTCTTTCCTAATTTGACTGTTTGGACAGCAAATATGAGAGAGGTCAATACAGCGAAGAGGAAAAACAGCTTTCTGCGGAATTATCATTACAATTAACATTGCTATCATTTTACTGCTGGAATGGAATCTCTGCTAACAAAAATTATGTTGCTCTATTTAGACACTAAGTCTGTGTGAGCGTAGCACTGAAAAAACAGCTTGTAATTCTGAGGCCAATACTTACCTACATTTCTGTTTTCTCAGCCACCGTATGATCAAATCATGTTGGGAAGAAAATAGAGGTATGTTTAAAAATATTAGTTGTTTATGGCAACTTTAACATCTTCTATACTGGTTTCCTGAAGGCACAGGATTATGCAATAAAAACAAAGTCAATATTGCAGCACTGAGGTTTGAAATTAGCCTGATAAATTGAATTTCAAAACAGTACTGGGCCTATCATACTTACAGATAACAAAACATAATAGAGCAAAGGATTTATAGGTGCTGGCACTGAGAATATAACACAGAAGGAGACTACCAAAGTAATATTTCTATTCATATATGTCACGTTACATTTATATGTCCCTTCTGTAACTGGAAGCCGTGGGCTGAGGACTGCAAGCTTTCCATGAGCTCCTGGCTGCCGTAGTTTCAAATCAGTGACTCAGAAACACCAGGGAGCATCTCCCAGAGGTCACAACATCATCTGTGCTGTTTGTGAGCACTCGCACACTGGTTTAGTTACACACACCAGAATTCACGCGCTTTCTTCTCGTACCGTCAATACCATCTTCCCTTTTAATGAGTAGTGACGGCCCAATTAGTCTGAACGTACCAGGTGTTTCCATCATCAAGACGTGTTATTTATGCTGTGCGTTTTTACGAGCCATGAAGATGGCACATCAGTTCACAGGGCAGAGGAGACACGACTGCTTTTCTTATCACTGAGGACTCCAGGGCCAAGAGGAAGGAGCAGCACAAGCTCCACTGGCAAATTACTTTATTTCCATAAGCTGCGATGTTTACAGCTTATCATGCTTGGGCGTATGAACAGGACACTGAAGTACAGGTAGGATCCCCATCCTGAGAATAACCCCGCTCAGCCTCTCATCTGTGTCTCTGCTGTGTCGAATCATCTCAGGTTTTTTGCTCTGCTGCTTCTTCCGTGGTACCACGATGCCACTCACTGCCTACACTCGGCATTAGCAGACTTTCTGCTCAGGATTCGTTTAGTAGAGATGTTACTACCTCAGCAGAAGTGTACAAGTTTCTGGCTTGGCTCCCAAGCGCCTTTCTTCATAGTGTGCACCCACTGGATGTTTTTGACGGGTCTCTCTCAAAGAAGAATAAAACTGAGCAGCTGAATCTAACTGCACCAGCAAAGTCACCTCCAGACACCCCAACAGCCACCGCACAAGGGCTACGCCAGCCCTCTGACAGCTATAAAACCTTACAACAACCAGAAAAGGTACTTTCTGTCTGTGCCGCAGCCCTTCAGCCATCCACAGAAATGAAATAGCACAGGACAACCAAACGCTTTCATCTCACCTTCACCAGTTACACCTGCTCTTCCCAAGGGTGCTGCATTTGCATGGACACATGGTAAACCAGATCGAGGAACTAATCCAGAGTAACACCAGCAGTGTTTTGTTAGCCTGGCACCAAGAAAAGAGAGCTGCCTTTCTCCTGCCTTGCTCTTAACACAATTACGCCATTACAGTAGTTTGTAGCCTTCAAAATCTTGACTTTCTCAGCTACTCAGTGATTTTTCTCAGGTTTTATCATTTAACTCGTACGTGCAAGCTACTTAGTGCCTAGTGATCTCTTTCTAGATAGTTTACAACAAAGATGGATTAAAGATCAACTTAGCTATTAGCTCAGCTGTTTCAGTCTGCCAGCTTGACTTTCTCCCAGAGATAGGCCAGTTTAGCAGCTTATCTTCTCAAATCTGCTCTTGCACGTGTGACCTATACTTGAATACGGCACATATCCCATGACACGGTGGTTTTAGTCCTTTGCGTGCTATACATTACCAGCCATTGTATGACGAGGTTTCTTTGGTTTTAGTAATTGCTACAAGAGCACACACAGTTGTGCATCCTATTGCAAATATTATCTTGGGATTTAACAACAAGGAGGTGAACAGTAACAACAACTTTGTACTAAAATTAAGCTTAAATAAAATGAAAGCAAAGGTCTACTAAGCTATAACTAGAAATGAATGCGGGAGACTGTACTGACCACATTCAGAGTACCAGAGTTTCTCATAGCTGAAAAGCAGACTGAATTCAGGCTTTCTTGATAGGTAGATCTGTAATTTGATACTTTTATAAAATACAATGTTTACTAGTAACAGCAGGAAGAAGACCCAAAAGCGAGCAAAATTTACTATTGCCATCAGGTTGGAACATCCCTCTTTTACAGCTATTCAAAGCAGAGCTCCAGGCTGTGTTTAGTCTTCAGGATGAGTAATATTTTCCTAGGTAATTATTTGCTCTTGGGAGGTCTAGCTGATTAGCTTCCTGATAACCTTGGATGGAGAAACATTAGCGAAGAACAAAATGACATTATAAAGAAAAAAAACACTTACCAAAGAGCAGACGAGGACTCCCTGTCTGGACAAGCGCAGATTGGTAGGTTGGTTTGTTACGTATAGATTTCAAGATCTTTCTTACAGATTTATTATGGAATATGGCTTTGAATGTACCAAAGTCCAACGACAATCAATTTTCAGTATTATTACTGCAGAAAGGGTTACATCAGCACTTGCAAAACTGCCTGCAAGCCCGTGTTAGTATTCACAAATGAAAGATGCCACATTCAAACCATGTATTTGAATTTAACCAAAACAGGCTCCTTTTTTGCTCCTAGACACACCATGCGAGGGCAGCAGAGCTTGTGAAATGGGAGCTGCTGTGCCAGGGCTCTGCGGGGACAGGGGTGGCCCTGGCTGGGGGTGTCCCCGGCCACCCCCGCATTGGGGACACGCTGCAGGGACCCCTGCGATCCATGTGGGACATCTCACGGGACACAGCGGTCGTGAGGAACCGGAGACAGCGTCTGGAGAATCAGATGATAAATAAGTCTCTACTGACACCACAACATCTTAAACTTCTAATGTTTTTCACTTTATTCTGATGGGAATGGCAAGAAGCACGCAGAAAGCGCAGCTCTGCCTCCAATGTCACGTTCCTGAGCTGAAGCACAACAGCAGTTGAAAAGGAAAATAATAAGATTTGAAAGCCTTTTTTAGGACAGATGCGCATTCGCATCCCTCTCACCCTGTGTCTGCAAACAACTAGTTTAGCAACAAGTTTCTCCAAAGCAGACGCTGGGCCTGCAAGTTTTTGGCCTCCCAAAAATTCATAAACAAATATTAATACGTGAGAAGACACTAAGATAATGGGAAATATTGGGCGGCTTTTACAGTGGGCAGCACTATTCATCCCACCTATAACGCAGAGCAAGGAACTGATACAGAGCAGCCAAAGCCTGTGTGCAGCTTTTTAAGTCTGACCTGATGACACTCGGCAATTATTTTACAAAGAAAGAGCCGGTGTCACTCATCACCCCGAGAGGCCAAAGCACAGCTCGAATTCTTTTCTTGCATATTTGTGCAGTTGCCATGAGGTGGAGCCGTGCACCAAATCCCAACCGACAGTAAACGGCTACCAAGAGCTTTTAGCTGTTTTTTTCTCCCACTTGAGCCAGGTTGAGCCTAAACCTCCATCCAAGGTCAGCTGGTTGCTGACAAGCACCGATAAATCAAGCAGAAAGAGCTGATGGTAATGCTGCTCATTATCGATCGGGTGCTGCGGGTGATATTCGGGGGGTAACCATTCCGACCTGTCTCCGGGTACCGGGGCTGCCTTGGGATGCAGTTGGCCATAAAGAACGGAGCTGATGAGATAACACTTTGGGTTTCTGTTTCAGTGGCCATGTTGTGCCATCCTGATCACCCATGGAAAGGCCACTTCATTCTGAGGCTTAGAGAGGGATGTACAAGTTTGAGTGGATAAACCCCTGCATGGAGAAGCAGCTACAGGTCCTTTTCTCTAAGATGCCTCTTGACCCTGTATAATCTGCTTTTCCCCAATGAACTGAAATCTTCAGCTTCTCCGACAAGGCTCTAGTGTGTTTACTTTCACCTCCGTGCCCAAGGGACACGGTGGTTTCTGGCTGCCAGGGTGGATGGCATCGCTCCACCCGGGAGGTGACTGCGGGTGCCTTGGGAAGCCGAGCCTGTTCACAGAAACCGGTGGGACAAGCCACCTGAACATAAACCCGCACATGTGATGGCAGCAGGGACAAGGATGGGTGGGTGTTTGAAACTGCTCCAAGCCAAGCGCCGCGATTTGGTTTCATTTGGATCGCACTACCGCGAGGTAGCTGTTCTATTCATGATATAATGTTCATGAAGGAAAATTGAAAACCTGCAAGATTTTAGTTTTGCAGAAAAATATTTTCCACTTAAAAACGAATGTCTTGGAAAAATTCCCAAGAAGGTCTGAATAATTAGGCTGTAATACTGACAGGCGTAAACCCTGTGAGCATGTGTCTGTCAACGCCTGGGGTCTATTTAAGCTATAAATCCCATCTGTTACGTACAAGGGTAGCTACTGAACGCCCTGATAAGAAAGGTATGATTTGTCTGGAAATACATCATACAATAATGTTTTCTAATATTTGATGTAATAAAGGAAATACTGTCGTCGGTTACCTCACTGATATGTAACTTTCTGTTGGCAAATCTTTCACAGTAAGGTTATAATAACATCACTCTTTGGCATCTCTGCCAGATACTCAGCTCTTTATTTTCTGTTCTGTCATATAAGCTGAGTAATTTATATGCCTGTTCGATACAAAAGGTGGTTATTATATGTTTGAAGAAAGAGATTTGACAATACCTGCCTTGTAAGAAATACCAGCTGAGTCGTAGAGAGGAAAGGCAAGGGAAAATGCTGTAAATCAAAAGGCGACAAGGCAATTTTCAGATGGAAGATTAGAACATTGTTCAGGGTTCCACAAACAAATATGTTGAATTATAGACAAAAAGCCACTTTCTAGCATTTGTCCCCTGTTGCTGCAGTCCTTTTAGGGACATAAATCCCACTGAAATCAAATCATGTCTATAAAATAAATTCCAAAATTAATCCATAAGTAGAGTCTGTCATGGAAATGCTTATTATTAGTTTGATTTGTACAAGATGTATAGATATGATTTCAAATACAAGCAACATTATGGAAAAAATTACGTCAACTGCAGTTTTGTCTGAATAAGGACTGCACAGTGCGAATGCTCTCCCAAAATAACACATCTGCAGTGATCTAAGTGAAGCTGAGCTAACACTCCCTGCACTGTATTTTTACACAGGTAATTTTGTGTGACTGCTGCACCGCAGCTCTAGAATGACATCGATCCCCAAGCTCTGACAAATGCACGGCGGGAGAGCCCCTTGCTCTGCCTACCGAGAAGGAGCCGCGATGGACGCTGGCCCCACGCCAGCGCTGCTCTTCTGTCCATATAAAGATGCAAGTAGATATATTTTAGCTGAGGGAATAAAACCACTTTGCCGTTTGCAATTGCACTGGAACGTGCCCTCCCTGCTCTGCCTCCTGCCAGCCGGGCCAGCAGCCTGGCGTGCGGGTTGGGGAGCTTCAGTAGGGCCAGAGCAGGAGGTGACAGAAAGGCCCTGGGTGTGGGACTGGGTGGCACCGCAGCCGCGAGGGAGCTGTGGAAAGCCCCTACCCAGCTCTGCTTTCCTGCAGGTGACCTGGCTAGTTAAGCCCAGCCTAGCGGGCAGGATTCAGAGCACAAAATATTAGGTATTTGGGTACCAAGAACTGATCGTGCAAACTGCCTTAATCCCCCTGAGCAAGGCAAAGGAGAACGCCTGAGCACCACGGGAAAGAGCAGCTCGTCCTGGACGAGCATCCAGCATCGTCTGTCTAACGCTGAACTCCTCTGGAGAGCCCCATAGGACAAGCCCACCCTGCATGTCCCGGCCTGTTCTGTCCTGCTCTACCAGCAGCTCCTGGGCCATCTCCCTGGGGACCATCCTGTTGTCCCTGGGCCCCGGACAGCACGGTGCACCCCGGTGCTCATCCTGCTCCTGGGCAGCACCTGGCTTTCATGACATCGCAGAGGAACAGCAGACCAAGGCATGGGAAGAGAAATTCATCCGCTGTTGAGCTTCCCCTTGCAGCAGAGACATCATTTCCCATGCTGAGACTGGAAGTCCAGACCCCAATTCAGAAAGTGAGGCAAGCTTGTAATTAGCTCTCAATTAAAACAAGAAGATCATTGCCACTGGAGATGGAAGTGGACATGACTAGAGAAGACTAGGAGGAGACCTCATTGTGGTCTACAGCTTCCTCAGAAGGGGAGGAGGAAGGGTAGGAAATGGCAGGAAGATGTGCCAGGGGAGGTTTAGGTTGGACATTAGGAAAAGGTTCTTCCCCCAGAGGGTGCTGGACACTGGAACAGGCTCCACAGGGAGGTGTCACGGCCCCAACCTGGCAGTGTTCAAGAAGAGACTGGACAATGTCCTCAGACACACGGGGTGACCTGTGGGGTGTCCTGTGCAGGGACAGGAGTTGGACTCCATGATCCTTGTGAGTCCCTTCCAACTCAGGACATTCTGTGATTCCCTGTCTCAGAGCAGTCCGCTTGGAAAAGGCAAAGCACCCTCACGTTGCACTGGGGAGAAGAATTTGGGTCACTGCTCTTTCGAAGAGGCAGCTGGGGCGGGAGCCTGGTGGCCTTGGCTGTGGTCCTCCCTCCAGAGGAGCTGCTGACCTGTGAACATGCAGAAGTGGATTTCCAAGCCAAGCAACACCTGCTGTCTCCAGTGACCTACTTTTCTGCACGCTATGTGAATAGGGCTAGGCAACAGTTAATTTGGTGCTGAAAGCTAAAACTGCTGGGCAGCAACAATCATCACATGTCTGGTGAACCCCATGGAAAACCTTACTCACAATACCCCAATTCAGAGCTATGTTTTGGGTACATATCTAGCAGGACCACAGCCATTTTCTAAATTGAGTGTAATCGTTCAAATTCATTTATCAGATCCCAAAGGAGTTTTTCTCATTACTATGTACAGTAGTTTACCCAATGTAGAGTTCTTAATGTAATCTTATAAATCACAAAAAAATGAAAGGCATTTTCATGCTGAGCATCCAAGCAGCCCTGTGCCTCTGGTGAGCCAGGCTGTACGAGCGAGGCTGTCAGCAGGACGAGCACTCCAGCAAATCCAGCTTTTCCAACAGCCTTGCCACATATCACAAATCACGCCAGCTATAAAATCCCATCCTGCGTCACGCAGCACGCTCTGCCTGTGCTAGCAGGTCTCTCACAGCTCTCCCCTGCCATTATTTCATCTCATCCGGGCAAGGGAATGCTCAGCTAAAACTGTACTGAACCATTGCTAGTTGAGTTTTCACTGAGATTTTAAATAATCGTCACCCATACAGGGAGCAGAAATAAATTAACAAGTTAATCACTCTTTTGGACTTTGAATTAGTTTCTAATGCCTGTCCTAAATGACAAACAACTGTTTCGAAAGTTGGGATTTAGTATGATATGTGCTGGTACTTTGACTCTATACAGATTTTTGTTTTCATTTTTGAACAAAATCTGATTTCTTGATACCCTTGCCAATTAAATTAAGCAGCTCTCCTCAAAAAAAAAAAACCCAAACAAACAAAAAACCCCAGTTACCAGCAAGAAACTTAACCCTGATGCTTGCAGTTCAAAAGCCCGGAATGTTTTAGCTCCCTTTTTTTTCACAGAATGAGATCCTGGCACCCTAATTTGCAGGCACCGGAGCTGATCTCCACAGAGAGTCGCAATCAAGTCAACTCTTTCTCTGCAGCACAAAGGAAATCACATTTCTTTGAAATGCCGAGGAAATCTGAATGTGTGTTCCTGTTTAGCATGATTAAGGTGTCACATAGCACTCCCACGCACCCCGACACAGAGAACTTCTTGCCGGCTGCTGATGTCAAAGCAAATCAGCTGAAAACACAGAGGGGTTCTGAGAAACACAACTAGGACGTGCCAGGCGGGCTGCCAAGGAGCCACCCGGTGCCCTACGGACCAGGCAACCTCAAGGGCCACCTCCACGCAGGGGATGGGGACAACACAGTAGTGTCTGTCCCCCCCCCGCCACCGGTTTTTAATACAGGCGTGGGGCACACGTCTTTCACCATTTCTGCGTGTGGGCTGCTTGTGGCTGGTTGTAAAACCCTGATAAGTACAGCACATGCACCCATGGCGTTTGGGAACATCTCTAAGGGGTGTACTGCTTTGCTTTTGGATTTGCCCAAAACGTTCTTTGCTCGTGCTCTATCTCGGTCCCAGTCACCTGAGACATCTCTATCCCAGCCTGATGGTTCCGGCTGCCATCCTCTTGCTTTTTTTCAGCTCTTTCTTCTGGATATTTTTGTTTGTGCCCTGTGGTTTGTCTGCTATTAACATCAATAATTTAGGGAATTGTCTGCTTCTGCTGAAATCAATTCCTGTGCTACTGCTGCTAAGTGCTGGACCTGGGCCCAAGAATCGCTGTGGTGGGGCCCAAACGAAGCAAGTGAAATGGAATGAAAGCAGAGGAGACCAGGCACTTCGTCCTTCACCACCCCATGAAGTTAGGTGGGGATGCCCAAAGCCTAAGAAACCCGAGCACCAAATTCCATTTGAAATCCCTTCTTTTTCAAAGCTCTCCCACATGTGTTATGGTCCTGGTCAGGCTCAATGCAGAAGCCCCACAAGGTCCGTGTTACCCTCAAGGCAAAGCTGCTTAGATACAGGCGAATGCAACTGACTCAGTGGGAAATATAATACATCACTCTGTGCCTCCACGGGTATTCACCTCATGAAAATTATAAAGGACCAAAGTGCTTGTGCAAAGCTATAGATCCAAGAAGCTCCTTCTAAGCCCCCTGTCACAGCTCCATCCCACTGCTAGGCACCATTTCCAAGACCTACACCAACCTCATGCAGAAGGCCTCACTTGCAGGCTGTTTGCTGTCTTGATGGCAATCCCTTTCCTTGCAAGCAGGCTTAAGCCAGTGGGGATCAAGTTCTCCCTCTTATTTCCTTCTCCGGCATACATCTGCTGAGGGCCACGCATGGGGAAGCTGTCAACAGCAGAGGGCACGAACCCTGTCTTGGAAAGACACTTTATGTTCTTAAGCCCAGGGCTTTAATAGCTCTGTGAGGGAGACAGAATAAATAAGAACGTAGACAATGATTTAGGGACCAGGTATGCAGACAGTTTGACTAAGGTCGAGAGGATAAATAAATCTGATGTAACATCGCCGAAGCTCGGTTCTCATGCATGTTGTTGAGCCATGCAGCTGGAATTCTCTGTCCTTCCTTGAACAGCGTTTTAGCAGAAGGACTTCTAATTAATTAATTTTTTAAAGTGGCCAGGTAAAGAGGTGACCCTCAAACACTGCTGCAGCTCTCCCCTGACAGCAGCAGAGGCTGGTTGGCCATGGGAGGCCTTGTGCAAGGTCTGGAGCAGGAGCTGCCAGCACCCCACAAAGGGACCCAGCCCCGGCATAGCCCGGCTCTTCCCACACCCCGGGGGCCGGGAGGGTAATCGGGAGCACAAGAAGATGCCAGGATGCAAATCCCAGCTTGAGCACCCAGGGAACGGGCGCACCAAGGAGGGTGTGGACACCCCACGCCTCCACCTCAAGGGCTTGGCTGAAGTTCCCCTGGGGCCACAGGCCTGGATGCTGGGGACCCAGCGCTTCACTCACCGAGCCGTCATCTGCTGGGCTTCAAGTCATTTATTTACTCCAGCGTTCGCTAATCACTTGCATCACCTGATGGGCAGAGATGCGAGGACACGCTTTCCTTACCCACCGGTGTTTGAAGTACTTGGAGGCTGGGCAGGAACGCGCTGCCGGTTGCGATGGGTCATGGACAGAAGCCAGAGCAGCGTACCGTAGTCACGTAATTAAATAACAAGAACAGATTAGGCAATCTCTGTGCTTCACGTTGACAAGCCTGAAGGAAAAGAAGATGTAATCAAATGAGGGGGGTTTCTTTATTTATTTTGAAAGAAGGACAACATTACAGCAATATAATAGGTGGCACAGTATGCACTCATAATGCTGCTGTGGCTATTTCTCTCTTGCAGGTTTGAGGACAAGACTGAGATTTTTATTGAAGCCCAAGGGAGCAAAGAACCAAGGAACTGGCATTCATTGAGAATTAAGCACCCAGTTCATTTAATGCTTATTCAATTGCATTTTGCCCCTTTTTGGCTAACCTGTGTAAGAACACATTCAGCTCTCACATCAGCAACCTGCAACCAGAGAAATCCTCTGTCACAGCCCACCAGGACATGGGAGGAGCACCCTGTGCTTTCCTTGAGCTTCCTTGGCCAAAGCCACAACCTGGGATCGGAGTGAAATTGGGCTGAAGAAATCATCTGACCTGCACACGAGGCTTTTTAGCTGAATTGCTTCACTGGCTGGACAGGCAACTAGACATGTAGTTATCCAGCTACCCATTTCCCCGACCCAAGGATGTAATTTGGTGACTCACCACCGTTCAGGTACCAGTAATGACAGCTGGAGTTTTTTTCCAAACAACTGATTTCAGACATGTAATTTGTTTAGATCCCATTAAAAATCTGCTCCTGATTTTTGTCTCTATGGTGCTAAACACATCAATATCAAGTAACAGCTTCTGCAGCAGTGACCTGGCTTACCCTGCTTTTGGGAATCATCCAGACAAACGAGGCTTTTTGCTTTTTTCAATCACCCTTCTGAAGTGATCTGCAGAGATAGCCTGAAAAGTGACAATGCCAGATTGCTGATACACGTTCCCAGGCTTTAACAAACCTGCTACGAATCTCACTGAAATTAGCCCAGCATCTTTTGTTTAGTTAGGACCTCCTGCAACGTGCAAGACTGCAGGCATCCCGGGCTGCAACGAGACTCATGGCATACGTGCAAAGAGACATTTTGCCCTATTTAAGAGACTACTAGTTAAGTTATAGGTGACACTATTCACCGGCAGTGTCGTTCCCGGCATGGTTTCAGTGGGAAGGCAACTCGTCACAGCCACGCCGCGTGTGGAGTTGCCTTATTTACTCTCCCGGGGTGGCATGAATCAGAGTTGAAAAGTGCAGTATGTTGAAGCCAGCCCCGATTCCCATGATGTGCGAGCGTGAGTCACTGCGCTGGGAGATCCTGCCAGGGTCCCTCCTGGGCGACCCAGCTATGCTGAACGCGCCGGAAAATCCACGGATAAAAACAGCCCCGGTGACGCACGGGAGCTGAGCAGGCTCCGTGCATTTTGGGGGAAGCTTCTGAAATGCCAGCGTTTCCTCTCGATCGATAATCTGGCTGGCAGGGCAAGGCTTAGAAGCATTCCAGCAAACACGGCTTTCTTCTTGCACAGTCACTGCTGTTCCTCTCCGGGAAGGTGACCGGCTGGGTAACTCCAGGCATAGAAAGGGCAAGGATTTCTCCTCCATGTGTGTTTAAAGCTGGTGTCTCCTGTAAGAGCTCTTGCTTAGGGAAAAGATAACGCAGCATGTGAAAGAGCTTTCTGTGGCATATGCAAAAAAAAATATTTTAAAAAAAGTCCTATCCGAAGGTCCAACAGCTGATTTCTTTATCCCTCATCATCTCCTTTCTCCCTAGTAAATACCACTCGTAGGGTTATCGCAGGAAACAGGGAGCAAAATGGGGCTGCATTCTGCAGCAAGTCCACCTGAACATTCAGAATGGGGTTTTTTTGGCCTTAAAACCAATCATTAAGCTGATCCTATGCTTACCAGAGCTGCTCCTCCCGTCCCTGCACCGCTGTCCTCAGCAAGGATTTCCATGCTATTCTCCCGACTTGGACTACAAAGAAAAGCCACTGACGGGAATATTTCCAGATAAATATCTCATTAATTTCAATCACAGGCAGCTGTGAGTCACTTCCCCTTGATTACACTTCTCTCTTGTGACCAGAAATTGGGTAGTAGAGATCTGGTTCTGTGTAAAATTCATAATTATTTTGAAAGAATATCAATAATTCTATAATTAGTCTCAAAAATTCAGGCCTAAAAATAATTCCTCCATTTTCCCCAAGAGATTTGCTATTAGTTAATCACCTTTTCTCCTACCACAGCTGTATAATAAAACTGAATAATTTTACTGCAGAACTGTTGGATTGTTTTAAAGCGTCTTTGGGAGTTCAAGCAGCAGGTCAGGCTTTTCTGGAACCCTAGTTCTGCCTCCAAGTAAATGATGTCTTTTCCCCCTCGACATGGAAGCGGTGTGAGGTGATGCCCACCCTCGGGCACCCCCTTGCTGGGTTCCCCCCCATGCTGCATGGGATTTGGCAGCTCTGCCACTGCTGAGCTTTGCTTTTCCTTTCCAACAACACGACTCAGAGCCTGATTAATTGCAGCCCCCGAAGCCTGAAAGTCAGCAGAGTTTCACATGCCAGCAGGCTTTTCTCTTTTAGACGGATCGGTTCTATTTATTTTCTTTTGCTATTTTTTACTTTTCTGAAATAACGGCTTGGTCAAACCCGCAACTTCTAAACTAAAAGCTAGAGCGGTACCTCGGCATGGTAAAAATCACTGGAGCTTTTAAGCCTGTATTCTATATCCACTTAAAAAACAATACCCAGACTTCTTAATAACTGCTCAGGTCTGCTTTAAAATATGCCAAAAACAAACCTCTTTGGTCAACTTTAGTGGGATTTGCATTACACTTTTTCACTGGAGGTAAATTAATGGCAAGACAGACACCTTCCAAGATGAATTTCTGCAATGCTGGAGGGGCCATTGGGATCCTTTGGGGCTGGCAAAGCTGCTGGGGAGCACTGATTGGGATGCTCACACTTGGCCAGGCTATGGCACAGCTACAGCTGAGCATTGCATGGAAATCAGGGATTTATTCAGACCCAAACCTCTCACTGAATATTTTGACTCATTTCAATCACTGCTGATTAGCACATGAGGCCACCCTGGTGACTAATGACCGCTCTCACCTGAAATCAGTGGATTATGAGGGAATAACCAAACTTCAGGGGGATTTTCTCATTTGTACTGGTGAATAGGCAGGGAGGATAAACACTGTTGCTTCATTTCCTGAATTCCCCTAATTCTCCTTTGGGGAGCGGTCCCTGGGGCTGAGGGCACTCATGGGCTTCTGACCAGAACCACAGGAAAACAACTTGCACAGAACCAGCCCGTGCTGTGCTGGCACGGCCTCTCAGCAAAGAAACACCTGCAGACGGGTTCTCTTTGTACTGTGTCTCGAGCCATGGGGGAATGCAAAATGTCCCACCCGGCGGCTCCTCCGTGGTCACCCCTCCAGACACTTGCTGTGCCACACGGAGCCTCATGGCTGGTGCTCACCTGGGAAAGGAAGGGTCCCCGGGCTCCCCGTGGCCCCTGAGCCCGGCCTTGGACCAAACCAGGCCCCAAACACCAAAGTAACTTCACTCATGAGCGGGTGGAGGCCAACAGCTTGCTTTGGGTATCCATGAAGACGTTGGAGTCCACGGACGGGTCGTGCCAGCGGTGTCCCCATGTCTCTGCTGGCGGCAGTTATCCCTCATCATCCTCGGGATGTGCCAGAGCTGCCGGGACAGCGGCAGGGACAAAAAGTGGAAGATTGCACCAAGTAACTGCAACGAGGGACAGGGAGGAGGGTGCAGCCCAGAGCCCCCCAAGCGGCAGAGGAGGGTGAGGAGGAGGCAGAGGAAGGCCCCAGGGCCGCTGCAATGGCTGCGCTGGAGCTTGGGGTTTCCTTGGCAGCGCTCACCATACCTAAGTGAAGATTTTGTCGCCATGGCAACATTGATGTCATCGGCTCTGCGGCGGAGAGCGGTGTTAACCTCAAGTGCAACTTCTTTTTTTTTCCTTTTTTTTCTTCTCTCTCCTCTCTGGTTTGGGGGTTTTTGTGTCTCTATTTGTTCATTTCTCTCAGGAGGTGACCCCGCCGCCAGGGCCTGCCGCAGCATCCATGGGTGTCCTCCAGCCCCTCCTCGTGCCATTTGGGGGTGGCGGGAGCCCCGTCACTGGTAGTGCTGGGACGGGGCTGTATGTCAGAAACGGAGATGTCAGGGCCGTGCTCTGCCCCACACACGCTGACCCGTTTCCCCTGTCCTTGTAAACTGATGGTATTTCCAAGGAAGACGGTTTGGAAGCTCCTGAAGCGTGAAGGAGGTAACGAGGGGGGAGGCTGGCAGACCCGCTCCGGATGGCGTTTGTGCCTCTCACCACGCAGGAACACAACAGTGTCACTGTCACAACGCGTTAGAGCGGAGCCGCCGCTCGCATTCCCATCGGAGGAGTCAGAACGAACCCACTGAGGCAGAAATCCCACATCTCCTTGAGGGACGTAACACCCGACCTGAGCCTCCCACAGCCACGTGTGGCTCTGGCTGCGCGATGGAGGCCGAGCTCCCTGCGCACAGCAGCGCTAAACCAAAAATCCCTCTTCAAATGACACCTGGTGTGTTTCCTCAATAAAAGATTCACGAGGGAGTGGAATCTGGCTTCTTCACCGGGCTCAAGCAAAGAGGCTCAGACCTCTTCCCAGCTCCAGGGATGGATACGATCCCGCTTGACAAATCCTTGATTCCCCTGGGCCTCCTTTGAGCTCCATGCACCAGGGCTACTGCCGTTCATAGCGGGCAATCGCAGAAGTCTGGGTCAGGCTGTTCCAGCCAAAAATACTTTACATGTTACCCAGTTCACTGCAATGTTAAAACAAGCATTTCACCTAATTGTCAGGGCAGGAATAATGTTAGAGCTGAGCTTGGCTTTCCTGGCCACCCCTTTCAAACACAGCCCTTCTCCCTGAGCCACGGGGAATTTTAGTTTCAGCTGTGGCTGGGATTCTTATAAAGGTTGGATTTTTTGTGTGTGTTATACCGGACAACTCCTGCTTCTACACAAGCTCATTGTGCAGACCAAGCAGGATCTGCTCTTTTCCTTACCGGGAAGATGTTGATGGGCCTCATCCATTCTGGGCACACAGGCCTGGGGATGCTGACCTGGACCCTCCACAGCTCGTTCTGTCCATCAGGGCTGGAGAAAGCACCACCTGGAAGGAAGATGGCTTGTAAAACAGGATCAGAGAACAAGATAAAATCCCAGTCAACAGGCTAGTTTAACATTTTTCTCACTTTTATAAATAAACAACGACGAAGCGAAACTTGCATCTTTCTGGCACGATGATGCTTAGACTGAAATTCAAAGCATTCCTGACAGATGTGTTTCTGCAAACTCCAAGGTTCACAACCTTGCCCCTTGGTGCAGCAGTAAATAACAAACCCTAGCTCTAAGATCTCAAAGCACCTGGCAAATAAGTAACATTACTTATCCTTAATGTCATCGTAATAGGTAAAATATGAAAAGTATCCCTAAGCCAAGGTTTCAGTATTTTGAATATAATGAGATACACTGCATACCAAAGACACAAGCAGCACTTTTAATCAAGTAAAACAGTCAGTAGGTCTCTGACTCCATATTCAAACCAAAGTTTTATTAAAACAAACAAACAAACAAACAAACCCAAAACTTCATGTGATTTAAGGCACTGATTTTATAGTAAAGGCAGATGGAAGAATGGGAGATTCTGTGTGGGAGAGATTCTGCTAAGATTTAAAAGCATCTCGGCTGCTGTGAACAATTCAATTTCAAATATATGCAGCATTAAAACTAAAGGATTATGTTTTGATATTATATCCTAGCTGGAACAAAAATTAAGGAGAAGCTGGTTACTATATCAACTAGCAGATCTGCAAAGCAAACTGGTTAATTCAGGTGTCGAGGCCAATTCAGCGCTGCACGACGATCTGAACATGAGCTGGGAGCTCTATTCTGATACACAGACCTTTGTTTTCATCTCTGCAGAGAGTGGCAGGAAAAGGACACATATTTACATTGGCAGCACTATATTGACAAGGTTCTTGCGTGACCGTTGGGGTCACTGTGAGACTTTTGTACGTATATATTTAAAATCTGATAGGGCCTATTTTAAAAATACAAATATATTACAGTACTTTTTCTATCTGGTTGCTGAAAAGCGTGAAAGTGAGATCACCTAAAAAATAGTAATAAAAAAGCAGGTACCAGGCTAGCGGGAAAAATACCAGCGTGTTTAATATTACTTGCAAAATGGATATTCCAAGATCTGTTATTAATAAAAATAGCTTATCTCAAATATTTACTTACTATGTACCCCAGTCCACAGAAAAGAAAATGGAAAAATCTGGATGATAACATCCACTTAAAACAAATATTTTGATGCGTGTACTCTATTTAGTCGGAAAAAATCATTAAAAATTCAAGACACCGCAATACAGTTGACTGATGTGTTCTAATAGGTACAGCTGGTTGGCTTTGCAGAGGCTGGGAGAGGTCAACATTGCCTTCAGCACGAGAATGTTGGTAGCACTCCGGTCTGATTGCTTATAGATGTGTGGGAAGTTCCAAAGAGCTCTTTTCCAGATCAGAAATCCCTGTATGTGTGAGGCAGGAGGTCACTCCCGCTCCCGGCCATCGGGGGAGTGGAAATCCCACAGTGGAAATCCCACAGATGGAACAGCCCCAGCTGCTGCTGTTGTCCCGAAGACGACAGTCTCGGACAGAATTGGCTCCCACGCTTTGCTGTTGAGCCTACTGTTACTATTTTTTTTAACATTCACTGAATTTAGAGCTTCTAAGTCCAGAGTCCAGGCCCTACACCGATCTACCAACAAGGTCTTTCTGCTCACTCCAAAGACCTTCCTGTTGTATTTCCAAGAGGACTTTACCTGAATGGAGTCTCGGTGCTCTCTGGGAAGCGAAAGGAGCGAAGACTATCAGAGATGCTTCTTGTGCTCAGTGCTACAGCCCAGAGGTGGAGCTTCTCCCCTGCTTGGCGGTGGTGGCCCTGATGCGGGGACAAGGCCTGCTCAAAGCCCATTGACACAATGTGCCCGCTCTGGGGACACGCAGCCAGCTCTTAGGAGATCAGGGTACCCACAGACCTCAGGAGGGCACTGAATAACCTGCAGATGTGCCCCGAGTACAGCCCAGATGTTCCACACCCGCCCTGGTGCCACCATCTCCCACATCTCCCCATGAGGTCCCCCAACCAGTGTTAAGCAGATAGGCTCAGGTCCTCATGGACAAGACTCATAGATAACCCAGCCTTCACCTTGTGTGGAAGGACCGCTTGAACAGGCCGTATCAAGCTCTTACCTGCTAAAATTAGGACAATTCCTCAGGTCAGCAGCTGTTTCAGCACTTCCCTCCAAGCAAATCCACACTGAATCATCAGGGTTTCAGGCAGTTATTTTACCCTTTGAGCAACAGACAAGCTGTATCCACCCAGCTGGGAAAGTGGAGGCAACTGACACTTTGTGAGATTCATCTCTGCATTTGTTCTTCTGAAACTCAAAACATAGCTGTGAGCAGTGGAAGAGGCAACAGGAAGGTAGGACAGCCGCAGGGTTTTAATGAAGACATCAGAAAACTGCTGCTGAAACCAGGCAGCGCTGCAGCTTTGTGCTCTTTGGACCTGCATCAAAGCTACCGCAGTAGTTCGGGTTGAAAGCCAGAAGCTGTAGGTTGGACAAACCCCCGGTATTTGCAGTCTCTGGAAGATGGGCTGCAGTAACCACCCCAGTGACACCGGGCAGCTCTTTAATGGCTCGGATCAGGAAGCAGGAGCTGAAAAGCGTAATTATCCCAGTGAAACCACCTGGGCCCTCTACAAACCCCAGTGTTGCAGCAGAGAAAACTCACAAAACCCTTTCTGAGCACAAGCTGAGACACAGCATCTCTTGTTACACCACATCTAATCCTCCTCTTTTGTAACTGATACGAGAATCCCCGGCCCGACGCAACCTTCAGAAATTTCTAACAATGCTGCTCTGTAATTGCCGTCGGCAATTACACATCGGTCATCTTGGAGCTTGCTCGGATTTCGTGCAGCCTGGGGCTGTTGCAAGGACAAACACTCGCTGGTTGGGGAGAGGGAACGAACCCAAGGGAGCGGGGATGCTGGCGGCGGTCGCAGAAGGCAGGACCAGGGCAGGAGTTGGAGGGGCATCTCACGCACGTCTTTTCCCTGCTCGCTTCACCTCGCTCACGTGGCATCAGAGCAAAACCATCGCACGGTGCATGTTGAAGCTTTTCCCGATGCTGAGGTGGCAGAACCCAACTCCCCCGAAGGCAGAGCCTGGGGAGCAGCATGGAGGGGTCGCTGCTTCACCAAGACGTAAAGCTCTGCATCCTCGGGCAATTTCTCAGTCCCTCATGCAACACCACAGGAATCCCTCTTGCTCTTCAGGGTCCAGAGAGGCTTTGTGGGGTCGCTGTGGTTGTCAGGGCAGGGCAGCCCACACTCGGCAGTGACTGCTCGAGGGGAAGAGACTCAAGAAGCCAGGCAGCCCCAGCTACGGCCGTCTTATTTCAGTGCGGATAAAATAAAAGCACGGTTTATTCTCTTTGCCAAGGGCCATCCTGCGAGCACTTCTTACCTTGCCTGGAGACACAGAACAAATGCTTGTGTTCCTCCATGTCCTAAAGCCTGTTTTACGGAACAGGACAGAGATACAGATAAAAACGAGAGTATAGGAGCCAGGTAATGCAAGTGATGAACTCGAAACATCTGCAGGAACTGGTTTCAAGTGGGGCCCACTTGTTTAAAAGCTAAAGAAGTTTAGTAATTGTGTACATGATCGAAGCAGAGTTGCGCTGCTCCAGCTGGATTTTCTGCTGGTGTCCGGCCCACGCACCAGCATGGTTTATCAAGGACAGCGAGCAGAACGAAACGCAGCAGATCCTTCCATTGCGATGCTGCCCTGAAACGCACCTTAACATAGAGAAACCCGTTGAGTCTGGAAACGCCCCAGTGCTGCCTGCCGCGGGTGACTGGTGCAAAAGAACCCCCGCTAACACAACTCCATCGGCGGCCAGTGCAAGGATCCTCGAGTGCATGGAGGATTAGAACAGCGCAAAGAGAATCGGGGCGCAAAGAGAATCGGTCTCGGGGAGGGATGCAAGAAGCAGCCGCTCAGACTCAGCTGTCATCCTCTGCTCCTCCTCGTCCCTTCCAGCTGACGGGGCCTCCAAACCCAGTGCAGGTGACAAACACCCACGACGGCTGCTCGCTGGTCCCCCTGCTCTACAATGGGAGGAAAGGGAGGAAAGAGACCCCGTCCTCGGCAAAGCCGTCGTCCTCCGGCTGCGGCACCTCCTGCGCATCCCTGCGGCACCGGGCCGGCTGAAGCTTCCTTCCAAGAAAACACAAAGCACGCAGCTAAAAGATATTCACTTACAGTTTATTTTTGCCTGAAATTATTTCACATCTCTTTGTACACAGCTACAGAACAGTAGTAGTAAACCATTGGTAAAAGCAACAGTGCTAAGGAAAATGTTGGCATAATTTTTTTTTTTTCTTTTCTTCTTTCTTCCCATACTGCATCCTTGTACAGTTTGGGATTTGAAGGGGAAAAAAAAAACCTGGCACACTACATGAGTTAAGACTCA
>VWYH01005834.1:152212-260448 GCA_013399365.1 Pampusana beccarii | reverse complement strand
AAGAAAAAAAAAAAGAAAAAAGAAAGAACATGATTTGGGATTTGGGTAGGGGTTGTCTATGTAGCAACAAAGTTAAAAAAAACCACAAACAAACCAAAAACAAAAGCTTGGCTTCCATTGAATAAGATTAAATATATATATATTTATATATAAAAAATTACATTGGCTGTATGTGAAACCTTGAGGTGCTGAAGAACAAAATAAAGGTGTTAAAGAGAGGAGAAAATTTCCTTTTTCTTTTTTTTTTTTTTTAAATAAGCAGCTCTGTTCAACGAAGGCTCGTTATGGAAAAAAAAAAGTCAACAGCATAGTTATAAAAGAAACCACAATTTAAAAAAAAATCATCTTCTATGCAACTGTGGAATTTGAAAAACGCAGCAGTCACATTTACAGACAGGTCAGAGCTACCGGATCGGCAACAAGGCGATTTTTTCCGTCTCCCCAGAGGAACATGCAGAGCGATGCGTGCGCAGAGCAGGTACGGGGAGGAGAGAAGGGGGAGCAAAAAAACCAGAAAAAGCTGATGCACAACATGGAGGGAGAGCTTTTTTTTTTTTTTCTCTTTTTGAAATATCGGACGTAAACAGAAAAACAACGGAGGCAACTTGTAAAATCTACAGAGTTCTGCGAATACTCCATTGACAAAACAAACGACGTCTGTTCCCCCACCTCCCATGTTTAAACCTGGCGGTTTAAAAGACTGAAGAAAGTTTTCAGACTTCGGAAGGAAATGTGATTTTTATTAATCCCCGCACCCCCCACCCAACCAAACCCCAACTTGATAGATATTTTCCTTCCTATTCGATAACATTTGAGGCATTTTGAAATCAAAAAGACACCGCGATGAATGTTGTGACAGAGAGGGAATCGAATACAGTATGCATTACTGAAAGGCAATTCTTCAAGGAGGACATTTCCTTTTAAAAAAAAATAATAACAACAAGACAGCAAACTAGTTTATACAGTACTATATGCAAAAAAAAGGGTAAAAGAATTAACAATTCATAAATAAAAGACAGGTCCCAGACCTGTTATTTGTGAACCATTTTCTTAAATAGGTGCATTATGTAAATCTTATGTACAACAAAATTACTTTGCATAACAACTGCAAGGACACGGCGGGAGGTGAAAATCATATTGGTTTTGGTTTTCTTCTCTTGAGATTTTTGTAATTTTGATTTTCTGGAGCAAAACTGGTGAAAGAGGAGTTCTGACTAGATGGGTGCCAGCCAAGGAAACCCAGGTAAATAATGACAAATGAAATTTTTTTTCTTTTTCTCTCCACACGGCATAAAACACAAAGGCAAATAAAACCCACAAAGGTGTTTTTTTTTCCTCTTTATAATCCTCTTGCTGCTACAAAGTCCTTTTTTTTTTTCTTTTTTTCTTTTTTTTTTTTCCTGTTCAATTTAAATTATGTTGATTCCAAAATCACAAAGCTGAAAGAATCCAGCCGGGCCCAGGCTCGCCCTGTCCCAACACACACAACATCACCCCTCCACCCCACAACCACGACGCCTACCACCAAAGTCCCAGGACTCACTGCTCTACAGGTATCAGCCAAAAGTTATTTTCCGGTTTTGTTTTTCTCTGGTTTAAAAAAAAATCTTTTCCTTCTCGTGAGAAGCAAAAGAGGCGAGTCGGAGGCAGGGAGAGTTCACCAGGCTTCGGTGTAGCGGACGTCCACTTCTCTCAGATTGGGGAGTTTCGCCTGTGCGGGAGGGTAAGAAAAGGTCAGAATTAGTGACAGGTGCTCAGGAAGAAGTTTCCTGTCAAATCAGTGCTGTCAGCAAAGCGAGGGGATCGATCTACCGGCCACAAACTGCAGGAAGACGCGTCACGACCCCGGCCCTGCAGAGAACCAGCGCTGAGCTCAGCAGAGCTGGAGCAACTGGTGTTACTGGGCAAACACGATGCTGAGCCCCTGTGGACACATGAGGTTAAGCCACACCTGCAGCAAAAACGAGCGGCTCTACTAAAACCCACGCCAGCAGCGATCGGCGCCCCCATCTTTGTGTTTTATACAAATGCTGAGCAAAAATTTGTTTGTGAAACTCCAGGCGCGAAGGCCGCGGGCTCAACCTGCAGCGGCCACCCCCACGTTCCGTCTTCGGCCTCCACACCAAGTCATCGCTTGGCTCTTCCCTCCACATATTAAAAAAGTTTTGGAGATTGTTAGCAACTTCTGGTGTCTTTGTGGCCTCCCTTCCATAACTCCACTGCATTTGGACGTATTGTTCCTGAATTACCCCGCGCGAGGCAGACGGGAATCGGCTGTTCGCTCTGTTCCTGCTTGTCGATCCCGTTTCCATGCTCGCTGACCATAATTGTACGTCTAATTCTCTCAAAACAAACAAACGCGTTTAATTAGGCTAGGGCATAATTGAGGAGTTGGAAGTTTCTAGGAGTCATTATTACCTCATTCCTTGATTTATGTGCACGCATATTTTGATAAGAGCAAGTCATAATCCTACAGACACTGCCAGCAAATAATTTTTCAGTTAGGCAATAATGACTTCAGTGGTGGGTGTTTATTTATTGTCTGGTTCAGCCTGCCTGGTACATATGTGGGTGTCTGTGTGTGTGCAAGCGTGGTTAGTGGGGTGGGGGACGGAGCGGAGAGGAAATGTCATCACTGGCTTGGGCTGCGAGAGGGTTTGGAGCACAAGAGCAGAAGAAGGAAAGATTTGTATCAAAAATACATTCTTTGAAGTCTGAGCTGCTCTCAACAGACCTACAACCGTGTGCTCCAGGCAGAGAACCTATCACCCTCCCTTCGAACACACACAGAGCTCTGGAAAAAAGGCCACTAAGATACATCTCAAGGAAAGAGGTGAGAGGGGGAAAAGCGACGCGCGCCTGGTTTCTCGGATTTTTTAATTCTCCGCAATCATCACGACTTCGCTCACAGCCAGTTCTGCTGTTTGCCCTGGCAAGTCACTTCCTTGTGTTGCTGCTAAGGACTGAAAATGCAATACCAGAGCAGAGGGAACTGGTTAGGAAAATGAGTTTTGGTCTGGAGATCGTGGCAAAGGGGCTCAGAAGCAGGGGTAGGACTGGAGGAGGCTTTCGATAGACTCGATTTCAGAGCCCTAGGCCAAATACAGCATTGACCTTGATTGTCTGTATATGCTTGGGGCCTGATACAGGCTCCATTGTGTGAACCCATCTGCGAGCCAGCTGTTAATTCCGAGGACTTCTTCTTTGCATATACAATTGTGACACAAGTTTGGAAAACTTTTACGCTCGCGGCACTGCAACTCCGGCCCTGGGGGAGCCCTGGCTCCACGGCCAGAACCGAAAATGTAAGTTTGCAGTGAATTTTGAAAGCAGAGCAGTTTCAGGACTTGCCTCAAGTTCGAAACTCAACCCAAGTTTGTGACCTTTTTGAGTAAATCCGGCACAATCTAAGGTTTCAACACACAGGACAACATTAAGTGGAGTTTCATCTTGAGTGCTTGGGTTTATAAGGCAAGACTTTGAGAGATGCGACTCGCGCAACATCAGAGTGAAGACGAAGTCCACACGAAGTCATGAAAGCCAACACCTCTCGGGCAGTTTTTGTGCGAAACCACCTGGGGCCATTCCCCTCCCACAGCTACATTCTAGATCTTTACACCATTTTGCCAAAGTGGTGCCGAATTCACCGTACGAAGGGTAACACCAGACATCTCACATGTCAAACTCGGGAACCGGGCATTCGTGCAGGTGTTTCTGTTTAAAGCTCAGTTCTAGTCCAAGCGGAGTCAAGATAAACTCGCACCTTCCTCAATGTTTTTAAATCTCCCTTTGCATTCTGAATCGAAGCTCCGTAATGCTCTTCGCCCACATCACTTTTGGTCCTGTTAACAGTACAGGACATGGCTTTGGAGGTGCACACTGGAATTTACCTGTCTATTCTCATCAGAAACAACCAATACACCCCTCTTTATGAAACTTCTAATACTGACAGCACTGGCAGAAAGATTCGGTTTCTGCTTCCATCTCATACTCATCCATTCAGCATATTAAATGTTTCCTGAGTCCATCAAAGCCAGCAACCTCAGAATGCTGTTTTCAGTCATTATCTCCCCAAAATAATACACTTCACTCTTTCAAACGACTTTCCTGCTGCCCACCCCATGGGGCCAGTTCTCTGTGCTGGGCACAACCACCATGCACCTGCTAGGTCTACAAATCCTCCTGGGCCAGCTACTGCTCATCTTTAGTAGATGCAATTCAGAAATACCTTGAGATCTTCGTAGGTATCGGCTGAAAGTTTGGTGCTGTTCATATTTAAACTACACAGGCTCTTCATGGCTAAAAGAGAAAATACACATACAGATATTTATGATCACGCTACATTTTCTTAACATATCTGGCTTACAGTAGGCCAAAGCATAAACACGACATGAGTATGTGCAGTACTCTCAGGGAAGAGCTGAATAGTGTAAAATATAGAAGTACGAATGGATAAACAGCTGTTTGGGCCCTCATCCAGGAAAAAATCCCTATTCAGGAAGGGCCATTAAGCATATGCTTAAGTCTGCAAACTTCAAAGGAGTTCAGGCAACTTCTTATTATCAGTTTCCTGCACATTATTCTGAGCAGTGCCCGTTCTCAGCGCTCTGCCTGGTGCACGCAGGGGCCGTGCTGATCCCGCAGTCCTCCCTCTCTCCTCCCCCACCATTTCCATTCTGGGCTCCAGTACTTAGCAGAATAGTTTCCTAAGATGAGCCATAACTACTGGCCCGCCTGGCACGTCTGTGTAGGATCAAGCCTATTAAAGTAGCCCTTTAAACCCAACAGGCGAGGTCTATAATACGCTGTTGGATGTGGGAACGGGTCTCACTCTGGCATGTCGAGCAGCTCCCAGCGCACAGGGGAATCCCGAACACTGCTCAGATGTCCCTGCTCTGCCTTGCCTTGTTTAAATTAAGCATAGTGAGAGTTTCACCTCCCCAAAAAAAGAAGGGAAAAAAGAACACGCCAGAGAAGGTACGAAACCTGCTGCGCACGGTTGCGAAACTCACTAACAAGTCACTACGTGGCCATGCAATCTTGCACAAGGTCAGACCCCCATGCAGTGGGGACACACACAGGAGGGCGTGTGGAAAAGGCTGGGAAGCCCCAGGGCAACAGGTCACCATGTGAGACGGAGCCAAGAGGCCAGAGCACAGTCTGGGACAACAAAGCCCACGAAGCATCGTCAGGCTCAGATCACCGTCCCGCATCCCCCGCCTGCAGCTGAGCAGCAAAGCTTAAACCCAAACACAAGCACGGCCTGTCCTAAATCCCCACGGAAGCGTCACTGCGGTAGCCACGAAATCGATCTTCTGTCTGAACCCACGCGAATTCCTCTAAACCCACAGAATTTTCCTCCGTAGCTTATTTTGGTGACTTACAACTAAGCGCCAGCAGTCCCGCATCCGTGACGGGCGTCTCGCACAGGTTGAGCACTTGCAGCATCGTGAGGTGTTCGGACAGAAGTCGCAACCCGGCGTCTCCGAACTGCGGGGGGCACAAGCAAAGTTATTTTCAACCAGCTTGCACGAACATCAGGAGCAAGTGCAAACAGGGCACATCGAACCCAGGTTTGCAGACGAGCCCTCAAAGCCACGCTCTGATTGTTCGCCGCAATCTCAAATGAGATGAGAGAAAGCAAATAGTTTTACCCCTGTTTTGCAGACGGGGAATAGGAAAATAAAGTGACTTGTGCGCACTTAACCACAGGCCATCGTTTAATTAGAAAAGTGCCTTTGAAGTCTGGACTTCGCATGAGAGAGCTCCCACCCAGGCTATAGAAGATGGTTATGGCAGTCGCAGCCAGTTCTCAACCACATCACAAAAAAAAAGCATGATGCAAGTGGTATTAATTAGCTATTTTGGTCTCAAGAACAATGTACTATTGATTGGTAATTGTTCCATCGACCCACTTGGTTTCTGGTGTTTCTAAATTCTAGATTAATGGAAACCAGGGTATCGCAAAAATAAAATGGAATCTAAACTCCTTTTAAAAAAAAAAAAAAATCCTAGAAAAAGCAGGCTCTTTTTCCAGGGAAATCAAACTGATTTTGAGCAACAAGCATCAAAGTTTTAAAATCCAAAAGTTACGTTGTTAGGACAAATCTAGAGGAGATACAAGACGGTCTTAAAACAAGCAAGCAATCAGATTCATTTCATATTCACACAAAAAGAGGAAATTTCTGGGGTACAAAAGTAGTCAGGAAAACAAGATATTTACGTGACATTTGAGTGGGGGAAAAAAAAAGCTGCTTTTTGTGGTTGCCCTGAGAACAATAACATTTTCATTTTCAGCAAGCACTGCCAACAGGTGCCAACAGAAAATGGGGAAAACCTATTCAGTGAAGAACCTCGGAGACGAAAACCAGCAGGGAAACACGGAAGAAAAAATTAATTCTAAAAGCTCTTTCAATTAGCAGCTGAATAATTTATTCAGTTAACTTGGCCTCTTTTTGCTTACAAAATCACCACATTCTCATGATATTATCGTTTCCTCCTATTTATTAATTCTTTGAGTTTCTTTTCGTTGCTCTTGTTTTCAAAGAAATTCTGGTTGATCAGCATTCAGGGCAATTCACTGTCTACACTGCACAGACTCCGTATTTTGCTTGACCAGATGAGCTGCAACAGCATCATCTTTTTTCCATCCTAAATGGGTGAAAGCATAAGCGCTTCTCAGATGACCAGCAGCACGTGTACTGTAAAGTACACAGTATCAACAATGCCTAACAGGAACATTAAACCCCAGATAACAGAATCCTTTTGTAACTAAGATAAAATTTGAAAATGTAAAAAAGGAAAAAAAGAAAAATCAGCCTCCAAGATGAGTTAGACCGTAGAAAGGCTCTGTAAAAACAGCACGAAGGCAAACTCATTCTAAGCAAGCCTCTTCACACACTCTTCTCGTGCTGACGTAATGTGAAATTTCAGAATTAGTCAGCACTGGTTCCTGCGCCGAGTTCCAGTTTGCAAAGCACTTACCTGAGTTGACCACAGGTTGAGCTGCTTGAGCGAAGGCAGTTTAATGAGGTGCTCAGCACAAGCACTTGTCACGTTGGTAAAGGCCAGGCTGAGGTTTTCCAAATTTCCGAAAGATCCCGAGCTTAGCAAGCGGGCCAGGTCCGCATCCTGAAAGCAAACACCACATTGATGAGACAGATTATTGACTCCTCAGCCCGCAGCCATCTGCAGCGGTGCCACCGATGCTGTTAACCAGCAAGAGTTGCACAACGACACCACTTGTTTACAGAAACAGAGAGCTACACAGAGAAGTTTCTGTTTGGCAAGCAGCTGTGCTCTTGTGGCAGCGTTGCTTCACACACCCTGGGAAACATGTGCCCAGACATCAGGACAAAAATTTTCTTTGCACGTGTATCCTTAGGAGACACGAAGGCTCCAGTGTAACAACAAATGTTGGAGATGAGCCTTTTAACTTAATGAAGATTCCACCGCAAGTTCTAGATCCAAACTGTGTTCAGGACCATTACCTGGCCTCAGCTGGGTTAGGCTGGGTTTACACTAGACTTAACTGCAACAGTGATGGGTCTCTTTGTGACTTTTACATCTAAGATCCAGAAATGGGACACCGTGAAGTCTGCTTTTTTAATGCAAAATTCTGTCCCGAAATCTACCATTAGATCCTCCTGTGAATTCCAAATCTGAGCACCATAAGCTGGATGTCTGATGCTTGTGCCGGCTTTAGAAACTGCTGCACAGACCCAAGAGCAGCAATGTGCCCTTAATTGTGTGAACTCCAGTTGTGTTGACAGAGCAAGCGGAACGGCTCCCCTCTCGCCTGACCAAAACCGCTGTGACACATGGCAAACACACATCAAGTGTTTAAACAGGGAAGATAAAGCTTGTTTTCCTATCGATATGATTAACTTACTGTGGATTTGGAGGGCAGTGTTAACCTTGTGGGACCGCCTTTCCTTTGCTGCAAGAGAGAAGATATTTTGGTTAAGCAAGTTGCCATTCTACGTTTCAGCCCAACTGAATTTACAGCGAGCTCTTCGGCAGAACAAACCCTGCTCCGATTTCAAAGCTCCCCGCCAGCCCTTCCACCTCTTCCCTGCTTTTTCCGCACTGACAGATTATTTTGGAGCGTGCTGGATGCAGGCTTGCTGCTACCCAGGGGACGTCCGCTGACCGCAGCACGGCCTTCGTGCCATGGGTCAGCGTTCTGCCCCATTCAGCCGGCCGTTATTCGGTTACTTTCACTTTAAAGGAAACAGCCTTAAAATGCTGGACTCAGCTAGCAAAGGGGGCGAGACTACGCAGCTGATAAAGTCATTTGTTTGACTTCAAAAAAAGCATATACTTTACAGGCTGGGAGCAAGGGTTAAGGAAGACAAATATAAATGTGAAAGAAGGAAGAGGAACATTGTGGGTACGTTTGCATAGGTGAAAAAGTGCTAGTGAGAGCAGATCTACCTTCAATCTGTAGATTCTGTCTTTGACATCAGGAAAAAAATCTTTTTCTTACAGGCGCTAGCTCAGAGAACTAGACCTAAAGACCACCTCAGTGAAATGTTGTGAATGACAAAGCATTAAGAAATGCTGGCCAGCACTAGAACCATTTGCTACTCATATGTCAAAAGGTGGCAGAATTTGACAAGCTGACTTGTAAGATCTTAAGACAGCAGGCTTTCACCTTTGTTCTTCCACACAGATTCTAAGCAGGTTATTGAATATCACTCGCAAACATAGTATGGGATTAGACACATCAGTAAATATCACACAGAATATATATATATTCACAGGAAAATCTTCCAAATACTGCTCCCATCCTGTTGTTAAGCGGGAATTTCACACCCCGCTTGCCCTTCTTTTGTACCTCCATTTCTGGAGCGTACAGACCACAATGTGCTATGGCAATCCCGCGTGCAGGGCGACATACCAGCTCTTTTAACTCCCTCTGCCTGTCACACAGCTGTTCATACATTCTCTTTCCCACGTCTGTGCTTTCCAGGGTAGAGATGATCTGGAGCTGGGTGTCGTTATTATCGATGATGTTGTATTCCAGCATCAAACACAAAATCTAGCAGCAGAATGAAAGAAGAGTGGTCACTACAGTGCTTGCATTCAGTTTCTTCCAAATATATTAATTACGCTGGGCACGCTGGTTTAAATTATCGGGTAAGTTTTTAGAGCATACATTGTGCAGGCTAGATTAGAGGATCTTAGTAACATTTACTGACCTTCCAATACAAGAAACCAACTTTTTCTTCATAAAGAATTAACTCTGAAAGTCAGAATGTCTATCCTGTCTTCCATTAGTGCTCATTCCTTCTGACTGAGAAGATGGCTTCATGCCACATCCATGCCATTGCCATTCAAATGCAAAGATTTTATTCCCTCCATAATTTTAATTATCTTTAATGAAAACTACCAAGGACCATTATATTCCAATTCCTATTTAGCCACCGTCTATTTCCGTTTAAAATATATGATGACACTTATCAAGAAATTCCGCTAAAGAAACCCAGAAAAATATGTATAAACTATTAGTGCAACAAAAATAATAAATCATAAGCACAAAAAAAAAAGTATATTAACGCAAGTAAACAAGGCTTTGTAAATGCACTTCTTGTGCACTGCTCATTTTGCAGGTGGCAAGACAAGCACCAAGCAGTCAGTAATGGAAAAACCTCGCGGTTCTGAGTTCTGACCCCTTGCCACAGCCTATACCATCAGGGCCACTTATTTCTAGTAATGGAAAAACCTTGTGGTTCTGAATTCTGACGCCTCGCCACAGACCATACTATCACAGTCATTTATTTCCCATCGTAGCCTGTGCAAATGAATTATAGCAAATAATTTCTCTCCAAAAATTCTTGCACCCACTTTTCATGTAACTCGCACTCATATCTGCAGAACAACAATATTCTGTTCCACTTAATCAAGAGAAACACGACTGCTGGTGTTTGATACGACACAAACCTGAACTCGGCTTCTCTAATTCCACTAGATCTAATTCTGGGAAAGGCGGCGTGAAACCGAATCTGGATACTGCACGTAAATCTATATGACAATGTATGTCTAGGGCTTACCTCCACCATCGTCTGGTTACCCCTCAAAGCCAGTAGCATGCAAGGTCCTAATTTATTTTCGGCCAGTGAAAGCAGGAACTTCTTTGTTTTATAGCAGGATCCCATTAAAATATGAACCTATTTGAGAAACAGAGCTAAAATTAGAGGTGTAAGCCTAAGAAACACACATACCTCTGGAAGGGACGTTGTTACACAGTCAAATGTAAGTATCTGCAACAAACCTAAAGCAAGTGGCTTTTTGAAAAAGGTGATGCCCGGTGAGATCTGAGGGACGGGGTGGTTTTCATCCCTAAAGGAGCTCAGCTGACAGCCCGGGCCCTGATCTGACACAGGCTCCCAAGAACAGCAGAGCAGCTGGGCCATCACCCCCAGCCCCAGGGGAACCACCGGAGGTTTTGCTTTCGCATCTGTTTGCGGTTCGGTTTCTCTGGAAACGGCAGCTGGCGAGCGAGGGTTGCGTTGCGTGGGCTGGGTGGGAGGTGAAAGGCAGCGGTGCTGGCAATCTGCTGGCTGAGCACGAGCCCCGGTTAAGGGCAAAACCACCCGTCCAGAGCGAACCGACAGGAGCCGACTGGGAAAGGAAGGAATGCCTTAAAATCCAGCGGTCCTCAGCCCTAAATCAGAGATGACTTCGTGTGCTTTCATGCTCTCGGGTCATTATTTTGCTTTCCCTTTCGCTTAGTTTTCCCTGAAAGGAAAGAAACGCTGAGAACTCTGCCTGAGTAACACTCCGAGTCCACCAGCTGACAGAAGTGTCCTGCAGACTCTCTCCGAGCTCCAGAAAGCATCAGGTGATATCACATAGTTGTGGTGGAAATGGAAAACCACTTGTACAAATCAAATATGAGAGTTTCTTCTCATAAAAGAGGATGGCAATAATCTTTCCCATTTAAAAGCCCTAGAGATTAGCTGCAGAGAATTTTGGGTTCCCAGATGAAAGCCTCATTTGATGGCCCAGACGGCTGATGCACCAGATTGCTGGCACAGCACCACGTGAGAATTTGGAGTTTCCAATGACCCGAAGCAGTAAGAGCTCCATTATGTAGATTTAACATCAGCACTACTCTACAATAAGCATGTAAATAGGTTTTGTGGTCCCCCTGGCTCATGGCATTGCCTTGACTATGTTCAACACTGCTGAAAATATCACAACCATGCCACGATGGGGTCAGTTCTTTGTGGATCACGCACTACCATGCAATTCTTTTTCCTCGTGGCTTCATTACCAGGAAGGCCTTTAGAAAAAAATCAAAATAATTTTTTCTTAAGTATCCATCAGCTCAGGTGACCTTTAAAAACACTAAGCTTCTAGCCAAAAAGGATTTCATTACATGCAGTTATCTTTAAGCTTTTTTGGAAGTTAATTTGAGCGAAAAAATAAACTGCTGCTAACACTAATGTATGGTCCATCTCAGAACAGGATGTTTTTCAAACTTTATGGTCAGCCGTTAGCAGCTCTTTAAGTATTTATCAACATCCTTGCAAAGGGCACAGGGTAGTGCATATTAATGCATGTTTGCATTGTGCTTTCTCACGCATGCCATCATCTCCTGATGCTCATAAATATCTTGGACCACAAAAGCTCTCAAGAAAAAACCTACAGTCCTGAAGAAACTTTCTTTTCAAGCATAAAAAGACATAGAATCAGTGAAGAGGGATTAAACCTTTTTGTGAACAGTCTTTGTCCACTATCGGTTTCAAAAGTTATCTGATCTACCCGTTTTTAAGTTAAGAGTACAGACAGACATGTGCGTTCTTTATGTCCCCAAATGTTCGGCATGTGGGACATACACAACGTGTGGTTTCTTCCTGACAGTTTCTTCCCTCTATACCCAACAGTCAACTTCAACAAATGTTTTTGCCCTTACCAGGGAAAGGAGACAATATAATTTCTGTCTTACTTGCTATACGGAGCATTAAGACACAGCGAGACCTACGTGACTTGACCCAGGTTGCACAGGAAGGCAGTGCCAGCATCCCTGATTAAAACCTGCTTTTTTCTGTTTAGTCCTTCTAAGTGTAACATAACTGCAGGACATGGAATGGTGGTTTCTAATTACACCTCCCCACAACAATATAACTGGGCAGAGAAATCGCTAACACATTTTTCTATCTATCTGTCTATCTATCTATCTATCCATCCATCAATTAATTCAATGTTACTATTGTTTTGTATTGCAGGGGTGCCTATAAACGAAAAATACAGGTGTGGATGTGCAGAACGGTCTGTCTCCCCTGTCTGCAAGTGTTCCATATTTTCTGAGAGAGCTGTTTATACAGACACACAAACGCACGTATTTATAAATACAAAAATACAATCATATGCACACGCATATATATATATATGCATGTGTTTGTGCATTACATCACCAGTGAAAAAACACACCAAAGTCCAAAAAGGGAAAGCTAACACGTTAACCAAATCGTGACTGCAAGGAAGTTCAATGGATTTGGTCATAATAAGATTTCATTTGTGGTTTACAGAACCATGATTTTGATAACTTTTTGACAAAAGCAAGTAAATCTTCTTACGGCCAACTATGCATTAGCTACTTACTGCAAAGAAGCCACTAAACTCACATTATTGCAGACACGTACCATACTGGCAAACAGCTCCCCATCGTCATCACACGCCACCCCTCCGGGGCTGTAGAGCTGGAACCAGCCGTCTTTGCCAGCCCGCACGCTCAGCAAACAGGAGTGGACCTGCCAAAAAGTGAAGATATCGGGAAGGTTACAGCTCCTGCCAACAATCACCAGCGTCTCCAACACCGGGCCAAGAGAAGCAGTTCTGCAAAACCGGGGACCGCTGGAAATGTCGTGGTTAATATTCCCATCTATGGAGCTGCAGGCAAGTATCTGCTCACAGAATCTCTTTCGTCAGTATAAATAAGTAGGGAAGTTGTATCGATGCTAACTGTGTGGCCTTTTCATTCCCTTTACACAGATCAAACACAAAATGGTTATAATCTAGAACGGCTCCTTTCACTTGAGAAAAAAAACAAAACCAAAACCCACAACCACCAAAAAATCAACAAAAAAGACTCAAATTCCTGAGCTTCTGCCATTTTCCCCCATCCTCCTAGCATGTGTGTCTGTATTTCTGATGTGTGTCTGTACTTCCGATGTGATCTGCATATCAAATGCAGTGGCTGATGTCTTGCTCATTCCAATAATTAAAAATTCCTATTAGTCTTACTGTAATAAAACTTGACCAGAGTCAGGGTGAAAGAAATCCACAAGGAAAATTCAACGGGGATACGTAAGACGGATGTTGCACAGAAGAACTGGCACTAGTGAGCAACCTTTAGTCTAAATGTGGACCACTGTAGAGATTAATTTATGTAGTCCCACGGTTTAACAAGAGTAATAATTAAGCTGGGTTTTTCTACCCCCTTGAAGAGACAGATGCTCTATTTAAATTTTTGAGGGGGGTGGGAAGGAGGTAAAGTCCATGCTCTCTCCTTTGGGCATGTAACACTAGCGACAGATGAAATCCTGGTGCCATCTAAGCCAAGAACATCTTTCTTATCTTACTCTTATCTGACAACTGCTCACAAAAGCTAAAAACCATGACAACCAGGAGTTCTGGGCAATGGTGATGACGACGCAGCCTCCTCACCCAGAGTTTCCGGGAGTTTTCTTCCCTTTATGCCGACACCAAAAATTAATGCGGCTGAGAAGCTCCCTCCGACTCAGCCAAGGCTGGTGATGTTGAACAAGCCCCACGTGCAGCTGCGGAGCAGCCAGACACCATGAGGCTACAGCTACGCACTCGTTCCAGCAACACACCTCCCACCTCCTTTCTCCTGCTAATTCATGAGAATTACGGTCATTTGCACACAACAGAACTGAAACGCAGCTAAATAAAACCTGTTATTTTTGTAAGCTGCATGGATCCATGGATTTTGCTTCCCTTTTTTTGTATGGAAGACGAAAAACTCTTGAGAGATTCAACAGAGTGGGGAAATCTTTCTCGCTGCAGTTTGCTGTGGAGCGAGGACAACAACTGATGTCCTCCTAAGACGAGGAGGTTACAACACATTTACACCATGTGGCCTGAGTGGCCATTTCTCCCTAAGAGACTTCAGCACAGCAAAACCACACCATGTTTTGAACCAAACTACTCAACGAGAGATCTTCTGAACACGTATACTTGCAATCCCTCCATTAATACTCTCTGTAAAACTGGCAATAAACTCACTTCTTGCCTCGGGTCTTCTGCAAATCTCTGAATCACGTATTTCAGCTCCCTGAAAAAAAGAAAAAAAAAAAGTTAAAAGGGCAAGAATAAGCAGTTGCCGGTTGCAGCACTCACATGTGTCACGTTTCTCTTGGATTACACTTTAAACAATATATATTCATGCACTTTAGAGACAAGCAAGTCGAACTGCTTCCACAGGAAGGAAATATGAGGTCTAAAAGTGATTACCAAGGACATTGTCTATTCACAATAGCCTAGAAAAGCCTTCAGAGATGTGCAGCGACAAACTCATTTGTAAATTCTATAAGCATCCAGTGTCTCTAGTCCTTGGGCTCCTGCCATCACCATAAATTTATAAGAAAACTACATCTTTTTATCGCTAACAGAACATGCATACAAACCCTCACAGATAAAAACCATTGGAGACACAACACTGAATAATGCATCATTGCTATTATTGACTAGCACAAGTATTTTAAGTAATTATCCCCTTCAATAAAAACAAACAAGCCCCACCAACTTACTTTGTGAACTTCTCATGTGCAAGAGCCCTACAATTTAAAACAGAAAACAGGAAAGTATGAGGATTTGGGAGAAGGGAGGGAGGAAAAAAAAAAAAATCAAAACAAAAACCCAAACAATCACTTTTCGTTTTTTTCCAGATAATAAGAATTTGATAAGCAACTGCAGCCCACAAGACAAAAAGAATAATTTTTCCAAAAGATCAAGCAAAGTCTCCTTCATTAATTGGGGGTGGAGGGGAGCAAGAAACGGAGAAAACAAACAAACCAACCAACGCAAACACACAATAAAACCCCCCCCCAAAAACCCCAAAAAAACCAAACCAAACCCCAAAACACCACCACACCCAAAACAATCAAAACCAAACCAACCAACCAACCCCAAAGCAAACCAACCAACCCAACCACCAAAAACTTGGAACAAATCCTGTAGCTTTTCCTGAGCCCTGTCTTAGACAAGGCTCTGACTAATTGCCAGTGGGAGTTCTGGGTCAGAAGAAAGTAACTAAAAGTCTTAAAATAGAGCTCCATAATTACAAACAGAATTTTGGCTCCCTCCAAGAGCCAGGTGAATTCTTTAATTGCAACGCAATTAAGGTCTGGTCACCACTAATTAACACCATACATCAGTAAAGCAGTTAATGGTCATCCTGTGAAGTGCCTGGCATCATGGTGTGGTTTACACCTCCCCCGGGACTCCGCTCTGACTCAGGTAAATGATGTCTCTGCTGCCTATCTCCGAGCTCTCGCCGTAGCCCAGGTAACCCGGCACCGAGGATTAGACCTCTCTGATTCAAGACATCAGGTCATTAGGGGATCTGATAAGCTAGCAAATTGTACAATTACAGGTTGTAATGTTCGTCCGTGGAGGTCTGCATTTTATAAACGCTACTGTTCATTAATAGGTTTCCGAGGGAGCTGGGCTGATCCGTAGGGTAGCTGCTTCATTTAAGGCAAAATACAAATGATACGAGTCTCTGTGACACCAGTAAAGCATCGTCCTCCTCTAAATCTCTTACTTTACTCTCCTCCTCGCCAGATTTCCTCCCTTTCCTGTCTGCCTGTCTCTAGTTCACCATTGTTCTCTTCAGGAGCATCTTAGAGAAACAGGGAAAGACAATAAAGTCTTCACGTCCCTCTGCATCAGCCAAAATCAACTCTAGATTTTCTATCAATAGCAGAGGCACAAAGCTCCCGTTACCATCAGTTTTTACCTGACATTACATTTCACCATAAAACAACAGTAACAAGAATAACCCAGTAAATAGTAAAGCAGCACAAACTTACTCCTTGGGAAATGGGATAGGTTGAAGCAAGCTGGCCAGGGCTGGTCTCCAGTCATCATAGTCTGACCTGAAAAATTAACATTTTATTAATACGTTACCAAGCATTAAATGTGGTTTGTCAACAGTTAGTTCAAGGAGTTAAAAGCTTTTTACTGCAGGCACCAACGACCCTTCTGTTTTACTGAGACGCTCTGAAGATCTACAGTGACATTTCCCTTACCATTTTCAGCGCATTCTCCAATGAGGCACAATAAATCTGGTATTTACAACGACCTCCAGAAAGGCCTTCTTTATGTCAACTTAAAGACATTCGCTGTTTATGAAACCTGTTGACATTTAATCACTAAGTAATACTTTCATCTAAGTTGCTACAGCAATTACCAGGCCATTGCTATTTACAGCTCCGCTCTGCATTTAATTGGATGAGTATTATTTTTTTTTTTGCTAAAAGACATAAACCCATTTGTAAAAACAAAAACACCTCCCCGATCCATTTGTGACTCTGGCACAAAGGAACAGGTCAGTTTAAACAGTACAAAGTCTTTAGCTTAAAAGGGAAGAGGCTAGAGAAGGAAGCACCATCAAATTAAGAGTGAAAGAGGACAAATGAGGACAACCACAGCAAAGAGCTCCGGCCAGCAGACCCAGTAACAAGTGTCTCCTCAGCGGTTAGTTAGCGCTAATTAACTGCCCTTCCGATTAATTGCACAGAGGATACGATCATTGTAAAATGGACGAAGTGAAGAACACAGGAGATAAAGAGAATTTGGTTAAGTCAGCACCAAAATGGGGCATGGAACCCACCAGCCAAAGCCCAGATGCCACCACTGCCTTCTGGGCCACTCTCTCTCCAATTAATACCAATGAGTACAGACAGAAGTAACCGGAGTAAATCTCACATGGGGTTAAACACCTTGGGATGTCTGTAGAAGACAACGTGCAAGAGCGAACCATCTCCTCTGACTGCCGTTACCCTTCGGATTTCAGTTTGAAAAGCCACGTTACTGGCTGCAGCTCACTGCAAACTTGGCACAAAAGTGCGGTGTTTCTGCAGGAAGGAACGAGGTATAATGTTCTCAGATGGACAGTGTCTACTGATAGCATTAGAAACAGACAACATGTGCGCAGGAGCTGTTCCAAAATAATGCAGTTTTTGCAAAGAGAAGGTTCTAGCCCGGAGAAATTGGAGACGGATGCATTTCCAAAAGTCTCATCCAGTTTTTGAACCACATAAAACAAATATTTCCCTAACCTAGTAATACATAATGTTGGACTGTCCACGAAGGCCTGTTTATGGGCACAAGGAAAGCTCATGTGCATGAGCAGAGTATTCTTAAGAAGCAACAGGCAGAGCAATTCTAATTGTAGGGATAATCATGACATAAAAATCAACCAGGGAGGCAGTTATCACTTGCCCAAGAGCACTATGAGCTCAGGTTACAAATATATACAATATCTCGTGCAAGTAACCAAGCCACAATAACTACTGTGATCTGATAGTAGCTTAACATACTAAAAACCAGGTGAATGTGCAAAAAAAGCAATGTGGGATGGGTTAGTAGCTCTTCTTCCACCTGCAGTTGTTAAATAACCACGAGAGCACTTAGACACAAGGCTTAAAGGCAGCCAGGTAGAAATTGAGGTGGCACCGGTCCGGCAAAAATCTCAGTGCTAGTTCTCTTTAAAACACCAAGCACATAACACTTGAGTGCGTTGGCAATGCCCCCTAATAAATACAACTTGTTTATTTTCCTCTTGTTATCTTTAGCATTTGAGGCTTAAAGCATTGTGCACGTGAAGCCACAGCAATCCAAAAAAGAAACCTCACGCCCATGCCAGTTGTGCTAGATGCCATGGAGCCAAATTTTCTCCTCCATCAAAAATGCTGTTCTCTGGTTTAAATCAGGAGCAACTCTGAGATAAGGGGTGTCACGCTGACCTCAATTAGCATGAGTACATCACAAGATAGAGCACTTAGCGATCACCCATTTACAAAGTTCTTTCCAGAGACAAAAACCCCCTCACCTGCTTAGACACTAAACAAATAAGGAAGATGATCAACTTTGTTTAGTGCCTCAGAACAGTAAGACATGAAGCAGGACTTCATCACAAGGGGTTGTTTTCCACTTTGTCTGTGTAAAGTGAGCATCACAAAACACCTGAGGATGGGACTTGGCATATAAACTGAAATCAGTCAAGGAAACGTCTGACACAGCAGCTCTAAGATGAGCCCTCTGGGTTCTTTTGACGAAGCTTTGATGAATTAAGGCTCTCTACAAGACCACTTGTTGTTTCTGACCTACCGACAAATCGAACGGGCCAGTGACACAGAACTCCGACCTGTGTTCAGATTAATGTGAAAGTCTCTTGTTTACCTACCAGGTCTCTGTAGGAGACAGATGATGCAACGGATCTATAGCTGCAGCCAGGAGACGTGCAAGAGGTTTCTGGGTTTTGTTGTGTCTGTAGGTGTGAGAACACAGCCCAGGCCACAAGAATTACTCTGACTTCCAGCTGGCACCACATCTCCGCTCAAACATCCATCTCTGTGCTCAAGGTGATGTGTGCTCCTCCTCTTACCATTTACACTCCAAAAGCAGGCAGTCCTGTCCTCTAAACCACTAGCTGATTTTACTCTAAAAACGACACTTGGTAGATGCAAATGACTTTAAGAGCAGATTTTTGAGCGGAACAGACCCAAAAGTCAAAATGCTGAGGTAGGAAATTAAAAGGTATTAAAGTTGTTTCACATCACATGGGATAGAGCACCTACAAATCTTTCCTAACAGAATCTTAAAAGCTGAGACCCACCTGGAGGCTTAGTTCCTGTGACATCTCAGGTGAAGTGCTACACCACTAAAATTCCTCCTTGAGCAACCTGGGGAGCTGTGATTAGTAACAATGCGAACCAACCAATTTTTCATGGCTGATCTTCAAAGGAAATTGCAAAAAGAAGATAAAAGCTGCTTTGTAATAGTCTAACACCAAGTGAAACGCTGCAGACAGAATTGGACAATATCCCTCTGACTTTTGTTGAAGCTGCAGATTACATACTGCATCCATTTGCAGAGCAGGTCCGTGAGAGGACAATGAAAATAAACCACAGCCTGTTTTCCTAGGAGGAGAACAAAGGGAGAAAACCACCTCCTATGAAATATATAGAATTTGGTCACCTGAGTAGGACCCGAACATAAACCTACACAACCTGTAATCGCTTCAGTCTGAGCTAGGAAACACGAAACAAACATAGCACAAGAATAAAACTAAACTGCTTATTAAAAGCCTACGGTGCTTCTCCTCCTCCTACCTATTCCCTTTTCAAAAACGTTTTCCTTCTATCTGTGCTCATCTCATCTGCGTGCAGCTTTCATTTCAGACAGTTGCCTTTTCTTTTTCCCCCCCCGGTCCATTCAAAGCTCTAACACAAGACAGGAGTGTTTGAAGCAAGGAAAGAAAAGGAGATGGATTAGCTGTGGCTGCAGTTCACAACCACCGGGATGAGCCAGACAAAGAGGCCCTGCCGGGAGAGCTCGGGACAGCGCTTGTGACAAACTCCCTTCCGAGCTCTGCAAAGGCTGAACCCTCATGCTCGTCACACAGCTTAAATCCCAGGACTGGCCTGATAAAACCAGAGGGGGAGAAAGATTCTCTGATGTACTCGCTGGCTCTGATTTTTGCAGGATTTGCAATTTGAGGTGAGCAGCACAAGAGTCAACCTGCAGCCCGACCCATGGGTTCTAAGCGCGCTTCGGCTGGGCTCAGGGTGCTATGGGGTGACGGCTGTTGGACACACAGCTTTACTTACCCACAAACCTTTTTTAGGGGATTGGCCCACCATAATAATTAAATAATCCCTGACTGCAGTGACTTTGCCTTTGGGCCATCGTCGCTATTGGCCTGCCGACATAATACATTTTCCTTCCCCGGGATCACCTTTCACCAAAATGAAAGCCTGCCCATATGTCATGTACAGGACAAACAATCCAAAACATATTAGCAGCCCAGGGCAACCCTGATAAACATGACATAAGAGAATCCACTTGGGATATTCGGAGCACGCCACTGACCTATCGGGGAATGCGGAGAAGGCAGGGGAAGCTCCAGTGGGTGCTTGCGTTTGGAAAGCTGTTGGTCTTATCACCGAGAGACGGCGAGCCCTGAGTCCTCTGTTTTTAAAGGACAGTAAAGGGACAAGAAGCAACTAGTTGGAAGCAGCTTGTTTCTCCAGACTAAGCAGCCTGACAAGATCAAAAATCTTTTAGGTAACTCCTCTGATATCAGATAAGATGACCAAGCCTCCTATACATGTGCCTTACCCCTTCTGTCCCTGGCTCAAAGGTTTAACTCCTCTGAATCGTATAACACGAGGTTTAGCTCAGGGCTCCAGTTCAGGCTGAGAAAAAACCCCACCAGACCCCTTACCATATCAGGCACAAACCTGCTACCTGCAAAACGCTGAGGTGTCTTTTCACATTCAGCCTTCTTTCGAGCTGGGCTTGCTTGTTTTTTTGAAAGAAGAAAACTGAGCACCACTGAAAGGCCCTTGAAAGGTCCTGCCCTGGCTGGCCCGGCAGCATCAGGAAACAGCAGCATTGAGTTTGCCCAAAGGCCCCGACTCTGCCCCGGTCACACAGTCCCCAGAGAGGTGTGCAAGTCTCTGGGCACCTGAGGGACCCTTGTCACCTGAGGGACCCTTGTCACCACAGGCAGCCACGGAAACAAAAAATAACACAGGCAAAGGGCGAGAGCTGACGATACAACACCATCCCAGCCGCGGCCTCCCTGCGAGGCCTCTATTCCTGCAGCCCGTTTAGTTTGCTGTTTGCTGGTCTGGACGCCACTACAGGCACAGTTTAAGTGTCCTCCCCCCACGCTGGGTGTCTCCAGGGGAATCGGTGGTGTCCTTCAGGTGACAAGCAGACTACGAAGCTACCCGGTCCAAGGAAGAGGACACGCAGTCCTTTTTACTGCCACTTTCTCAAACCGCGGTCGCGCTGTTCAAGCACAAGTTTGGCTGTACAAGAAATTCTCTAATGCACGGGAACATTAACATGCAAGTAGGAGCCGGGCAACGCTAAGCAGCTCTTGGAGCTTCTAATTTAATACGATGAACAGAAAGATTTCAATTAATTTAGTGCATTTTCTACACACCAGTTTAAGACTCGTAGCACTCGGGAGGCCCTGACTGGCATCAATACCACTAGCAGAGTCCACATGCATTAGAGAATATTGACACAGAAGTTTGATCCACTTTTGAGTGCAGGACAAAAATACCACGTTCCACTAGAGACTGCGTCTGCTTCAAAATCTGCCCAGACTTTGGACCATCTGCCAATATCTTTAAAACCACAATTTTCTGTTTTCCTTCAGCACGCAATAGTTGTGTTCTGTTACTAAACCGCATTAGAAAAAGGGTCAAAGATGTTCATGGTGCTACGATAACGGCCACAGAGATGAACTTTCTAATTTGCACATTTAGCCCTCTGTGCAAAAAGTGAGGTATTACAGTGATTATTAAATAATTGCTGTTACGTTTTTTTATCAATATTAGAAGTGCTTTTTTTCCCCAAAAAAGTAAGTATTGTGTAGGAGTTAAGTGAATTATAAAATGTCCTCTGCTGAAGATACTGTTAAGAATCCTTATTTGCTAGACTGTCAAGAATTAAAATGTGCCTAAACAAATTACTCCCTGCTGTCCTAAGTTAATTATGTAAAAAAGGTATCACTGTTGGTGACTCTCTTGTTTTGAAGATGATATTGAGTCAGACACCTAAAAGAACAATTAAATTCAATGCTAAGCAACTTATTTATGTTTGGCTTAACACCGTTATTAATAAGAACATTACTTTAGTGACTGCCCGCTGCGAGCTCAACTCCTGGATAGCAGTTGATTTATAATTAATGTTTTCTTCCTACTGGCATGTTCTTCAACTGTCTTTCTTCATATCCTCAGTTTTTCAAAGTGCAGTAACAGTATTTAGTGCATCACAAAGTTTTTGTTCAAGAAGAGTCTGAGTTTGCAAGGATCAGCATCACAACAGCATCATCTTGCAATGTGTTAATATCTACTGGCCTTTCTACAATGCTCTTCTATCACTGGTTTCAGAGTTTAAAAAACAACATTCAAAATCTTTACCCGTACTTTACAGATAAGGAAACTGAAGCAGCACAAAATAAGTGGCTTATTTAAAACCTCCTAGTGAACCAGTGGCAGAATCAGGAACATTAATGTTTTCGGGTCCCCCAAAAAATCAAGGGATGAATAGGAACCAAAGGGAATCCAAATCTGGCTCTGCCTTAGAAACCACCTTATATTCTCACAGGTTTTGATTCCTCAAGCAGGATGTGGACTCTGACAAGGCAACCTTGAGGTTGCACCAACTTTGCAGTATCGCTGGCCCTTCGCTAGGCACATCCTGTGGGTTTCACCCTTCAGAATTACCATTGTACAAGCCGAAAAAGGGCACGAAGCTGCGTCACACCCACAGCCTGTGCGATAACAGTAACCGACTCCCATTTTCACTGTTGCTATTGAAGAGTTTGATGTTTAAAAAGACAGAAAACACACCCAAAAATACGTTATTTTAAGGTATGGAGTGAAATAAGAGTTCTTTGTGTAGGGAATTCTACGGGAAAGAGAACCTGGCATATCAAATGTTTAAAATTTGCAGGGACTGAGGAAGAACATGCACATTCGTGAATCTGTTTATAAGTGTGTGTCAGCTGCATGATGAAACCAAAACCGTCAATGCTTAGTGAGTCAGCATCCAAGCCAGCACCAGGACTGAGTCCACAGTGTTTATGGAAAACATCTAGAGTCAAGGGCACAGGAATAAATACACGATGTGTTTAACGTAGCACCTGGCCGCACGAAGACTTAGAAGCCACCAGATGAACCTAGTCAGATGCTGTGCTCTTTTAACGCAAACATTTTTAAAGGCAGAAGCAGCTACGCCAGGGGAAAAAAGAAATAAAATTAACCTTTAGCAACTTCCTGCTCAAGAATCTAATGGAAACAGTATCTTGAGTTCACCTGTTCTGTCTCCAGTTCTGAGAGTGGCTTATGAATGTATTTGCAAGCCAGCTCAGCAGTGAGTGGAAGAATTATGCTGCCAATTGGCACGACATAATTTGAAAAAAACAGAAATGCGGGAGAAAACTCTCACAAAATCCTCCATCACGGCAGTTGGATTTCATTTAATTCCTAAAGAGTGTACACCCAGATTTGCATTTGACTTCACTGTAGCCACATGCTCGTGGTTTACAGGGAGTCCAAATTTCATCCACCGCATCTTGTATTCTAAAAAACTCAACTACTACTTCATTAAGCCTTACATTGTTTAATTAATGCAGAGATATTACAGTTTGCCCAAAGACATACTGCAACACACTAGGCAGAGCTGGCTGTTGAAGTCAACAAAGTTGTTTGGGATTGTATTACTGCACTTCTATCATAAGCTTCCATTCCACAGTCCACCTTTTGTGACACTCCATTAATTTATCCAGGAGAAAAACAAGCTTTTCCTGAAGAACATTTTCTTTTATATTCCTCTCGAAGATTTTCAGAGGATTTGCCTCCCAGGAAACCACGGAGCCATTATTTTGTACAGGCTGTTTGAGCATTCGTTCACTAATACAGGTCTGCTGTATCAATGCAACTGGTAGACAAATAGACACTACACTCTAATACAGGTAAATCTCAGCTGGTTATAAAACTTCTACAAACACGTGAAGGGAGAACACCTAAGTGAAAGACACGGACCTCATCCAAGTCCTGCTGGAGCCAGGGGAGCAGTGCTGCCTGTCGCTGTGCAGGCACCGAGCCTAGCACAGATCTATCTGTTCTAAACCCGTCTTAGGCCATACCGAGACCCCTGAGGGAGACAAATGGATTATTTTCTTTTTTTTTTTTTTTTTTTGGTGTGCAAGAACAAAACAGAAACCACTGGCAAAAACATCCTGTCTTCTGTAACATGCCTGAGGCTCACTGTACAAAGAAGATTTCCGTTTTCATCTTCCTAACGCTATTTTTAGAACATATTGGCAGTGCCAGATGTGTCTTTCAAAGGGTGGACTCTCTGGAGCTGGAGTTAGATTTATAACCATGTTCTTGCTGGCCACAGATGTTGAAGACAACAGGCCTGTGAAAAAAGCCCCCTATTGTTAAGATGACATTGTTGGAAAAAGCCATTTAAAATAATTACTCACAGCATCTTGAGTATTTCAACATAACAGCCGAGGATCCTGTCTGCCTGGGCGCTCAGCTCAATGCTCATGGTGCTGCAGGTGGGACTGACCATCAAGCAGTCAATCAGGTTGGGCTCGCTGTCATTGCCAACGTTGGCCGTCATCTTCTGATTAGCTGTGTTGTTGCGCTCCACTTCCACGTGGATCTCGTTGGAAGTGACAATAACTGGTTTGAGACGAGATTCAGTCAAAGTGGCCTCTTGAGAGACCAGGTCAGGACTCGTGTGAAGGAGGCGGAGGGGGAGATTAGGCTTTCGGTCACACTGCTGCTGGCAGCCATTCCGAATTTCCTTCAGGCTTGGCGAATTGTCCCGACTGAATTTTAAAAATAAACAGATAATTTCAATAGCCAGACACGAGAGCAGGAGAGACAGTGCAACACTGAGAAGTCAAGATCTTTTGCAATTTCCCACTGCATTTCACCCCAGCCCACCAGATTGCTTTCCCCTGTGGGATCGGATTACTGAAATCAATTAAAAACCATTGAAAGGCTCCAAGAGGACTGTTCTGTAGCCCCTACCCTACAAAGACTCAAGCTTTTAATGACTCTAATTGACATGCCAGTTTAGTATAAAGGTGAACTTTCCCATCCAGGTTGTGCAAAGCTGTAACAGAATCCATGCCCGAGTTTGTATCTGGCTACAGTACATGCCCAGACATTTGTCTGCAGCCCTCGCGTCTGGAATTTTCGTTGGACACTAAGCAAGCCCTGGCCATGTTCTACCATGAGGAAAGTCGGACAAGCATAAACAAACAGGAAACCTAGCAGAGGAGAACCCTCAGTGTCTACTGGAAACCGGCTCGTGTGTCAAAAACTGCAGCATCTATTTTGCAATAAGTCGGTAATCGAATTCTTCACCATAATGGAGACAGCATTGTGAAACCAGCTCAGGTTCAAAGCTGTAGATACACAGTCATGTACACATAACCCCATCTTCGAGATCTCACCATTCCCTTTGCTTTGGGTGTAACACACCCTTCATGTGCATCTTCCAGGTTTTCAAGCACACAGAGTGTAACAAATACAGTCACATACATACAAAACCACACGTGTGATCGACCAGAAGTCCCACATGTAACACTAGCAAATGAGCAGAGCGAGAAGAAAGACAAGCTCTCACATACCCACACTCATGCTCACACCGATCTTGTTTAGAGATCCACAGGTTTGGAAGGGAGTAATGGGGTCAGCTGGGAATTCATACTGACCTGTTGATAAATTCCTCGTAACACGAATAAATGGCTGCTAAGCAAACAGCTACAAGGTTTGGCAGGACCCTGGGATGGGGGCACTGTCCAGTTGGACCATGCATGCTGAAAAACAAAAACCAAGATGACATCGTTGTGAGGAAGATTTCTGTGGTCAAATACAGTCAGACAGAACGGGGTGCCAGAACAGGACAGGCAACCTTGGGGAATCTTCAGAAGGGCCATAAAAGAGAGAGTTAGTTTAACCCTGTAAATCCCTACCCAATGGGCTTATTTATGAATAAGGCTAAGCTGCACCCTCAGTGTATCTGATGTGGTATCTCTACAGTCCCCCCCAAAATCTCACATGTGACTGAGCATTACATGGTCTAAAGTTAATGGGAATCTCTCTGCAAAGGCTCTGGGTCTAAATGTAAAAAAAAGAATGAACACACAGCAAAATCTATTGGCTTCCAGTGTGTAACTAGGCAGAAAACCTCAGCCATACTTGAGAATTAGTTAAAAAAACCCAAAAGATACTTCAGGAACATTGACTCATGGACTCTTCTAAATTATTCGCTGCTTCCCAGTACCAAAAAAGCAGCAGCTACTCTTAACAGTCAGTAAATTGGTGAGCAAGGCTGGGAGAAGTAACACAGTGCAGTATGTACACAGGACTGGAAATACGCCATAAATTAAACGTAACTAACCTATGAATAAACTTCTTCACCACCTCCATTCCAGCATTCAGCTCATTCAAAGCCAGAATATACTCCTGAGTAAACAGCCGCAACCGAGGGCACTTCCCAAAATCCTGTCCAAAAAAAGGAGAGATTCGGTGAAGACGGTGAAACATGCCTGCAATGTACACTGAAACTGGGGGTTTTCAAAAGAAATCAACCCAAACACAACTGGTTTCACTTGCTGGCAGCTTCAAGAGCACAGGATCACTGCACGCTGAACTGATGTGCTTCCCACTGGTGACACGCTTTCCAATTCTCCTCTTTCTCCCATACCCACCTGGAGTGTTTAATGGGGAAAAAAAAAAATCCCACCTGCACTTATTTGTACACTTCACTTCATACCTTTATTTTGAAATGCCTTTTTTTGTTGTTGTTTGTTTCCATTTTTGCTTCCACTCATAGCTGCAGAAATGCAACTCAAAAATCATTTTTTACTTCCACGTTTGCCATCATTATCTATTCTGGTGTCAGAGAAAATCTTTTTGACATGCAATCAATAAGTGATCAAGTATAAAACCAGAGATCAGTTATTTCTCCAGGGATTTTGCACCAGCTACAATGTGAACTTTACAAGTGAGCTCAACAGTTACTTTCTGCAAATCCTGCAGTTGGAAAGGCCCCTGCAAAGGAAATCCTGCATCTCCTCACATCACCTGCTGGTTTTAGATGCCAAAGGAGTAAAATCTGCTGTCTGGTGAGTTTTACTCCACAGCACATTCCTTCGCATTTGCACAGGTGTAACCTTATTACACAGGTGTTACAGAACTACACAGCTAAATTTCCAAGTGAACAAGGCCCCCTAAGGAGAAAGGAGCCCTCCCAGCTTTCCCTCAAGCAGCTGGCCGCGGGAGAAAAATAATCACGGAAGAAAAAATTAAAATCAATGGCAACTGAAATGTAAAAGAAATGCCACCAGTGGTAACGAACTGGTGCTCTTTAAAAAGGAGGATACACTCCCAAAGCACTGAAACCTTCTGTTACTTATTTTGACTTTAAGCACTTCTATAGCACAACCTATATTAACATCTCATAGGTTTTACAGCTAGAGAAAATTAGCAAAAACGTGAATACGAGCTTAGGCATAACAATGTCTCTTCCACGTCTAAGTGCTGAGTTGCTACCTGGTAACTTCACCCAGCAAAGGGACTGCGGGCAATTCCACAGTTGGTTTTACAATTAAAATCATTAAACTTATCACAACTCCTCCTGGCAGGTGTAAATACACTTGGTTCGATGGCATGAGACTGTGTGTGCTTCGTGCACCATTTGGTGCCACTGAATTTCGTGGACACTCCTTGCAAGATAGCTTTTGCAGTTGCACTTTATGACATTTTTTTAACCCGTGTAGGTGTCCTAACAGAAGTTCGAACGAAAGTGCAAGAGTTCATAAAGAGGATGTCGTTGCCGAGTGCTCTAAAATAAAATCTCCCTCTAACCATAATACAGTGCCCTGACACCGAGCACACAACAATACACATTACCAATATTTGCTTCCAAAAAAAAATAAACGATAGTGCTTATATTCAAACAAGCAGCTGAAATCCAAAGGTTGCTGAGCACTCCCCAAACAACTCTGCACACAACGAGTCTCCAGCCCTGGGAACCGGTAGCATCAGCAAGACAACACCTACCCTCGTTCTTTTGAGATTTCAAACTGATAAGACAAAGAGCTCTTTCCCCATTTCACAGGTGGGGAACTGTGGAACAAAACTTGTCGTAAACTTATCAAAGAGCAAATTAGTGGCAAAGGTGGGAACACACAGCTCAGCCTGAGCATCCTGAGTTGCATGGGGCCTCCTAAGGTTGTGCAGTTTGCTGCCAACAACCCTGCCCTCCTAAAGGGTAACTTTATTTACATGCACACACACACATTCTCTAAAAGACTATTCAGTACAGAAGTCCCTGGAGAGCAGTAAAGTGCTCAAATCCACTCCAATTAATATATGACACCGTAAATTCTCTGACTACACACTGCGGTACAGACATGTTGATTTTCAATCTGCAAATGTTAAGTATGGTAAATATACCCAATTCTCTGAAGCTAACCAAATACAAGCATTACACTGTGCATTTAGATTTTATTTGAGACCCCCTCAAGAGCTCTGGATGCTTTAAAAAACTCAGTCCAGAATCCAAGAATAACATTTACAGAATATTTAATTGAACGCTACAGAATATTCAGAAATGTTTACATGTCTGCACAGCGCAGGCACAGAGCCAGGAATATGACCTTTTTGCCATCTTGGGCTTTCTACATAGCTCTGTAAACTCAAGGAGTTAAATAATAATACTGTTGTAAAAATAAGAAATATGAACTGCTTTCTGCTGAGTTCATGCTACAGATAGGACAGCGGATGGTCTCTAAAATTATACCAGTTAATGAAAAGAAGTTGATTGTGTAGCTCCAGAGGTATAAGAACCATCCTTGTGATCACAGCCAATTAAATTGCTTTTAATATTTTACGTACGTAAAACTCTGCCACAGCATTAGGAAGTAAAATTTTTTCATTTAGCTTAAAACCATGGCAGGAAACTTAATATGTCGCAGAGGACAGAGGGCTGGTAAACACCTAGACCTCTCTCAAGAAAGGAATATGGATCATGTAAGAATATCTTCAGAGTTAGGGATGGAAAATGTGGTGTATGGGTGGGGAGAGCAAAGCTGGCAGGGAAGTCTCCTATTTCAATCACTAGCAAGGAGCTGATCAGCGAGGACAAGAGAGAAAGCCTGGTAGAGAACTATCATAAAATCACAGATAACACGACTCCTAGAATGAGAAGGAAAGAAAGAATAGCAGGAAAGCATAAGTAAATTCAGGACACCTAGGTAAGAACTCATTGGACGTGAGTCTAAGGAAAAACAGAAATCCAGAGAGCTGGGGGGCCTCGGCTCTAAATCAACACTGACTTTGTTATCTAATTTACTTTAAACCATTAAAACTACAAGGATGGCATGCGGGGAGTAAATAAGGAGCCAAGAGCCAGGTGGGAGAGAGCTGGAGCTGCATATGCTGGCACTGCTGCCAAAAGAAACGTTCCTCAAACCATGGCTTTGCTTAGACGCTTCTCAAAGTCCCACTAAACACTTATTAGTTCTGCACTTATAAAGCAACACACTGTTACACGCAGCAGTCACAGTTCGGGGGGTTAGATTTTAGATTCAGATATGGCAGTGCTGTGTTCACTGCAGGCAATGGAGCAGCTGCTAATTATGAAAGGTCCCAGCGTAGAACTTCTCCAAAGTGAGCAAGTTCCCTTCCCCAGTGCACTCACCATGTTGTGTTTGAGAATCCTCTGTACCACCGGTGTGAACACTTCGATCACAACCATGGACCGCGGGCGCTCTCGGCAGTGCTGTAACGGGCAATAAGTCATTTTGTGAGCTGCAGAAAGCATGAAGATGGGTCTCTCCTCCGGCTTTGTACCCCATGCAAGGATTATCCCAAGATTAATAAAATCCAAGGGCTAAATTACTCTTTCCTAGGATGAGGGTACTTGTAACACTGCTCTCTCCTATGGACTTGCTGGCATCCAACCGAAGATTAGCATGGGGGCCCAGGAACTACCCAAGTTTCTTTCTCTACTCCCTGTTCTTCACAAAACTCACTGGAATGTAGTACTTTTGGGACTTCTACCCATTTTGTCAAATCTGTTTGAAATTTGCTAACAATTTTAGAAGTCAAGGGGTTGAGGACAAAAAGATGAGTAGATACAGGCGGTGTAAGGGCACAAACCTCCTTTCCTGGGGATCCAAGCTAAAAACCTGTGGTGGATCTTGGAGGGTACCAACAAACCACTCTCCCATCACAGAACAGAATACACAATCATAATCTACCGGCCAGAGTAATTTAGGTTGGGGAGGACCTTTGAAGGTCATGCGGTCCAAGCCCCCGCTCAAGGCAGGGCCAGTTTTGAGGACACATGAACCTTCTCATTAACGGTGCCCATTTCAGTTCTGTATCTACAAGGAGGAAAAGCCCATGTCCCATTTCCCTTCCTGCAACCACACACAGCCCATCCCACACATTTACAGATAATTAGGTGCCCACCTCCGATAGAGACCAAAGGCAAAAAAAACACAGGAACAGAAGTGCCTTGAGTCCAAGGTGAGATACGACCCTAAGACTGGCTTATAAAAATGCAACAGTCAGAGGAGTTTCTGAAACTTGACTTAATTTCTGCAGGAAGAAGCTCCTGATGGGAATTACAGGCAGCATCTACAATGTTTAATAAATGTGTACCCAGTCATCAGTAAGTAAATTTAAGCAGACTTGAAACTGAAACACAAACAGGCCTAGAGGAAAAGCTGCATTTCCAAATCCAGAAGCTCTGCAATCCGAAGTACTTAGAAGTTTGTGAAAAAGATACAAAATGCATCACAAGCACAGATTTACCAAGAAAGAGGATGGGTCCTTATGATCTTCCCACTGACACTACTCGGTGACATAATTCCATTAGGGCTGAGTTATGCATTACATTACCAACACATCTGAACACAGCGACTCCAATGATTTTTTGCATTAGCTAAACACAACGTGCAGTGGGACATCTCTGGTACCCACACTGGGGTGTGGGAGCCTGAAGATTTTAACTCCCACAGAATATCAGGACTGCGCAGTCTGATTTACTAAGGACATGGATCTGCTTATCATAATGGTGCTGTTAACTATTCCAATATCACTGGTTGTTGATCAAAAACTGCAATCAATTTGGGCATGAGGTAAGGAGCCAAAGAAAAGAACAATCACGTCTGCAAAGAACTACACTCATTTACAACTATGAGATTTCAGAAAGCAAATCTGTTCTGATACCTTGCAGAAGAATTCACAGAGGTCAGGAGGAGGATGGTTGTTTTCCAGCAAAGGTGCAATTGCCTTTAAAAAGGAAAAGAGAAAAAATCAATTAGAGGACTGCATCTGGAATAAGCACTTTGCAGGGAAATATTTAATTGGAAAAAAAGCAGCTCACTTTTAAAAAAGAAGGACAAAAGCATCAATAGAGAAATTAGAGGTGGGCTGTGTGTTTATCTGTAAGCTCAAGCACACCTCTGTTATGCACCCTCTGGAAAATTTTGCTGTAACTACACCAGTGTAAATACATAAAACACAGCAAAGGAGTACAATTTTTGTAATGGTTTAAATGAAAACAGGAGCAGACCAATTGTTTTAGGTTGTAATACAGCAAGGATTAATCTGGCTCACTGTTTCAACTATAACACACACACACACACATTCTTTATAAGAGTTCGGGCTCTTTTTGTAAGGACATAGCAATGTCCTTACCTTGGAGGACTCTATTCATCAAAATCAAGAACCTAACTCCATGAAAGTTGAGATCAACCATTACTTCTCTGTTGCTACGCAAACCGATGTGTTTATGCTCAGTAAATGCATTAGAGGTCATACCTGCCACTGAGGGTGTAACGAACTTGTGCTGTTGTTACTTCCCTTGTAGATTAGAAAATGGCACTAGAACAATTCTCCCTACGTGATGGTGCCTTCAGGCTTTGCCGGTCTTGAGCTAAAGGGATTCCCAGTACCCATTTAAAAGTCAGGCTGAACACAGCAGCTAGGACATTTTGTATTAAGCAACTGAACACCAGATATTTTATCTGGATGGCATCTGGAGTTTTACTAAGGCAGCCTGCTGTGTTTGTCGCTCTCCCTCCGGTCTCCCTAAGGATTCCAGCCCTGGCAAGCCTGCTTGCAATGACTGCGTTTCACAATAGCCACTTTCACACACAAACAAGTCAAGATTAATGTGACTTTTGACAATTAAGCCCAAGCACGTCTGCAAAGATCGGCTTCGGTTACACGTAACGTTTGTGGAGTTTCTGTTCATCATCCTGTGCCATCCTGCTGCAAATATTCACTCTTACGCTGGTGACGGTCCAGCAATGGTGGACTGGTGGAGACTGAGACACTATTCAGTGAGACCGAAACATCCTTGCACCCCATCCAACACCCGAGCTAAAGATGTTCCTCGAATCCACCTTCTGGAGTGTTTGCTATGGGACTTTCGAACCACGGGAGCCACGGATCACAAAATCCCCAAGTGTTTACACCTGTCTGGTACCTGTCACAGGATCCTCGCACTAGGGATGGAACGGCTTGGTTGTCAGCCTAAGAAGAATCAGCTTTATTGTTTAGGCCCAGTCCTTGCCGAATGTAGGGAATAAGCACAACAGATGTTGTCAAGCAGGTCACGGCTCCGGCTGTATGATCAGCGGGGAAGGCTGAGAGCAGCCCGTATTTCCCTATGTGCGCTGTGGTTAAAAGCAGAAACTCGCTGTCTGGCGTTGCCCAGTTACAGCAACACGCGTTTCCCCTTCCTTACCGGCAAGAGACCGGTTGTAACATTGATCTGTTGCAGCACCATGTAGAGAAAGAAAGCTGGTTCCATCTGCATGACAATTCACTGTGTACTTTTAAGATACTACGTATATACACAGAATTAGCGATGCTTCCTAAGAATAGCACGGGTTAGCTATGTAACAGCAGGGAGCTCTGAGAGCCCGGAAAATGCCATGTCCTTAACGGTTTGGGCACAACCTACAGAAGGGCAGGACCTGAACTGAAGAAGCCATCCCCCAGAATTGCTGAATAACGTATTAAAAGGCTGAAAGGAACTTTGGAGGGCCCCTGGTCCAACTTCCCTGCTCACAGCAGGGCCACTTGCTTGTATCACACCATCTTGTATTAAAAAATTCTTCCCTCAGGACAACCAGTTGTAACTGGGGGTCTGAATTACCTACGGCACTGGAGTAAAATGAAAGCTACAGCAGATCTCAAAGAAAAGCAAATGCCACTTCAGAAACTTAGCCCAGCGACCGATTCCAGCTAAAATGGTAACTTAAGCAGCAGATAAACACAATTCACACCTCCCGGTGGGTACATGTCACCTTGTCATTTTGCAGAAAGTCACGGAGATGTGATACAATCAGGTGGTTGTGATGTTCTAGGTTGGATTATTGGGAAAATCTCCCGGAAAATGCGAGTGACTGAAATTCAATTACAGTCACGAGGAACCAAGTTCCACCTCTCTGATAAATTGTTGAGATTTTACATTTTGTTGCACAGGAAAAGAGCTGCCATTTGATTCACTTGTTTCTATGTCTAAACAAATGCAAACTACAGAAAAGTGAAAAGTTGAAGATGATATTTTTACAAATCACATAAGCAGGGGGTTAAACTGCAGTGACACATACACATATCCACACTTACAAAAACAATCACTTGCTCACATACCATCAGCAATGGAGACATTCTCTATTTGGTAGTATTAGCCCCTCAGGAAACAACAAAGCTTAAGGGTTTTATAGGGCACATCTGGAAATGATGTTTTTTGACTATTTAAAGTACATATATAGATACGAACATTGCACTGTGCAGCCAAGTAAGGAGGCCATTCGGGGAGAGGACTAACCCTCAACACGCTGTGCTGTTTCATGTAAATTGACAAGGAAACTTTATTGTCACTCATCTACAAAACACGAGAAGAGGAAGGACAAAACCTCACCAAAAACAGTAGAACAAATGGGTTTGATCCTGCCCATGTTTACCAGCATTGGTGGAAATGCCCTACTTCACTGAGGCAGAGGCAAGCATTAACAGAAGCATCGTCAAACAATACAGATTTGTCATTAGGTTTTGACAGAAAGGTACTTACCACAATAATGCTCTCGTGGTCTTGAGTGGTTAAGTTGTTGTTCTGAAAGAGTGGAATAGAAGAAATGAATGAGCAGAGAGTACTCTGAGTTGGCACATCAGCATTCACAGTCCTCTTAGCTACCACCAGACACAAGCAGAAAGGCTCAAGACCGCAATTGCTGAGTTTCACAATAAAATTAATCAAATTAAAACAACTCTCTTAACAAAGGTAGTATATTATTCTATCTGCTAGGAGGGGTTCTGCAAGTTTCCATTTCTCCCTCAGCACATTGACTCAAGCCACCCCAGCCACGAAAGCTGAGCATGCAAACACTATGAGTGAGTTTGAATAGGTTTCCATCAGCTGGAAAATTAGAGGTAGTGACACATTTCTTAGAAATGTTTTCTTAAGACAGGCTGTATGTTCCTACAAAAACTAATAAAACTATTGTTGTGGTGTTGTATATCATTTTTTGGTAGTAAACTATAACTGCTGCAGCTTTCCTGAAATCCCATCTTCAAACACGGAACCAGGAAAAGCCAATACATTTACTGGAAGTCACCTATGCGACCACCTATGCCAGAGTTTGCTTTTGGCTTCTTCAGCAGTGTCGATCCATTCAGAGGTTACTAAGTTGTGAGTTGCTAAGGTCTTTGCCTACTGCAAGAAAAACAGCCAGTAACTTCTTTGCTTATCACAAATCTTTGCACATCAGACCCAAGACACGAAAAACCTGCTTGGCGTTACATTTCCTGTCCGTGAAAAGTTAAATATTTGAAATTGATGCTATAAAAGCTAGATAGATGCCACCGAAGAAGGAAAATATTTTTCTTTGACAGAACTGGTAATAATACAATAGCCACACAATGAATTTATTGGTATGTACGTATTGCTACAAGAATTATCGGTCACGGAAACAAAGCCAATGGAACAGAAGTCAAAGGGAGTTTTACCACCAACTTGAAATAAGACATGAATCAGACCCATAATAAATTTACCATAAATAATCAACAACAAAGCCTCAAGAGAAACGTGTTTTGTTTTGTTTCTAGAAATCTACCTAACATGGGTCAAATTCTCCTTCTCCCCAGCAAGCACAAATTCCACTCAAGTCAGCAGAAGTCACGAACAGACTCAGGGGCAGAATTTTCGCAGGCCAAGTTAAAATAAAACCCATCCCCAAACTTTTAACTGTTTGTCCCTCGTTTAAATCCGGCAGCGTCTTGCGGGAGCCCTGCTGAGCTCATACCTCGGAGAGCAGTTTTGAGACGATCTCCAGCGGTGCTTGGTGAATAGAGTCATCCTGAAGCGGGGACGTCAGCGCCATGTCCACCAGCGTCCGGATCTCCTTCAACACCACGTCCCAGCGGCTGGGGTTGCTGAGCACCTTCTTGTACTTGTAAATCTTTTTCTGCAAGAAAAAACCAAAGGGTCACACTGACACCACCGTAAATCCCTTGACCGGATATGTGCTTCCTACCTGCAACTATCAAGTGGGCTGCTTTGTATTTTGAGTTTTGCCTTTTCTGTTTGCTGTACTTAAAACATTTAAATAGAAAAAAAAAAAAACAAACAACCCAAAACTCGTACATCTAAACCAATTTCTTCTATGGAAGCAATGAAAAACTGTGACTTGCTTTTTTTAAAGTAAGTTTTTAAATTCCAGATCATCTTTCTTTCCACCATCTCCTCTTGCAAACACCTTATTCCTCAGGCAAGATACCTTGCATTGCGCTGTTTCCAAAGCTGTGGGTCCTTTTGAAGGGATTTAGTCATTAAAAAAGGGTGAGAGAGAGGCCATCAAAACATCATGCTACAGATACTCTATTCTACATTGCTAATTGATGAATTCACATTCAGAATGAATTAAAATCAATTTCCAAGTGAAAAATTCCAGCAGACCCACAGGCTTTTTCTTCTGTCTTGAAGGCTCCTGAGAAGTTGTGTTGCCACCCTCCAGTTGTGACAGAAACGAACTTGTAAAGTCTCCAAGTCTTCCACACGACAGCATTTTCCACTCTCAAGAGAAGCATTCCTGGCTCCCTAATCCCATCTGCCCCATCCCCTGTGTGCCCCCCATTCCTTCTGGCCATGCCAAAGCTATTTTACCGATTGCCCCGTCCACAGACCAGCTGGATAAGCAAAAGACAATTCTTACCTCCTCGGCAGCCATGATGCCACAAATGCCGGGAATGGAGGCTGCTTTGTATTATAAATAGTATTTCTTTAGAGAAAAACCCACCCTCCCAAATCCCCAGAGGTGGCCTGATGAAACTCCAGAAGCTCAGGGAAAGGATGACGAGTATTAAAACTCCGCTTCTGAAAGCACGACGCGGCGAACACTGGAACCGGGAGAGGTTTGCTAACGCGGGCAGCGGGACGGGCAGCGGGACGGGGCTGTGCTATCAGACGGGAACAACCACCAGCCCCACAGCGTTTTGGTTCCGTTCACATGCCCTCCCGCTCCTGTCTGTGTGTGAATCTGGTTCTCTGGTCCAAGGGATGTCAAGAAGCCTGGATACACCCTTGGGTTTATTAAACAACGCGTGCCGGGCTCTTCTCTGTTTACGTGAAAGCATCAGGGTTTTGCACTAAAAATGGGTCTTACGTCCCTCAGCAGTATTTCCGGGGAAAGCACAAAAACTGCCCGTGTCGCGCGGCTTGCAGATTTTCAGCTGCACGTTATCAGTGTAACAAAGGCAGAGGACACCGCAGCGGGTCCGTCTGCTTTGTTTCGCTTTGGAGCTTTGCTGAACGCGGCATTGCCCCCCGGGCTGGCCCAGGGCAGCCCTGCGGGAACCCCCCGAACGGGCCGGCTCTGCTCATCAGCTGCTCCCTTCCCACCGGGGCCGCACATCTCACGCTCAACAGAAAACACGGCACCTCTGTACCCCGCCTGAAACACGGGAGAAGAGAGCGATGCCGAAAAATACGGATTTCAGATGCCTTGGGTTTGTCAGCGCTGTTAGATGGGGGAGAAGAGCGTGGCACCGGGCTGACACGTAAAGGCTGATAAAGCAATCCAATTATCTTTTTAATTAAATTCATGCAAGTACAAAAGCACGCTGGCAGTAGTTCAGGTTTTCAGTGCATTTTGAGCCACTGAAAAGCCAAAGGAACATAAAAACACGTGGACACTATCGAATGTGTTTGGGATTTCAGAACTGAGCAAAAATCTTCCTGCTTCTGAGCTCCTTGGGGCACAGAGGGTCCACCGGTGTTTTTAAGCCATCAGCACTGCTGCTACCATCATCATAGATTTCTTGGACTCTTTGGGAAACCTGAATCATAGAGTTTCATGTCTCTTACTCATGTAGTGCCTTTTTTTAGGGTCTTTCTGTTAGACCCACTCCAGCATTAAATAAAATCTAAACTTCAAAGCCAACCAGCCAGCTTTGTAACTTGAAGCAACCCCTTTCTGACTAATCGAGGACACAGCTCAACAGATACATTTCCCATGCTGAAGTTTATTCCTTGGTCCTGCAAGATGAAGAAATCAAATTCAAAGCTAGATAAGAAGCCGGGGCTGGGGGAGCACAAGAGTCAGACCAGCGGATCATTGTATTGAGCAGCTCCGGGCTGCCCCAACTCGGGCGAGTTGTAACGTGATTTTGGGGAGCAGCTTCTCCGGCCTCGGGGTTGCCGAAGGAAACCCTCTTGCCCAACAGGACGTTGCTCAGACAACCCCACCACAAATATCTTCCTTCTGCTGTCAAATCCGCTCTTGCTTGGGGAGGGAGGAGCACAAGAAGTTCCCTTTCCCTTTTAGAGATGCCCTTTAAAAATTAAAATTCTGACGGTGCTGACGTACATCAGAGAAAAAGCAGGAGCTGTCCTCCCTGCAAAAGCCGCTGCTCAGAGCAGGCAGTGCCAAGGGGAACATCAGGGGATGGCACCCTCGCAGACACGCTGAGCCCACCCCAAGCAGAAAATCCCAGCTTATCGGTCTCCGCTCCGCGTTTTCAGCGCAAAGCTTTGCGCCACGCCGATGTACTGAGCTGTGATCTGCAGGCAGCTTTACAGCAACGGTGGGAAAGTAGCAGAAAATAAATAAATAAGCAAACAGAGGAGCCATCCCCCAGAGGGCTGAACTCTGCTCTCCTGAACCTTTGCCCATGGTTACGCTGCTGCTTTTTTCAGCAGAACGCTTTTCGCTGTCGAGCGCCTTCCTGAAAGCCTCAATTAAAGCCTGAAACCTATCGGTCGGTTACAGAAGCGATTTGCTGGGTATCAGCAAGCACTCAGCCACCACCCAGCCATCTGCTCCGTTCTACCTGCGCCAACTCCGGAGCAAGGAGAAACAATCACTCGTGAATTTAAAAGCAAAGCTGCAGGGTAAAGACCCGTATTGGAGAACAGGGCTGCCAACACACGCCAGGAGTTCGTTCCCCCTGGATGTAGGTGTAAAAGATGCCTTCAGTTGCTGAAAAGACTCGCACAACATTTATCATTAATAGCGCGTGCAAGAAAAATACTGGGCTGGGAATACGGTTTCACCGGGATTTCGCTCAAAGCAGTAGCTCCTCCAACAATTTATGGGAGTGAAAATAACACATGCCAACTTGGAATCTGACCCTCCTCATTACTGACCAGCCAGAACCACACGGCTAGTGTTGTTCCAAAATGTTGCTATGCTGACTTTAAAAGCAAAACCACTGAATTTAATAAGTACCCAGAAGAAGTAGCATGGGGAATAAGTGACACTGACAGGGCATCCTTCATCCTCAAATCACTCTAATTAATTAAGTCTTGCAGAAACCCAACGACCTAAGTCTGAATCCTCTTTTAGAGGAGGAGGAGGAATAGAAGTCCATGTGAAAAATTACTTTTCCAGTGTTATTAAGCAAGCAATTGTGACAGAAATCTGTAAGCAGTGGTTTTCCCATCAGTGCTCAAAAGCTTCTAAACATTGCTTTGAACAGAAAGTTCAGGAGAACCCAAGAAACTTTCTGCTTTTTTAAGTAACATCTTAGTATGTTTTTCTAGCCCATAATGGCCTCATCCTGTAGCCCTTGCTCATACACCGCTTCCTTGGACAGGAGCGATAATACTGATGTAGCTGACATCTAAAATGGACTCTAATGCACAAAACGGGAAGGCACGGAACAAGTGCCTCTATCAGCCCTAGCAAGACCTTTCACGTTGGGAACATCTTAAAGCAGCTGGTGCGCCTGATCCACACAAGGCAGGATGAAGTCAGCCCTGCTGATAACCAAATTTCATCCCTACTTCGCTACTGGGGGCCAGGAAACATCCTATACTCTTGAGGATCTGTCTGCCCATCACAAATATTATCTTCATTACACTAAAAAAGACAAAATTACCAACCCTAGTCCAGGATAGCCTGTTAAATTCCAGCTCTCTGCTCTTCAACCTTTTACCGCGCAACAGCACGCAACTAATTGCTTCTTTATTGGAGAAGCTACAGCTACTGCAGGAACGTAACGCTGACTTTGAAGGTTGTGTGTGCCAGCAATTGTTTATTTCTTGCTGAGCAACGAGGGCAATTCCAGCAAAAGGGAAAAGGGAAAAGGTCAAGCTCCCGCACAGAGGTCCTCCCCAGCTCATTGCAGAGATGGCTGAGCCAAGCTAGAGTTACAGTTTAATGTTGACGGCACTTATGTAAAATGGAGGTGCCCCTTGCTAGATGCAAATGTACAGAGGAAAAAAACCGCAGAGAGCAGACACCAGAACGGTTTTCTCCTCTGCAGCAGAACATTTTGTTAAAAAGCTGCGTAACAAGAAACAGGAAGAGTTGCTTGTGGTGTTCAACACACACGCTTGGTTTCTCCTACAAGGGCCAGGAGCTGTACCATGTATTCTTGAGCACCACCTGCTGGCATTTCGTCTATTAACTTGTTACCTTCACCAAAACAAAGGCCGCACGGCATCCCCAGAACTCAGCTAGATCCATATTCTGCTTTTAATCCTAGCAGGCATCACCTAATTCATGGTATTCTGAAAAATGAGTAGCTCGTTGCTAACAGAAGTTCCTCTGATAGCCAGAGATGGGTTTAAATCAGCAGGTGGATCCACTGAAAGCCTTCTGAACTAAGGTCCTGCCTGCGAGTTTTGACAATTTGAAGAAAAAAAGCAACTTACCTGAAAAGACTAAATCTGTAAGAAGTCCCATTGCAGGCAAAGGACTGGGGCCAGGAGAAGATCATAAAAAATTTTCCAAATTGGGGACCTGAGACTGCTCATGCTGCAGTAATCAAACTGCTCACGACCTTCTGAAGATTTTGCACAGAAAGACTCATGTGCTGCTCTCTAGAACAGCTGCAAAACAGCAGCAGCAACATTTTGCACTCTACCACGTTTTCAGGCCAAGGCATTTGCTGCATTTTTCCTTTTACCCAGTGCTAAATGCTGAAGTGCATCAACTTCTCTGCTTCGGTTGCTCCTCTGAATGCAGTCGCCTCGGTTGAGGCTCACTTGCCCATAGGCTCCTTGCCACAGGCAACCGGAGGGAAATGTTATAAGCTAAACTTCATCTTTTGCCAATTCATATAAAAAAAGATTCTGACAAAACCACTGTTAGTTATTGCACTGAGATTGGCACCCATGAATCTGCTCTGGGAATGAATTCATCAAGTGCCATACCTGCCCTGAGCAGCTCATACTCTCAATGACTAAAGGCAAGAAGAGGAAACAGAGCAAGAAAACCGAGGTGATTTCCTTGAGGTCACACGACAAGCCAGGACCAGAGCACAACTGAGGTCTTCAGATCCTCAGGCCTCCATGCTGATCGTTAGATCGTGGCACCCCTCGGTAAAAGCACCACCAACATGCGCTGGGGCTGTTGCAATTGAATGTTGATACCCTGATGCTGTGCTTCCCCATCACATCTTCCCCCATTTTCACTCTACATTCATTCATCTATTTTTTTTTTTCCCCACCACTGTCTCTACCACTTTGCTCAAGATCTCAGCTAATCCAGGCAAGAACCCCCAAACACTCGGATCGGCGCCGTTTCGAAGCCGACAGAGTTCAATGGGTTCAGCAAGTGGTGACGTGGGTTCAGCTGTTACTAATGCACAAGCTGGAACAACCACGCAGACACTTCCCACGGGCGCAGAGTTTGTCCTTTGCCCAGGTACCACTGGGACAGTACCGCTGCGAAGTAAAAGAATGCTGAAATAAACAGAATTTTAAAAGGACAAAACACGGATGAAACACATTTCTGCCTGGACCGAGAGAAGTGCAAAGCGGAAGCAGAATGAGGGGGCTCACAGGGCAGCCTCCTCGCTCACCGCGACACTGGGCAGCTGCGATGGGAATGCACTGAAGAACTTGCTCCTGTAGTGTATTATATATCTGTGTATGCACATATATATATATATATAATCTCCACCTCCTTTACACACAGCTGTCACCTGACTGACCATCCTTCTGGGCTTCTGCTGTCTGACGCGCTCAAGACTCCTGCAAAGATATCCTTCGGCAACCAGAGGGGATGAGAGGATGGGAGAGGAAGGATATCCTATCCAAGAGAAAAAGAAAACCAAAAACACCGGGCAGGCAGACCTTAAACGTTTGGGCTCCACTGAAGACAAACCTGCATGCAAACACTGTCTGTTTGCCTCCAAAAACCAACTCAAAAACTGGGGCTTCCTTCTAGCCCCCCGAGCAGGGAGGGCACACCTTCCCACTACCAAGCAGAGAACCTGGGCTTTGTTTTCGCTGGTGTCTTGCGTTCCCCTCAGATCCCTGCACACAGCCCTTCGGTTACTGAGATGCAGAACACAGCTGGCCCATGCACACCCAGCTCTCTCTCGGCCCTGCGTTCAAGACGCCGTTTCCCCAGCTAGAAAACGCAAAAAGGCCAAGTGTGGCTGCAGCTGCGCTTTGCAGGGGATAACGCGGTTACTATCGTAATCAGACCTGTCCGCGGGGGAGAGGTTTTCTGGCACAGACGACATCGATGCATTCCCCGAAATCCTCCATCCCTGCTTCCATTTCCTTTTGGCAAACGCTCCCATTCTTCAGGCCCCAGTTCCAGCACCAGCTTTACACTTCAGGTTGGCAAAACCTCAGCTTTCATCCCGCACACAGCAACTGCTGTTCCATATTTTTTCGTATCGGAGCCAAGCTGGGGTTTGTATTTAATGTTGCTTTGGCTATGCGGAATTTCACTATGACTGCAGATAACGTTTCTAGCAGAAGCACAGGCCACTCCTTACTTGCAAAATACGTTGGTAGAAACATGGCTGTGATCTTGGGTTGCAAATCCCATGTATTACCTCCCCAAAAGAAGAGACATTTTAAAATATGTTGTCCACAGGCATACGTTGTCCATTTGGGTGGGGTTTTTTTGTTTGTTTGTTTTTAAGCAAAAGTCACACACCTTTTCCTCTTGATCTCGAGCAGGAGGAAAAACTTCAACAACTTCAATACAGTTGAACACCACAGTTGCCCCACCTGTACAAGGAAGATCTGCCCTAACTGCAGGCTGGTGGGGTTTACAAACCCTCCTGAGTTGCTTTAAACTCTTATGCAGGATGAGTGAAAAAAAAGCCCTTCACACAGAGGTAGTTGGAGCCACACAATTAAAGCAGGAGCCACATACTCTGCTTGATCTACAGCACTTCAACAGCCTCTGGCTCAGAGCGAAGGGTTCGAGCATGTTTCGGCACAGCCACCTCCTCCTCTCGCAGGACCTCACTGCTGCAGCATTTTCAGCCCTTTTCTCCGGAGCAGCAAATGCTCAACACGGACACCGCCTGGAAATCGGGATCTCGGTGTTCTGGCACAACCCACAGTTTCCAGAGGGGCGCGAGTCTGACGTGCTCTTGTATTTGAGATTATGCAGCATGAGCTGGAGTCAGCAAAATCACGTTCCATTTAAAAAAAAGAAAAAAAAGAGTAGACTACTAGATGAAAAGCAGGAATACGTGTACCATATACACTCCACACCTTTCAAAACCTTCAGTGGACTAACTGCATTGCAGTATGTGTGGGTGGGGGAGAGTAGTATTAAAAAAATAAACTCTAGCAGACCCTGTATGACTGGGGAGGTTAGCGTGCAAACAGAAAGCAGAAAGCCCTTTAACTGCCACCTAGATGTGGTCCTTGCTGTGTGCTTCTCTGTGCAGAGACCTAGCATTACCGACTGCATTACAGAATGCCTCTGACACCAAGCCGAACCCATCCGGGTTGGTAATACCTTTACGCTTCATATTCCACACACGATGGCTGTGTCTGTGGAGCCTGGTCCTTGACATCCAGCAGCTCTCAGCCTGCACTGGGAATAAATGAGTTTGCCACTTGCAGAGAGGAGATAGCGTGTGGGAAAAAACACGCGCAATCTTATCGTCACTGCACTTTGACCTGCTCTGTGCTAAAGAAAAAGCTGCGTGCAAGGCCACGGTGAAGAATAGCCAGGCAGCCTACCTGACACACACAGAAATGCCCCCACGCTGGCACCACGGCCTCCAGATCCCACCCGGGCACGAGAGGGCTGGTCAACAAAATATAATCCCCGAAAAAGAATCCACTCCCCTTCTATTTTCCGGGAAATGCCAGTAAGATTAGGTAGCACCGAGTAGCACACAAAGCAATTATTTCTTCCCAGATATGCAAACCCGATTAGAAAGCCACGTCATCCCTTTTCAATATTACTCTCCACTGCTAGCAATGAGCACTCTCAGCTTTTCCTGCCCTCCTCCTGTCTCACCAGTCAGCAAAACCATCCAAGTGGACGTTTACCCACCTGTTTCACTTTCTCCTCCTTGGCAAATATGTTCTTTTGCTGAGTTTCTAGCACTTCAACACCATAAATGGCTTTGAAATTGGCTTCTCTCTCTTGTGCACCTGCATCATCAATGTCGTCAGCAAGAGAGATGTGCACGGCTGGAGGAACATGTTTGTGTCAGAAAGCTGCTGCAGAGCCTTGGGGAAAGCACAGATCCTGGATACTGATGTGATGCTGGCAAGCATCTTAAAAGGGACTTCAGAAAAGCAGGGTGTTTCTGTCTTCAGATCACTGGGCTTTGGAGCTCTTCACTTCCCCGTTTCTCACAGGGAGACAACAGATTTCAGAGCAGCATTTGCAGCTGGAATAGGCCCATCACTTTGTTCCATGCTTTCACATCACACCTTATTGCGTCACATCAGCAGAAAAACCCCACACTTCCTGCAGCTCTTTAGCCCCCCAAAATGCCACTGAATCTCTGCAATTCACTTGTTTCTTTTCTCCTTCATACAAATGCTGCGTGACGCGCAGGACCAAATCAAATCTCGCAGCTTTCGGTTTTCTGATCCCAAATCTGGCTTCCTCGCAGGGGATCGGAGATCGCTGGGGTGCTACCGAGACCGCTGCTCACCTCGCTTTGAGAGACAAATGCAAATAAATCACTCACAACAGCCCCACTTGTCCTTGATGGATCTTGCCTCTGGTCACACAGGCTCATCTAGTATTCCAATCTTAAATACAACGGTAAAGAGAACCAGAGACCAGGTTATAGTAAATAGCTGTGATGCAACGGCTTCTGAATGAAGACAGGGCAATAAAGGGCGTGCTTTACTAGCATTGTTTTCTGATATGTTTTTTCTAATTTTGAAGTAATCACTATTCTGGGATAAAAAACACAAGGAGATGTGACAGACAAACTGAAGATGTGACTTATAGCAAGAGCAAGGGGAGATGATACAGGCTGTGATACCTGCAACATACTGCTCCACGTTTCTGTGGGTATTAGCAGCAGTTTTTATAATTCTCTAATACATCATCTATACTACGATGCACTCAACACACCAATTATATTAGGAGAAATGTAAGGATAAAACTGTGAAAGAAGGGAGAGAGAAATTCAAACCAACACTTAGATCCCCTCTGTTCCTTCAGGCTCACGTAGGTCTCCTGACACCCAGCGTCCCCACAACATCCCAAGTGCAGAATTGGGCCCCAAGACAGCAGCTTAACAAGGCACTTAGCATGTGTCAGCTCCCAGAGCCAGGCTTTCACACCCAGCGCACCGTGCGAGGAGCATAATTACACTCCTGGGAAATACTACCAGTCTTGTTCTGTCTTCACGAGAGATCTCCTAAAATCAGAATTTTCTGCAGCTAGGAAGCTGGGCGAGAGACTAATTTTGGTGCAGCTCTGTATTACGACAGCTATAAAGGAGAAGTTGTAATTTGGTGAAACTAGTGGTCACCGTGACCTGGAAGTCCTGAATTGCAAATAGTCATAAGGTCAGCCCTGGAATAACGCAGAGGAGCAATTCGCCAGGACAAAAAAACCGAGGATCTCTCTTGGCCAGCAGATCAGCATTCCTGAGAAGCAACACACTCCAGCAATTGTATTTACTCCTCTTCAGAGCTGAGACCTAAGTACACAATAACAAGCTGACCTGTTTATTCAGCTGTTTTTGACACCCCTCTATCTTCAGACCTAATATTAGTTTGAATAGGACAGCATCCAAGTCTAGAAGGGAAAATTTAGAGCTGGTCCTGACTTCGCCAAAGCGAGATAGAAAATAACTATCTAGTTTCTACTCAGATTTCATCGCTAGGCCATTAATTGGCTTGAGTTCTACATAAAAAAAAAAAGCCTGTTTTGGCAATGCAGGAGGCAGCTACGGGTATGGAAACCATCGTGTGTATGGGTGGTGAGGGCAGAGCAGCTCGGATCCAGGCTGGCATCTCAGCCTGCTGCCGAGAGACTCTTCCAGCTGGACAAAGCGCCGTGCTGACAGGGACACGCAGCTCCCAGATTTAAACGGATTCGTGTTAAGCCAGCGCAGAGCACAGACAAGGCCCAGCTGCCGCCGCTGCAGACGGGCCTTACGGGAGGAACCTGCTCCAGCGCCCCTCTGCAAGAGTGAGGTATTTTCCTAATGCAAAGGCAGTGAAAGCTTAAAAAAAAAAAACCCTAACCACTCTGCCCATACCAAGTTCTTAAAACATCACGAGTGATTAATTAAAAAAAACGGAAGAAAAAAACTTCTGACTTCCGTCAACATCTTGTCTGTTTTTCATCTATTCTTTTCCGCTTCCCAAAGCGAGATCAATGTCTTTCTGCTGCGACTGCACCGTTACTACTTGCAAACTGAGATTTCAGAAACGGAAAACAAGGCCAAGAATTTTCAAGCGGCTTCTGATAACAGATGGCCCGAGACTGATCAAACTCATGCAGGAAAATGGACTTCATGTGCTCATAGAGATGTCTTAAGGAAAAAAAAAAAAAAAAGTTGTAGGGGAGAATACTTAACTACAAAAAATAAACATTATGGAAATAAAAGGCTCTGTGATGTACTCCTGAATTTGCAGTGAGGTTGTTCAGACTACAGACCGGGCGGTATCATCAAGCACCACATGAAGAGCAGGGGGATGGCACTGGAGAGCCCCATGCAGGCAGACACAGCTGCATTTCTCATTACCTTTCAAATACCAAAGAACAAATCTTGGCAGTAAACATCAACCTAACCATGAGGTGCGTCAGGAACTGAAAAATGCCAATATATGGATTTTTAGTCCCACTGTATTCTCTAGAAAGCTCTCATTGGTACCAGCTTCATCACTTGGAACCTGAATCTGTTCCCTACCAAGTATAAAGTCCAGTCTGAAACTCCATCAGGATGCTCAAAGTCCTGCAGAGAAGAGGCTCTGGCTGTCTTAAAAACCTGTTCGTGGTCTCCCACAACCGGTACTCGTGTATTCCATGGGAAGAGTAAAACCACCAGCCAAAATCTTGTGGCCTGCCTTTAATCCATCAAAGCAAGAAACCTGCTCCTCCAAACCGCGTGATGTCAAAGCCCACAAGGCTTTCAAGGCCCTGAGGATTCAAAACGCAAAACTTAATTCCACAGTTTAGGCTCCCATCAACATACTATTGACTCCTATACAGGTACAAAACGAAAAAGAAAAAATACACAGGAAAAAAAAAGCTGTTGTTGGCCTAATTGTGTGATAATTATTTCTTGTTTCACCTCAAAATCGCACAAAATGGGAACTTCTGCATTCTGTGAAAATATCTCAGGTTTTCAGCTAAAAAAAAAGCAAAGAAACGGCCAAGACAATTACAGTCGTATGTGCTGTGGAACCACCACAGAGAGGGTCTGGAGTCCAGGAACTACCACTCCAGAGAACCACTGAGCTCTCTGAACACTATTTTCACTATACAGAACAGCACATGGCTGTTCCACCTCTCAAATCATAAATTAGGTGATTAAATACAAATGGCAGACATGGGCCTTTTTAACCATAACCGCTATGATTTTTTCCTGATCTCATAGTTTTAAGGCATGATTTACCGAGATTTTAAGGCCATAAACTTCTTTAATGTCATCATTTAAATTCTATATAAGCCCCACTCCCGTATCAACACTATTTTTAATCATTACCATGGTGACAAAACTGTAAAGGTGCTTTACACAAGGAAGGCTTTACCACACTTTCGAGAACAGTTTCTCTCAACTTAATGTTTTGCAGTTTTAAAGCCCAGAAAAATAACTCCCTCTGAACTTCCACGGTTAGATACAAAAACTGATACTCACACACAGCTATTGTATAAAAAAGTATTTGGTACTAATGGGCAAGGAATTCATAACCTAGACAAGTAAAGACCAGAGAGCGTATCGTCATTCAGGTCAAGTATGACTTTATACATATATATATATATATATATGTATCCCTTTGCAATCAATAGGACTGCTTGTGCATGGAAGTATCTATCTCCTGAAGACACAGATAAAACAATTCCTATGAGAAACAGGGACGTATTAATTCAAAATTAAAGTTTTTGAATGAAGGCCAACATTACTTGGTTTAGCATTGAATTGAAAATGTTTGCAAATCCCAAACGACGGCGTTGTTCCAGTTTCCCAATTCATGGGAATCAAAACATGGTGTCTGTGTAGAAAACTAATTTTAAAATGAGGGTAATGTATTGTTGACTGCAAGTTGGGGTGCATACGTGTGATGGGCTTCATGGGCACGGACAGTGGGATGGGGGAGCCGACTGCTCCCCCCCGCTCAGCACTGTGAGACCACACGTGAATATTGTGCCTGGCTTGGGGATTCCCAGCTTGGCTGTACAGACTCTCAGCAACCTCGTACAAGTTCAAAATTTACCCTGCATTGAGTAAGGAGAAGGGCAGCATGGGTGGGGAGAGGACCAAATGATGTTCAAAGGTCCTTTCCAGCCTAAACAATTCTACAATTAACACATTTGCACTGTCCACAGATGGGTAAAACCCCTAATGAGGCAGCGCTACTCATTAGGGGACAGCTGAGGACTGGTTAATAGCACCAGCAGGAAAGCCAAGGTATAGACAAGCCTGCCTAGAAGATCCAGGTCAGAGGCACACAAAGCTCAGCTTGAGTCATGCTTCACGCTTTACTGCAGACTTAGGTCTGTTCTTTCGGTATTGTGTCAATTCAGGACATTCCCCCAAAGGCCATCAACTGACACGTTTCATTGCTGCATCATTCAGCTAACCAGAAAACACAAGCAACCCACATCCCACAATGAGGGCGATGTTCAGCGTTTACTATCGAGCACGCTGAGAAATGCCACGTGCCCTGTGTAACCTTTAGGGGGACCCCCCCAAAAAACACATACCTGTACTCAGGATCACAAGAGAAGACCTAAAGACCTTAGGAGAAGACCTCACCACTTATGGCCTTTTTAATTCAAGTGCAACATGAGACTAAATTAGTCAAGCAGGTCTTTTAATGACTAATACGGTGTAGTACCTCTCAGTGTTGACTACAGAGGATGGTACCTCTACATGCTAAGCACTATACAAATACACAGAAAGTCCTGAGCGTAAAGATGGCAAGATATAAACAAGCAACAAAGAAGATGGATACTGTCTGGGAAAATGTCAAGGGTACATATTTTGCTCATTTGTGCGTGTCCCAAAATCCCCAGTCCCAAGCCAAGCTGAGCTGCATCCATCCCCTACAGAAGTGGTTGGGCACCACTGTATCCAGCCTGGACCCAGAAAGGGCAACGAACTGCATGTGTTACTCTCTTTTGTATATTCATAGAAAGCGCTGTTAGCTTTACCGATACACTATTGTGACTTAGCAGCTTCCAAAGATTACATATCATGGTTTCAATCCAGCCTCCCTGGTTGAAAGGAACATTTCTTACGCTATGGATTAATTATTTGTTTACATTTGAGGATCTGGACAGTTGTTAACATGTTACGTTGATTCTCTGGACAAAGATAATTTGGCTTAGCTATAACCTGAAGGAAATCAGGATTCCTAAAAATAGGCTCAGGTGGCCAAAAATCCTTCAGGAGCTGTGACACACACTGATATGCAGATTAATTGTAGAATTATGAGTAACCCTTAGTGAGAGGGTTTGAAATGGAAAACCCAAAGAGAAAATGACTATGTAAGGAACGGTCTGTCCCTACATCCATTGCTCTCTTTTATGAGCACGGTATTCAAGGCAGAAAGTCACATCTAAAGAGCTGTGTAAGCATCTTGACAGCTAGTTAGTTGGATGACACATAAAACCACTTGGAGCTGGATCTAAAACATGGATAATTATGTGTTTGGTTTTCTTTTATTTCTGTTTATCTGTAGCATCTCTTTTATTATTCTCTGGGCTGCAGAAAGAAATTATTCTTGATTTTTATTTCAACGTTTGCCTCTAGAGCAAAAATTATTTGTAGGGTGCTGGCTGGCAAATTGAATTCCCACATCACGTTAACCCTCAAAACTGCACCACATAAAAGCTCTCTCACAGACCTTAGCGCCTTCATACAAGACCAAAGGATAACCAGTACATGCCGAACCTTAAGAGCTTCCCCAAACATTTAACAACACAGCTATTCACTGGACCTATCCAGGTACCTCAGATTATACGCAGCGTATGAGTCCCATGGCTTGAAGCATAGGAAAGGAGCCAGAAGGACACTGACAGAACATGAATCTGCTCCCACAATTATAATTAAAGTATTCCTGTTTTAAGATCAAGGAGGGCAATCCCCGCTGCTGGCACCTCTCAGAATATCAGTTTACCACCTGTAAAGTGTGACCTCCAGCCCTGTTTGGGCAGGGGAAGGGCAGCTCTCCGCTCCACCTACATCTTGTGCCTGGTACCGTGGGGCTCTGGGTTCAGCTGGAACCCCTAAATGCTTCCGCCACACCGTAACAATAACAAGCTCATCTCTGCGGAATCTTTTCCCCCAAATAACCACTTCAGCTATCTGCACCACTTTGCATCTGTGTTCTACATGCCCGCAGAAGTGTTTTGACCTATTATTTGTAAGACCACTGGACAAATATATAATTCATCAGCACAACCACCCAATTATAATACAGCTGCGGCCATCTCTCTGCCAGCTGGTGCTTTGTGTAAATGGCCCATTCCAGAAGAACAGGCTTCCTGGGTTTTTTGGGGGGGTTCCCTCACTACCTGCTTAGTCATCAAACCATATAAATTATGGAGTGAGATGAACCTTGGCACCTGGCTCTTCAAGTCAGAGGCTGTGGTGCTCGTAAGCAACAAACCCCATAAAAACTATCTCCATCTTAGCAAAGAAGAATTTATTAGTGTAAAGTACCTGGGCAGTGACTAAACCCTGTCGCTGTTCTTATGGGAAACAGCTACTTGCTATTCTTGGTAAAGGGAAGGACTTCAAATCAAGATAATGTTTCATTTGTTTTTCAGAAACTGACTTAATGGGAGTGGGGAGGGAAACAAGGAAGCAAAAATAAATTCTTCTTTGCAACAAGTTAAATTACTCAGAGTTTCCCAAAATGAGAGGCCTGGTTAGGAGCACTGGAAAGTTTAAGAAATACTCCTTTAAAAACAACTCCCACAGAGCAAAGCTCCCTCTCCATGACTGAAAGGCATGTGAGCAAGCCAGGTCATTCTGTCTAGGCCTTTTTTTGGACTATAATTTAATTGATGGGGTGGGTGATGGTGGGGCCAGGCTGCATCTTTACCACTCCTTACTGTTTTTTTTCTAGAGCTGCACCTCCGACCCCGATTTTCCCCTTGCTGCAGGAGCAAAGTGGGCACATGCCTCCAGCACATTAATACTGAAGCCATCCTGGTTGGGGGGGAAGGCAGACAAAGAAATCCCCTCATTATTTCTGTCCAGGCTTTCTCTGATCATCCTTGACTGCTGAAGCAGGAGGGAAAGTAAGAGCCACAGAGAGGTACTGTCTCTGCACGCTTTTAGCTCTTTGTTATCCTCAGGAGTTGTAAAGAAAGCAAGGCCGGCTAGGCATTGTGTTAATGATACTGTCAAGAGGCCAAATTAAAGTGCCACAGCCCAGCCTTCCCCTATCAGCACCACTGTCCCACACTCGCTGAGGCAATCCCGGGAACAGGCTGGAAAATATGCCAGTGGTCTGGGAAAGGAGATCTCGACACTTGGCTCTTACTGATAACAACCTGGGCCCGCTCAGAATGCGATTCTGCCAGATGCCGATCGCTACACAAAGCACGCCAGTAGTGTAGTTTTGCCACGCAACTATTTGGTAACTATCAAACATACCTACAACAAAACCAGTTCGGTGGGAGGGACTTCCTTGTATTTTCCCATGTGGTTGCTGTCAGCAGGCTGAAATCTTGATAAGCTACACAGCCAACCTGGCTGACTGCACTGAAACCCGGCCGAAGACAAGTCCTGAGCTGAAAAGCTACTGCTTGTGTTCCCTACCACAAGACAGGAGAGGACGACCAGATTCAGCATCTGGCCCAAACTTGTTTCCACCTGCATCAAAGATCCATACGGATTCCATCCCAAGGTCAGCAGCTACAGTTTTCGATGAGGAATGTGCTGCTTTTGAGAGACAACACTGTCACTGTCACCCACTTCCACAATCAGTCCACTGCTTCCACTGAAAATGAAAAGGGCCCGAGACCTCCGAAACGGAAACTGCCTTTAAATCTAAATCATCCTAAAGCATAAACACAGATTGATGCATAACAGGTTGATGCTACTTACAAAAAGCAACTCTAAAAGACACCCTTTCTCCTTAGTTTCTCATAAAAAAACCAAAGAAAACCCACAAGTATCCCAGGACTCCAGAGTATATGATTAGGTTGTAGTCATTCTGTAACATACTACACTGCACAGCACAAAACCAAAACCATCCAATCTCTATACTCTTTAAATATTAATTTACTGGCCATCTACTCTTTGAAGCCAATCACATGTTGATAAAGCTGGGCTGTGTAACAAGTTAATTTGCCCACTTCATGATACAAACAAGCTGGAACTGCATACATGTTCTGATTTAGGGTTTCTGTAAGAAAAGCACTTTATCCATACAGGAATACGGAACGCTAGAAAGTATTCTTAGAGGCAGATAAGGAAGACAGTGAAGAACAGAACTTACCTTCCACTGCAAAGAATGGAACCACTGATCCCTCAGGTAGCTGTTGGCAGCCTGCAATAAACCACAGTTACAAACAGAATCATTAGTTTCTACCAGTGTTTCAGATCACCCAGCCAAAACCAAGCAAATCACCCATGTGTGCCCTTAAACCCAGTAAGGCTGCACTCGGCATGTTCTTCTGAACTTGCTGACCCTGGTTAACTTCAGCCCGGCCTCACCAGAGCGAGGGGAACTCTTCGCTCAAAGCTACAACTTTACAGTATAACCAGTTTATTTTCACAGAAAGCAGTGACACGAAGACCCTGCTGCAAACGTAAAACGCTGAGCCAAAACCTTACAAAACATTAACCTCCTATGAAACGGTGTCCAACTCAAAGGCTGGGAAAAATCCTCCCTGATTACAACCAGGTTTGGGTCACATCTTTGATGTCTGTAGGACATTCGCCTTTGCTATTAATCTCCGGGAGCAAAGCAAGAAGACGGGTTGACATTTTACGAGAAGGGGTGGGTTTTTTCCATACTCCAGTTTCCCTCCTTGTCCTGCTCCTCGGCTGGCCCCAAAGCAATTCAAACCAGCTCTTTCAGCGATATTAAAACAAGTGAAAAGCACAGCACACACAGACGTGCGGATACATGCACAGGCTGTTTGCAGCAACGGCATAAATGTTGCAATAATCACTCCCAGCGATCGCCCGGTTTTGTCCGTATTAAGCAGAGCTGCCAGAAATTCTCAGTGTGAAGCCAGGTTCGTAGCCAACGCAGGAATAGTTCAACACTCCCAAAGGTCAAAAGGCTCGGTATCAAAAAAATATAAAAGCATCCACAGTGACGTAAACACGCATGCCTTAACAAGGTGACATACGTTTGAAATATTTGAGTGGGTAGAGATGCCCTTTGGCTTTTCCAGCTCTATCTCATCGCTGCCAGTGGGCCATTTCTACTTACGATTCAAAATGGTTTACAAAACCAGTGAAAACTATGGAATAGCCTATAAATCCATGATTAAAAAAAAAAAAAAAGTGAGGTTCTTCACCTAAAACCCATGTGCTTCTTGCAAATTAAAGCATCATTCAACTCATTTCATTCCCCAACACCTCTTCGGGTAAGTATTCAAAAAAAATCCACGCCACAGCGTGAATTTAATTTCCTGACACTGGTTCAATTCACTGATAATGGCAAGAACATTGGAAGTAAAAAAAAAAACGTTGCGCGGTTACCAAAACCATGTTTAATCTCAAGGTCAGATACTGGTGTCTCGGTGGTATAAATTTGGACTGATTTCTCTGAATTAAACGGAGTACTGCTCTTTTACATACATATTGCTAGTTATTTATTTATATATTAATGAGAATCAATTGCTCCTCCAGTAGATCTCTAAAGCAGCATAAATCTATCATAAATAATCCTGGCTGACCATAGAGGTTATCAAAACCAAACTTTCATGAAGCATCCTGACACATCACAACATTAATGTGATATAAATGGAAACAAAAAGCATAATTTTTTTTTCTTTCTTTGCATGTGATGAAAAATCATAAAAAACATTTAGAGCGCAGCTCTTCAGGATATTTTGGTTTGCCAATATCTAATAATTTTCTGTTATTTACACAGTATTTTATGTGTGCATCATATGGCAAGACCTTTTACCTATATATTATAGAATTGAATTTCAATTCACTATGCTTTATACTATATTTTAATACTAAAAAGGTCAAAAACAGTTTGCCACAAAAAGCCTGAAGAACATTTTAAACATAATTTAAAGGGCATGAAGAACATATGCTTTGATATTTCTTATCTATGTCCAGACAAAATGCTTTAAAAACCCATCAGATTTCTTTGAAAGATTCAATTTCAAATTGATTTTTTCTTTTTTTTAAATGGAAGAATAAACTGTTTCATGTAAAGGAACAAAAAACCTTCATTTCAAATGCTATCATCAAAACACCTTAAAGAATAAGCAAAACAGGAGCTCATTGTAGGCTGAGCGTGTATACTACGCAATAGCACCAATAATATTGCAGGTGACATATCCATTATTGCCTTAAAAAAAAAATTGCAGATTGAGTCTATAGGAGGTATGCAAATTAAGATAGTTATTTAAATTTGATAAAATCCATAGTATTCCAGGGAGATTAAGTACTTTCCTCAAACAGGCAAAACATCAACCTGATTTAGTCCCTGGTCTGACCATTACATGACTCAAACCAAAAAGCACCGAGGTCTAAAGTTAGAGCAAATGCTAAAGCCCTAAACGGGACCTGTTGAGAACTGTTAATTGTTCTCCTACTTTGGGGATGTCAGTAGCTACAGACTGTAAGACCACTACAAATAGAAAATATAATGTGTAGACAGATTGTGCAACCAACTGAAGCCTTACATAAACTGGATGACTGAAACTACCAGTAAGGAGAACAGCTTCAAGCAGAGGTAGCGACAGAAGCGGAATGCAAATACCGGAGAAGAAAACATTTCAATTGGAAGAGACCCTCAGGATCGAGTCCAACCATAACCTAACCCAACTCCAGCACTAACCCATGTCCCCAAGAACCTCGTCTAAATGCCTTTTAAACCTGTCCAGGGATGGTGACTCCACCACTGCCCTGGGCAGCCTGTTCCAATCAAGGAAACTTGCATCTGGATGTAGGTTGGGAGTTTGAACCACCTTAAAACCAGAAGCCCTCAGAGCTCAGGCTGTTGTTCAAGACCACTTGCAAGGCAAATCAAGACAAAGAAGAGAAAGCGAACACAGAAGTGGAAAACCAAACCTTTAGGGAATCCCCACACTTCTATTAACGATCAGGACCCAACGGTAAGAGGAACTTGGAAAGTCATCGGTCACTTCACCAGCGCTCTGTCCACAGTGCTCACCACAGACAGACCGAAAGCATTCAGCCCACCCACCGTTATCTGGTGGAGCTGTCTGACACCCGCATTCCCCATGAGCAGACTCTAATCGTCCCAGCGCACCCTTCCTTCCGACTCCAGCGAGCACCAAAACCACAGCCAAGCGCAGGAAACGCTGCATCTTCTGCACAGGACAACCAAGAGCTCGCTCTTGCACAGCATCCCGTGGTCCTCCCTCCTCTTTTTTTCAGGCTTACACTGAGAAAAGGACTACAGGGAATATTTCTTCCTTACCGAAAGAACCAGGAGATCCACAGCCTGCTGGGGTGACCGAAGAGCCATCAGGCTCTGGTCAAGACTCACCTAAACAGCTGTCCAGTCTATGGCCACCTCTGCGGTCAGTGGATTTACTCCAGCATACTGGTTCTTGTGCATAAAAAGTTTGGGGCAACGAACACTGAAGTGTAAAGCAGTGAAGGGAACAACAATTCATATATAGAGGCTGCACACACACTTTTCCAGTTTTATCTCCTGCACTTAAGTCACCACTTCCCAGGAACTGACACCTACATTTTTCTACTCCAGCTGAGGGTATGCACTCCTGTATTTATTCAGCTCTAGGGTACAATAAAGAGGAGAAAATGAGACACAAAAGACTTTAAGCCAGGCTTTCCTTAGGCGTTCTGACCACACAGGGAATGCTTTTCTTACCCTCAGCCTTGCCCACGCACTGAGTCTGGTTCTACACCACTGACCTCACAGCTACCTTTCCAACTTAAAAAAGATCCAACCTGGAAATGTTTTGCCTGCTGATGTTACAAATAGTCAATAAGACAGGAATTAAGTACAACGGTGATTTTATAAACTATCTATGTAAAATAATAGTTCGGGCACCCTGTGTGTTTGGTACGTTTAGGCCCCAATTCTGCTAAGACTTTTGTTCTCAAGTGCAATGGCTTTAGCAGGGTTGTGGGTGGCACACGGTCCAGCTCAGTGGAGCTTCTTGCACAATCAAGGCCTCCTGTCGCTTTTGCACAACCACAACATAATACTTTACAAAACAGCAAAATGCAGCAGCAGAACGCTCAGAAGGTGCAAGAGGATTCAAGCTACTGGCAGCTTGTTTGTTATTATTTCATTGAGGAGCACAAATATCTACTTCAAGAATGCCTACTGTAGGTAGTATTTCTTTTTTTGAGTTGATCTTGGAACTGTGTTCTGAAGGATTAAATATTCTACACTTTTAGGGTGTAAGTGTTCAGTCAGAGAGAAAACAACACCTGTGATCAGCTGCAGTACCAGTTTTACTCATAGGATTAATTTAATCCGCTTCAAAAAAACTGTTTACAGGAGGAAAACTGTGCAAAAGATCAACTGCCTGCATAGACAGAGCTTGGGTCAACATGAGTGAATTTACATCTCTACTCCAAGAGGGACGTATTTTCCTCTGCACCCAAACTACTCCATTTCTTAGTCAATAAGTAGGAATACACTTTTTCATTAAAAAGCAGTGCACTTTTCAAAGGCAGATTGTCTTTCTGCTCACAAACGGAGGAAAATGCAGCCCCTGCAGTAATTTCCACCCAGGCGAGAAGGAGGCAAAATAGGAACCCGTGTGGTGCTGAGAAACAGAACACCTGAAACCCTGCAAGAAACCCACCACTCCAGAAATGATGGTGAAGACCTTTAGCTCATATAAATACCCACAGCTTCACCAATACGTCTACAGCCACAAGCATCAGCAGAAAACTTGTCATTTCCACCACACCACCCGTGACATGCTACCAAGCCTCTTTAATGGAAGGAAAGCACTACAGCATCCCTTTTTACTGGCATGTGCGTTACTCAGAAAAATACAAGAACAGGCTTGTCCACGTAGCAAAGAGTTCCCAGGTTCTTCCTTACAACAGCATCTTTCACACATACCCTCTTAAAAGGATTTTGCTGTCTGAAAAGACATGACAATCCGTGGGATCTGATGATCCAGATTCTGATTTTAACTCTTCCTGCTTTTATTCTATGTTTTTCTTTCTCTGGCTGTCTGGTCAGCAGGATGGCGGGTTTTTTACGCCTTCCTCCAGCTGATATTCATTACTGGGACTCAAAGTATTGCAGGCTTCTCTGCACCAATTTATTATCAGCCACAGGAACAGCGGAGCAGAGCGGCTCAGGGCTGCAGGAATTCGAACTCCCATGGCACAGACATTGCTGCCTCGTGTAGACTGTACAAAACCTTTATCTGGTGATGCAAATCCCACTGTCGCACCTCCACAACACAGGCAGGCCTGCAAGTGAAATCTGCCGCTCTTCTGACTTAACGCGAGGTACAGACAGAGCTGCTGGTAATTGCTAGAAATGCCGTTTTCCTCCTGAAAATATTTCCTGTCTGTGGCGGATTCTGGTCCCTGTATGACCCTCTCCAGATCTCACGATGCTAACATTTGATGCTAAGCAGCTTGTGAAATTATACTCTCCTTTTTCAGTCGCTTTCAAAACGTTATTCCAGGTATTTTGCTATCAATAGCAGCATCCTCTTCACAATCATCAACACACCACAATCACACATTGTGCTTTACAAACAGAAAGCAGAAGAGCAGAAGTTCAGCCCAGCTCAAGGAGCCCCAGCTATTACTGATACTAAAGAGCTCACGCGTCTCCAAAGGTTAAATTTACCTCCTACTTCCCGGCCTAGAGAGCCTGTGGCCTACGAGCCAGCTTCATGGCACTGCCTTTCACACCTGCTGTCCCCATTGTAGGAACAGAAAAATATCTGCAAGAGTCAATTGCTGCTCATCAGAAGGACCAGGGACAACATTGTTTGGCAGGAGGAAAGAAAACACAAGCCCCCAGCACATTTAGAAAACTGACTGCCCATGATTCTGAGAAGGGATGATGAGAATCCCCAAAGCCAGGCGGTGAAACCCACCTGGGCTCCGTGCTTATACAACAAACACCGAGTGGGAAGCACAGGCACGAAGACAAATTCCCGATGCAATCCCAGCCCAGATTAAGCTGTTTGCTGCCTGAGAACCAAATCTTCCTCTGAAACCCAGGTAGACACGTCCTGTTATCACGATCCTATTTCCTAAGAGGAGCTGCATCACCTCCGGCGCCGCCTGTCAGATTTCATGTGTTAAAATAGATTGGGATGGGACAGTATTGCTATGGGACGACATCAGGATGATGTAAGGAAAGGTAATGGCACTCTTCCTTCTCTGACTCATTACTGTGCAGTAATTAGCCAGAAATAGACCTTGGTGACAGCAGATGGGGGGGTGAGAACCTGAACACGACTTGACTCGGACTCTCTTGTGGAATTTGTCATGCCTACCACAGACACAAACACGAAGGATGCTCTACCACCACATGCTGACATCCTCCCACAAGGAGTGCTGGAAATTAATTCCCACCTGAGGGAAATGGTCCTTGCTCCAAATTTGCTTCTGCTTCAAATCAGTGAAGCAGAAGTTGGAATTTTAAATGTTTCTGCAAAATGAAAAAATCAGGAAAGCCTGTGATTCGGAACTACTAAAATGCTTCATTTTATGACAAACCATGTCAATAGCATCCCATAGTATTTAAAAATGTACAACACAGCGTGTGCAAAAACATGTATCAAAATATAAAATTTACATAAATCAGAAATATTAAATAAATGTGGGGGGTAGACAAAACAGTTCACTTAAACATTTTTGTATATATAAACCTCACTTAGATTGAATCTTTGAGGGAAAAAAACTAAATAAATAAAAATAAGAATACTGGGAACACGGTAGGACTAGGTTTACTTGTTCTACTGTCATACACTTCCTGATACCAGAGCTGGACACTACACCAGAGCAAGATGCTGCCCAGCCCAGCCACGCAGAAGGATTTTATAAAAGACTGAAAGCCCCAATTTCCCATAAATGCGTTGAAGTATCTCGGAAACCTGGAAATAACTGAAGTATGCAAGGGGTAATTTCTCAGCATCTGTGTTTCCCAGCACCTCAGTGAACACGTCATTTGAGTACTTAAGACTCCTTGTGCACATACACCAGAGAATATCTGCTGAAGTTGACTACTAGATAAATCCAGTCTTTGTATCTTGATTTATTAAGTACACTAAACATAACTTTTTGTACTGTTTTGGATCAGTTAATACACATTACAACTGTATAAGGGAAATCTATTTTTATACTCCCTCCGATCTGGCCTCATTTGATGAATCAGACCACTACTAAGGACCGAGTCATACTAAAAACATTTTTAAAGTTTGTATTTTCAATTATGCTGAAATTCCCAGAGAGTTATAATGTAATCTGACCCAGTCTGCTCAGCCAGTCAGCAATAAACACAACAGAAGCCCAGCTCACTCCACTTATTTATCGGTTCCTACGAAGTTGCATAAAGACACCAAACTTTTAAAAGAAAATTCCAAAGCACCCATGCTAAGATGTTACTTTTTCACAAATATAATTATTTGTGCGTTTGATTTGCTGTTTTTTTTGTTTGTTTTTTTTTTTTTGTTTTGGGGTTGGGGGGGGGGGGGGCGTGTTTTTTTGTGTGTTTGTTTTTAACAAATACCAGGCAGTTCCATATTAAAGTCTGCACCTTCAAATTCAGCAGGGAGCTGTGGGTTCAAACTCCATCTTGTTTGCTATTAAGCAGGGCAATAAAGGCATCTACCACAAACTATAGAAAAAAAGACTTAGAAACAGCATTTGGAAAGGCAGATGTAACTATCCTACCTGTTGAAACAGATATAAATGCTAACACCGCTAAGGAAATTCACAGAGAAAAACATTCAAAATCATCGCAAGAAAAAAAAAAAAATCAAAATCATCCAACTTGACAAATGGGTTTCTTTCTAATTAATTCAATTAACGGATTAGGCGAGGAAGATTCCATCAAGGAGGACCCTAATCTAGCTGTTGGGAAACCACGGCTCGCGTTCCTGCCCTCCCCAACGTCACGCACAGCAGAGGCTTTTGAAAGCACAGCATCAGGACTTCGGTGGGACTTGCAGCAGCCTGTCTGAAATCCAGACTCCCTGCACTCCCCGGTAACGCCTCAACTCGGTAAGTCATTCTGAGCCACAGACACGCGCTCTCTGTGCAAATGGGACACACGCCTGTGCTTCAAAAGACACGTGAAAAGACCAAGAAAACGTCAACTGTGCACCAGGAAAGTCCACAAAGATGTTCTCAGGTCATCCCAAACTTACTTAGCTGCACCGTTTCCAGATTAAAACGGGGGAATGGCTACAGCCCCTTTTACAGGGCTGCAAAACCCCAGGATTACACCAGAGAAGTGAACGAAAAGAAGCTCCAGAAATACACTCAAAAAGGACATGCCCATTAATGTTTCCACGTGCATCTCCAACCATTCTGTAGTGAAAGTGTATTTGCTATGCTGAAAATCATCAAAACCTCATGATATTTTTATGACATTCCAAAGCCACCCCAAACCCCAAGCACAAGAACCACATGAAGGGCTCAAGTCGGGTATCGTGTTCTCTACGTGGCTGGTAAACAGGTCTGCACATGGACAGACCCATCGGCCTGCCTGAAACCAAGGCAGAAGAGAGCTGGACCTAATATTCGCATGACCTCGTGTTAGTCATGTTGGCTTCCCAACTCAGAGAGTCAACTCCGCTGTTCCACGTCTCTACAGAAATCTACAGGATGGAAAACACAGACCAGCTTGGCGCCTAGCCTTGGGTTACCAAAAGATACCCACTTGGCTTATTTTTCCCATGATCTGCAGGTAGAGCCATTTCAGAAGAGCTTTGACTAAACCCTCCCTGAACGCAGATGGTGCCACATACTGTGTGGCCCTAAAGGGGCTTCAGCAAACAATTCACCAGCAAGAAATAATGAAATTCCTTCTGGAAGGAATGTCCTGTGAAGAACAGCAAAGGACTTCGGGTTTGTGTGGTTTGGAGAAGAGGAGGTTGAGGGGCAACCTCATTGATATCTGCAGCTTCTTGAGGAGCGACGTGGCGAGGGAGGTGCTGAGCTCTTCTCCCTCGTATCCAGCGATGGACATGTGGGAACGGCTCAAAGCTGCACCAGGGCAGGTTTACACTGGACATTAGGAAGCGTTTCTTTACTGAGAGGGTGGTCAAACATGGCAACAAGCTTCCTAGAGAGGTGGTCGATGCCTTAAGCTTGTCAGTGGTTAGAAGTCATTTGGACAATGTCCCCAAGAACGTGCTTTAACTTGTGGTCAGGCAGTTCGACTAGGTGATCGTCGTAGGTCCCTTTCAACTAAAATTGTCTGTTCTATACTATTCTAAATGCTGGACTGTGCGGCCCAGATCACTGCACCGCGTACCACGATTCTCACAGACAAATGATCCGGCAGACATGCTCATCAGAGTCATGAGTCTGTACATTCCCATCTTTTTATCTATTGGACAACATTTTGTGCTAAAGTGGCACAGTTAAAGTGCGTGTGTGTGTACATACCAAATACACAAGCTCTATATGATCAATCCGTTGAAGCTGTTCATATTTCTCAAGAAAAAAATGTCCTTCCTAAATTTTCATGCATTATCCACAGTTTAAACTGATCTTTTCTTCACGTTTTCTGCTGAAATTGCTCACTCAGTCTGTTTACAGTCCTACCTGCCAGAAATGCATACACATAAGAGTGATGGCTGTATATTCAACTGAAAAAGTAAATTCCCAAAGGGTAACAGGTAACAAACTGTCTTTGAAACAATCCTGAGAACTATGGTCAGAGTTAAGTTCACCACTGTGGCCCAAAATTTCCATTCTGACTGTCAAACAACAAGAAGAGTTTCAGACCTATCACCCTAAGTTAGTTTTCTGGTGGTTAGATCATTCGACAGCCCTGAGCTCTCTGCCTTTTCTGAATCCATCTAATTAAGATTTCATGCATAGCAAACAGAAGTTAAAGGAGATGCATAATAAGAGAGAAAGAAAATTGTACTTCCGTGTTTACTGTACCTGCAGTAAGACAGTACCCCCTGGGATTGTGAGCTGTAAACAGTACTTAGGGGCATTCTCCCAGGAGAGCAGTTGAACGTCTTCAATAGCACTGTAGGAAATTGAGTTTTCCATGTACCCAGTTGGCTGCAAGAAAACAAAGGAGAGGAGAAAAAAAAAAAAGTTTACTTAGTCATCAGAAATTTCGCAATTCCCAATTAAGAACAGCACTATCAAAATTACTCTCGGTGTTGAAAATATCGGCAAAATATCTAATTGGAAGGTAAAATTCCTTTACAGGCCATTCAACAGAGAGATCCACCCAGCTGCCTTCAACCAACTTGTTCAAGTGTTAAGATCACCCACATAAAAACAAGCCCAGGCCAGACCTAGGTGCCTGAAACATGAAAATGCCAAACTGCATTTGTTCTGGACCCAAAAAAATCAATGGAATCTAATTTCAAATTGAACTGAGCTATGAAGGGGTCTGGCCACGCACATTCTATCAACCAATGTATGAAGAAGCATCTCAGTCACACGGATAGAAGAGCAATGTATCGTATTAAGGCAGTTTTATTCCACACATGCTCGTTCTTCTCCCTGGCTGCAAGGCCCATCAAGCACATCATCAAAATCCAGACTGCTACTTGTGACAGCGGTTCTTGGGGCTCCAAAGATTCAGCCCTCAGCTTTTAGACTCAAGGAGAAGCAGAGCAACCCATCTGCTCATCTCTATGTGCAAGTGCTGGTTTCCTGCACAGGCTGCTGACACCCAATTTAAAGTGAAAGTCACCATTAAACCATAAATAACTGTGCTCTGCAATTACATGTACAACATCAATTGATAGCAGCAAGGAAACAAACTTAAACATGAAACTCCTTATTAGTATCCCCATAAGTCTTTGGCATTGCAGAAGTAAAATTCTCTCTGAGATAAGCTGAAATATAAACGTATATGTGCAAGCACACATAAAATTATGTCCTAAACACAAGTAAATATACAGATATATAGATGTATATCTATCAAGTATGCATACATAGACCATATTTTATGCAAGTCTTCACATTATATAAATAATTTGAGTATTTAACAGAGGTCCTCAAAGGCGCCATTTATTTCACTTTGCTATAGCATGAGCAAACTGATCAGTATTTCTACGGCAGAGCAACTATTTTCACACAAAAATGCTGATTAATCCCACCACGTGGATAAACCCTTGGGTTAGCCATGTCTTGCAAGAGAATAGAGCTTATTACGTTTATGAATTATTTTCTCACCATTCTGGTTTACATATAAGTTAAACTTCTCAAGCTTACTCCCACTGCGCCCAATACATAAGTTATTTTTAACTGACAATCTTGAAATAAAGAAGGCAAGAGAGAAACCACATCTACTGCAGGGTCAAATGGGGCCAGCTCTTAAAATCACAACACAGGATTCCTGGGGGCGAGCGTGAAACAGGCAAATTGCATTTGGAACATTTCTGCTTCTAACTGGTGCAACTTTCTTCCATACGTTAAGTAGGTGGTGCATCTGGAAATCTTACTTTGAAGTTATACACTTCATACATGTTCATAAAGCCACAGACACCATCCGCCAAAATGCAATGATGACCTGTCATCCACCTTCACTACCACAGGGTGTCTTTTCAGCAAGAAAAACCCAGCAAGCCAGGGAACTTTTTTTATAACGTTTGTTGCGGCAGCGTTCATTTTACACGAGCCCTCGCTGGAAACAATTTTTGCTGTCTCTTTAATGAAAACCTTGTTATGCAGGAAGTATGATAAACTTCTGCTTATTCATTTACCCACAATATTGTTCTACACTAGTGACTGGAATCCCAGTGGCTTAATGCTGGTACTGTACGTCATGCGTTGCCTACTGGAGAGTAATTATCTCGTTCTCACAGGAAACCAAAGGCCCGAGATCCTCCAGTAATCAGCATTACAACACCCAGGGAAAAACATGGAAACGGCCGGTAGGAAATCTAGCATGCTCGGGAGGCAAAGTTATCAAAAACAGGCTCTGAAAGCTGGAGAAGGGAGAAATCCAGAACCAGCTGACGCAAATATAAAATGAAATGAATCAAAGCAATTTAAATTTCTCCCTTAAGAAGGTGCTGAATGCCCTTAATACCCTCCATTAACTTCAAAGAGGATTTGAAGAATTCTCACAGAATCTGTTCCCAAGAGAAGCTTCTTCTATACCTTAAACCATCCGTTTCAACAGCATTAAAGACAAGCGATCCAGTTCAGTCACAGCTCTGCTGCAATACACAAGTGATTTCAACCCAGGTAGAAACCTTTTCTCATCGGACAGTCCTTTTCGTTAAGGAGGATGGAGGAACACAGAGTTCTGCCGTTTGCAAAGGATGGGAAGACTACCTAACCCATAACAGGGAATTACACAGACGGTTAATCTCTCCAAACGGAAGGATTATGCCGCTGAGGCAGTTTCTACAGCACTCATACGATCCCCACTTCCACACCTTCTATCGAGCAATACCACACAAAACACTTTACTGCAGTTGTTTGCTGTCTTACTCAAGAAGTGAATATCCAAAATCTACCTTAATCCCTATAAGCAACATCATACGCATTTTTTCTGTTTTCATTAAAAACACCATGTTCTAGGAAGTATTCTCCATTCTGAAAACACCGGCTATAGGCAGCTTCACCTCTGTTTTGCGATCGGAAGGGACTAAAGCGAAGTGATTTATCGTCGCATAGAGCTCCTCGAAACTGGGCTTGAAGGTGCTGCCAGACACTGAAGACCACGCTCCCACATGGGGCTGGGCACAAATGCTCTGAAAAAGCACCGAAACAGAACTGTCCTTGGAAGGTCGCACCAAGGTGTCCTCTCCTAAACCCTGCGCACACCCGGGTGCAAGGACAGAGCGATGTTCCCCACTTGTGTTTCCTCAAGACCAAGCACAGTTGAGCCATTTATCAGGAGACGGCCTGAGGTAAAACCACAGCCTGAGTCACTGGTTCCTCTTAAAGCGTTCAGGTACGTGAACGCCGATCACGGTGAATCGCTGTGGCCGATAAAGGGGCTGTGCAAGTGTTGCGTGTTCTCATGTTCCAGCTGGCCTTGCTTGTACACACCCCCAGAAGCTGCATCCTCACCCCAAGGTCGCTCATGACAAATACCAACTGGAGCAACATGCAAAACCAGCAATGTGGCTTCAGAGACCTGAAAAATACCTAAAATGAGACTGATCCTCAGTTGGTCGCCACGAAGCATCTGGCATCAGTGCTAGTCTTAAGCAGCATCCCCACCTCCATCCACCCACTTGGCCTCTGCCCATACAAATATTTGTCTGGCTGTGGTGTCAGGCAGATCAGGGAACCCCTCCAGCTTTTGCCAGGTTACTTTTTAGCTCCTCTGGCCTCATTTGTAACGTCAAACAGAAACTAGTATGTTAACATAACTTTGGGGACAGCATATCATGGGGGAGCAAACAGCGAGGACTTAAATATTTCAGTGTAGTTATTGGTATGAGACAGTCTAAAGCCACAGCATCTTTGAGCAGTAATACATCAAGTTCAGTTGAAAATGGCCTTACTTAAGAAAATAATAATTCTCACTTTTATAGCTGTCATTTTTGAAAGAAGACTTACATTTCTTGGCAAAGTCTGAAATCTATCAAACAAAGCAAGACAATGCACTTTCTCATTCACTCTACAAAATTAATCTTGACTTAGGAAACTTTGGCCAGAGAATCTACATATGTCAGCTTACAGATTTACAGCCACAGTTTTAACTTCTGGCTATTTGCTGTTGAATGTGTTCTGAAAAACTGTGAGAGTCTCACAAATGAAAATGAAATTTATTACAACAAACAAAAACCCTAAATCAACGAAACATTTCTCTTCACATCAGCCTTTAGCCTCCTAATGAAACATGCAACTTCTCCTTTGGGAAATCAGGTATGAGAACTTCGTCTTTTTTCAGTTCCATAAAGATTTATTAATCATACTGCTTTGAAACAACTTTGTACGAGAATAGCCATGCACCAAAACCTACAATAAATCATATCCGTGGGGAATCCAGTGCTCCCAAAACTGTGGGTTCACGCATCGGGCCAGTTTTCTTGTAGTGTTTCTGGGAGAATTTGGCAACAGCAGACTACTCAATAATGCAAAAATCTGCCCACTTGTTTCCATGGGAAATCGTAAAAGTGAAAGAATAAACATGACGTCCATTGTTAACACGAGGCTCGTATGCACTTACTCATATAATAATGTACCAAATCTTCAGCTGCATATTTTCCAAAGAAAGCATCTAGAAAAGATGAATTCTACAAATAGAGATGGTTATTTGCATTAAAACATATTTAGACTGACAACTCCCACCAACACAACAACAATGAAGAATGATTTTGCCAATTAAATACTCCAGATGGTGGGGGGAAACGGGGCTATTCCAGACTCTTGCTCTTCCACCATCAGCTGCTTATTTCTCTCTTGGCTGCTCTTAAGAATGAGCCACGCTGCTGTAGCCCAGGACAATAAGCACGCTCTATTACATATAAGTTTTCCACATCCAAATAAAATTGAGTCCTGCTGAATAACACATAGGAAGAGGTGACTGCTCTCAAAACTTTGATGGGGGTGGAGACCATTCAGTCATCACAATGAAGGGCAATGGACTCTGAAACTGCTGAAAACAATGGAGGATTTGAAATAAATCTCCGTTAAGAGACATCCATGGCTCCAGAGAACGCCCCTGCAAATGTAGCTATTTCAGATAAGAGCAATTAACATCTTTGTTCATTAACTACATAACCTATCAGAAGACATTTATCAAGTTAAACAATTAGTGGTGCTACGCCATAATACGCAGCGCAGTACAATTTGTCTCGCTCTTGATATGGAAGAATTTACTGCCATGCTCACTTGCCACAATGACTTGGAAGAGTTCAAAGTCAACGTTAATCTCGCAGAGATTAACGTGATAACAAAAAAAAAAAATAAATAAAAAAAATGAGACCGAAAGCCTAACAGGAGGGAGACACCCAACTCTGCCCCAAAGCTGCACAAAGGAAGTTCTGAGCTCCCTTGGAACAATGTTCTCATCAAATCCATCGCAGTTCCCGGACCCCGGCCTGCCCATCACCACCATTCCCTTCCCACTCCTCCCAAAAAATACGAAGTTCCATGCGTTGGACCATAAGAAGAGACCTCGCTTGCTCTGTGTGTTGGGAGTGGGACTACACTGGGTGAAAAGGGACCTGTGGGGAAGGGACCTCTCAATGGGTAAATATAAATTATTCCTGTTTGGAGCTGCTTTGTTCCCCAAGCATCTCCAGGTTTGGTAGTGATGCTTGACTGAGTTTTGTTTGGTTGGGTTTGGAGCTTTTTGATGCATGGAAACAAATTTGGACACGGTGGCCCAAATGTTCAGTGAGGCTGGAGCCTCGGGTGTGCTCGTGCACCATTAATGATAGGAAAAAGAGGGAGGGGTTTTCCTACCACATTTATTTGTGTGTGGGTGACTGTGCACATAAACATCCACATGGGTATATAAATGTACACACACACCTGTCTTCCTTTATAGCTACACAGAGATAAAAGACAGCAGAAATATATCCCATATTTCTCTACAGAAAAATACAGCAGCAACTGTCATACGCTCGGCACAAAGTAGCTCAACTTCAGTAAGTGACACGATTTAATTGAGAAAGAACCTCAGTCGAGCTGATCATACAAAGACATTGGTGGAACTTCACTGATTTACACCAGCTGGGAATCTTAAATCAGAAACTCAACATAAATTCAACCAAATGTAGCTTTGCAGCAAAAATGTGCATAAATGTCTTTCTCTCCTCTAAATATTTAAGACAACTGGGACTGGAGGCTGTTGTATTAATTAACATTAGAAAACTGATAAAAATGTAAGAGCTGCCAGTAAGAAACAGGCTACCCCAGACAGTGCAGAGAAAAATCCTGATCTGCAGTGGGGCTGAAGTATCAGTTCAGAAAAACGGACAGGCCAAAACCGCTCAAAGAGCTGACAAGGAAAAAAAACCAAGAAACAAAACTGTTCTCAACAGGAAGAAATAAGAGCTACAACATCTTTGAAATCAGTGCAGCAGACACCAGCAGGGGGAAGAACTTCAAATTCATTCAGCTCCGAGATAAGGTCCAAGCACAGAAGTTCATCATTAAGAAGAAGGGAACATAAGGTTATATCACGGGATATGTATCGTGACAGAAAAGTCAAATAAGCAGGAAAAAAATATTAATTATGTTAGTTGAAATGTACGTAGAATTTTTTTTTTAATGAGATCTTTCTCTTTTACTGTCAAACCCAGCTGAAGGAGCACTTGCAAGTGTTCAGCTTATTTTACCAACAGAACTATGAATTTCTGGGAATAAAATAAGGCACGCATCCTGAAGACTTTCTGAAGATGTCCATCACCAAGAGGGCCCTGTCTAAACAGCCCATAAGAAATCCAGCCGTTCCCTCTGGTGAGCTTAGCATGACAAAGGGAACTTCACTGGGACTTAGAGGAGCTGAATACTCGACTGCTCATGGACCAAGAAGCTCTCCGAGGTCAAGCCTATAGAAGAAACCTCGTCTCCTGCTTTCCAGCCTCTGTGAGCAGGGACGAGAAGGTGCTGCAGGGTGCAGCTGTCCCACCACAGAGCGGGGGGCTGGCCACAGCTTGTCACCAAGACAGTGGCCAAATCTGCCACACCAGGGAGGCGCATCCCAGGCCCACGATGGGGAGCAGGCCGGGGCAGGAGCTGCCGGGCACGGCCAGGCTGTCACAGACACCAGCCCGACTCATCTGCCCGGTGGAATACGCCTCTGATCGAGGCAGCAGCTTTCCAAGCGTCTGCTGCAGCCTCCCAATGAACACATGGAACCTGAACAGCTCCCCACTTCCCAACCTGGAAGAGGAAAACCTCAGTGAAGGTTGTAGTTGCATCACGCTCTTGGTCATGCCTGCCGTGACTCAGGTGATAGGAGAAGCCCAAGAGATGCGGGAAAAGAGCTCAGACTTCCTGACTCCAACCACGTGAATCAGCTCCAAACACATCCTCATCCTCCTCCTCCTCCAAATCTGCGTAACCGATTCACAAGAAGGACCATTCCTTAGCAGGGTTCACGTTCTCCAGCCCTTCGCGTTTGTCACTGCACTCCGTGACACCCCTCCTGGGGAGGACATAGTCGGTAACCCGGTCGAGACGGGCAGGTTGTTCATCCACCTTCCTTGAAACGACTTCAGGAAGGAAGGGGCACCACGAGCCAAAGTACAGCAGGTACACACCTGCTCACAGCAGCAGCAATAAGTAACAGGAGTAGCAGGGACTTATTGCAGAAGACTATACACACGCACTTCTTTAAAACAACAGTTAGAGGAATATTCGGAAAATCCCTAACTTTTGCCTCGAACATGAAACATTTAATGACTGCTAAACAGATCTTTGCTAAGTCACCATAGCAACGATGATGTGACAGAAAACAAAAAGCATCCACAAACTGTTCTTGAGTCAAGGCTGCTCTCTATTTTCAATTCTCTTGCAATAAATCACCCATGTCACGTGCCATGAAGGGTTTTAAATGCTGATAGACCAGACAGGAGAAAGGGCTGGGTGTAGGGATTGCAGACCAAGCTGGATACAGCGTATGCTGAACTAAAATGCCACCCTTTAATGACTACTTTAACCAGGGGCACCCCCAGGAGCTGGAAATGCAAGATCATCAGCTCATTTTAAATGGCAAGTTGGCACCTAGAAAATAATCAGTATGTTAAGCAACTGGAAATGTGGCTAAACTGATACGTACTATAAACAGATCTCTGTTCAGTTGTGTTTCAGAACTGGTTTAGGTAATGGCAACAGCATGTTTCTATTGCATATTGTCATTGCACTTAGAGTGGTTTTACTTCTGGTTTACAGATCTCCAAAGGCCTGTGGTTCATCATTTCGAGCGGGTCAACAAGAGGTGAAGAAGGAAACCACATTTGTTACCAGTAGGGTCACATCCACTGGGCAAGGATCTATCTGCACCTCCCATGGAATATTTCAGGGTTTTACAAACTGAAAAGGCTGAAGGCAGCTGTGAGGGAATCAACACATTCACCTCTATCCCCTGTGCGTGTGAAGTGTAACCTGAGAGGTGATCCACGTATAAACTACTGAATCGGTAAGAAGCTGAGCTATTCAGGATCCCATGTACCACTAGAAATTTCAAAATTGACTCACAGACTCCAATCCCGACAGTTCTCATAACCTTCTTAGTGCGCATCCCAGCTCATTTCTTACTGCATTTTATTAACAAGAGCTGGAAATTAAAGTGTTGCAAAAGTAAGCGTAGTATAAATATGTTAATACATTAAGTTCCTGTTCTTCATTTAAACAAGCGATCTCCAACACTACTTATGTCCACACCTTAGACACTGTAGTAGTCAAATGGTTTCCGTTAACCTTTTTTTCCCTTTATTTTTAATGTACTTTTAACCCTGTAGTTCCCAGGGTGCCAAATCCACCTCAATCTGATGAACAAGCACAGGACGGGGAGTGCAGTAACCCAGCTACGCTTCTGAATTGCCAACAGGGAATGCCCTATTCTGATCTTTTTTGGAGAAAAAATGATCAGGTCTTGAGTTCTCAGCAAAATATTAATGCAGACCCCTGCTGTACATTACATAAGAGAAAGGACACGTAGCTGAGCCTTTAAAAAAAAGCTGTAGATATTCTGTTAAGGGTAGTCTCACTAAACTCTTATTGTTATTAGGTGAAAAAAAAACCCCCAGGGCCGTCTGAGGATGAGTCACAGCCACTTGGAATCACCTTCTGCTACAAAAGGAGGTGGGAAAACACGGCTGAAGTGCCAGGGTTTTGTTTCATGTCTTAACCTCAATAACAACTTGGACGTCTCTACATAATTTTAAGTGAGACCCGGCTCTCATATCTGCAGCAGTGATTTACTCTTGACGTTGTGTCTCTCCCAGCGCTATAGGATGGCACCCTGATGTTAATGAGTGTCCTTTTCTTCTCTTCAGCAGGAAATCTTATGCAAAATCGTGCTCACACACTCCTGGCCTCACCCATCACCTCCTCCACTGTTGGTCTTCCTCATTGTTTAATGACCGACCAACTGTTTGTACTGGAAGGGAGTGCTGCTATTTAAATAGAGGGTAACTGAAGTATGTGCGATACCTCTATGGACGGGAGACGGTGAGGGAATGGAGAAGGAGAGGGCAACTGCAGTGAAATATCAGAGTAAATATTTGAGAAAAGTGTCAGTTGACTGGTGAACGCATAATGGGGAGGATATAGAGCACCAGTTAGAACCTAAATTACCTTCATAAACTCCCTCACTATGCAAAAGGATACAGTGCAGCATTTAAAGTGACACTTTCCCTTTGGTCAAAAAGAAAAAATATTTAGCGAAAATCATAAAGGCATTGTGCTCATGGTACGAAACTGGCAAACCCAACTAGCAATTTTTTTGTTTCAATACGACACTTACTAGCCTAGCAAGCCATTTGTCATTTTTCAGGATAGCTAAATAAGAGGGCCTAAAGTGAAGCATGGGCATCTGTTTATGAAAGGTGTCGTTATCATCATCCCAACAGACACACTTTGAAAAGCAGAACAAAGAGCAGGCGCTACAATCAGGGCTGTGAAAACTGCCCAGCCCTCTTATCTGGGTGGCTCCTGAAAGGCTGGAGAATTCCGAGGAATTGCAAGAGCCCCTCAGGGATTGCGATGCATGCGGCTCCAGAGAGATGCATTTCCAGAGAAGCCTTGTTTATCACAAGCTAATGCATCATGCATTGCTCTTCTCTCTCACAGTTTTTTTTTTGGACAACTAAACCGCCTTAGTCCTCCAACAGCATTTTCTGTTCCAACTGGATGATTCAGCTCTCAACAAGACATGCTCACTTATTTCCTCTGTGTCCCTCTGATACAGGCTCACACAGGAGCAAAGAAACAGGGAGACACGGGCAAAGAAACAGGGAGACACGGGCAAAGAAACAGGGAGACACGGGCAAAGAAACAGGGAGACATGGCCTCCCTGCTCCTGCTTCAACAGAGCAGGCAGAGATTCACACAACATGCCACGCCATGCAGATGTGTCTCGAGATGACGCAGTTTTGGAAAAAAACCACCTCCTTACTGAGCCGGCATGCAGTGATGCACACGTGAAGCCGAGAAGCAACACGAGTGCTTCCCAGGCTGCAGGAGAAACGAGGCGGCTTGCTGGATTTCATCTGCCTATTTGCTTGGCCTTACTTACATTCTCGGGTCATGAAGACGGCAACAATGCTACCGTTTAAAGGGAAAAATTATGTGGCACGCTACCTATCAACCCAGAGATGGCTTATACAGTATCACTTGAGACTTATACGTTCAGGGAAAAAACACCCTCCCGACAAAGCGGCTTTGCATACCAGACTAGGTTGACTCACACCACCCCGCTTCCAGTTTCATATCAAAATCTGCTTTAAAATAATTCCAGCCTTTTCGACAAGCCAGACCTACAGGTTGTGTCTGTACGGTGGCTGCAGGTTTCACTCCCACCCTTGACAACTATATTTTGGTTTTCAAGTTCAATTACACCGTAAACTCAGCTTTCCTGTGCACAATTCTGCAGTAACATCCTTGCTCTCTCTCAAGATTATACTATTAATTTATTTACTGTCTCTAAAGGAAATAGCTCATTTTTATAAAATTTTAAGTACTGCAAACACAACTTTGCAGACTGATTTTTCCACCCAGGGATGAAAGGGCGAGAGAAGTGTCCCATTTCAGAACTTTGACCTCAACAACCACACAGTTATGACTATTAGACCATGAAATTTCTACCAAGGAAATATGAATGATCTTTAGTGAGCCGTTTGCCCAAAGTTAATCCAGCCACAGGTTTTCCAACAGAAAGCTAACAGAAAGCCAATAGTGCCACAGCACATTAACTTTTGCTGGTAAATCTGAATCCAAACCACGATGGACTTGAAACCGCCGCTGATGAAAACACAACTTGCTTCCCCTCTATGGTATTTCGGTTTTAGCAGAATACAAAAGCTTCCAAATTAGAGGTATGTTTGAACTACATACCTGAACAAACACCATGGGTTTTGCCCACAACTGCTTGCATCAGCTTTACCCAGGGCAGGAATGGAAAAAGTGATAACCGTTCCTGCCCTCCTCTCTGGAATTAAGATCCGCAAATTCCACCACGTCACCGTAGGGCACGGCCGCCCAGCACACAACCAGAGCCGAGCACAAGTCCTGCGCCCCGAAATCCAGAGCTCAGGGCCCTCCAGCCAGGGATTTAGTTCGCAGCTTTCCGTTTCCTAGCATTTTACTTCATAAACGCAACTCTCACTAAACACAGCTGAACAAAAGGTATTATGTGAATTTACTGTTGATATCAGCTTTCTTCCTTCTAATTGCTTTGGCTATGTGTTACTACAGCGTTAACAGACTCTCACAGCACTATTATGTTTGCAACTACGGGGAAAAATCTGGCTTAGCAGAAAAACAACCAGAGAAGAATTAGGAGGAAGGGTCGAGCATCAAGTATATAACAGCTTCATCGTCCTACCTGCATCTTCCCAGATAACATTTAAAGATGAAAGCTTAATATGGAGATTGACTATCAATCATTTCTCCAGAGACAAACGGGTTAAAATAAGGCACAGCAACCATGTTAACCTCTGAAAACAGCCCAAGTGATCAGCAAGCTTCAACAAGACCTTATCAAGGCATTTAAGGGAAGTATTATTATTGGAAAAGAAATATAAAGCTTGCATAATAAAGTAACGTCTGCCTTTTCCTCTAGCCTGCAACCTGCTGAGAAAGACCTTCTCGCTTTCTGGGTCTGAAAAATATATAATTGGAAAATATATATATTTGAATTCCAAATCAGAGTCTGTTCTTCTTTCTTTGCAACAAATTACAAGCTCTTACTGGAAATGAATAAAACAGAAACCAAAACAACATTCAACACTGTAAACACTGTAGCAGATTATTTCCAAATACTCCAACGTTTTGCAAGGCTTTGGTCACTAAATCCAAATCAAAAGTTCAGGGAACAACCAAGGAATATGCTTCTCTGCTTCAGATTTCTGTTCAGAATCTTAACCTCAAATCCTGTTCTTTGCAAAATAAAAATTTAAAAAAAAAAAAAAAAATCAGACTCAGATCCAAAGTACCGATATAAAGTTTCAGTTTGACCCACATCCTAACACCTCGGCACCAATCCTAATGAGTTTCTGCCAATACCGCTTTCCAAGTACAGATCAAAGGCTTTACTGTACATTCAGAGCCATTCCCGTGATGCAAGGATTAGGCATGAAGAAAGAGCGTCATATTTTCAAAGGTGCAACTGCCTATAAGCGTATCTTGTGCATATCAGAGTTGCCAGCCCAGCCACAAACGCCAGCGCCAGACAAACCACACCTCTGAAATTCTTGTCTTGGATCCCATTTTCCTTTTTATCTCGTCTAAACACGCCGTCTCTACGCGCCCAGTTGCAAGGAAGATACAACCTAGTCATCAGCCCCTCTATTCTTTTTATTGTTATTCATATTTCCATCAATATTTTCCGTTACTTTCCCATATATCGCTCAGTTGGGAGGTTATTACACAGAAACACAATGTTCCAGCCCGCTGCACGAGGCAGCGCCGCCGCAGCGATGCCTCCGTGCCAGATGTGCTGCAGATGTCACTGAATTCTAACAGCACTTCTTCAAACGCAGCCCGCACATTTAATCCTGGCAGTAATCTAGTGCTCGATTGAACGTATTCTTTTCAGTCTAGAAGTATTATATCCGACTCTAAATGCACAGCTGCAGATGCACACAAGATTATTTAAAAAAAAATAGGGAGTGCTGTCCTCGGGATGAATACAAGCCTGACTATTTTCAAGAACAAAGGCTGCATCGAGAAGCACCAAATTAACTATTTCACTGGCCACATTAGGCTTTACTCATGTGAAGAAAGCGAGACATAACTGTCCTCTAGCAACTAAGAGCAGCTTGAGCAAGTCATTAGGAAAACCTGTTCTTCATGTATTTACAAGTCCAGATCCCACAGATGCATTTTGGGACAAGCAACCAGTGGTTGCAACAACCTTCATCACATAAGTAAAGAACTGAGATTGAACCCCTAAACTTGTCATCTATTCCCTCGCATTTTCACGAACAGAAAGAAAAGCCAGTGAACTGCAAACGACAACTCAATGCGAAACTCACTGGATGAGATTTTGAAGAGGACAGATTAGACAGTCACCATGTCTCTTCTCGGGTGCTAAAAACTACCGTCCTTGACTAATGCTGCACCCATTCTGTTTTCCTAGCAGGAAAAAAATCATACTGGGACAAAGAAGAATGGCAACTGTATTGTCCTTGCTGAGAATTAAGTCCCAGAGGCTCTCACCACCGCCACGACAAACACACAGAGCTATCGCCAAGGCACGTTACGAGCACTGCCCATCAGCCTTACCAGACACAAAAGCATAAACAGCCATGTCAGACCATTAAAACGCTGGATGAGAAGAGCTGGAGATGACACTTTTACTGCCCGAAGTGTTTAAGGCGCACGCACACACAAATCACACATCTCGCTAGTCGCTGCAGGACAAACACTATCCTTGACTTTGTTGGGCCTCTGTTCTGAGTATCCTGATCCTGTTCACAATTGCTGAAGGTCCAGGGGGATAAAAAAAAGTCCCAGTGAGCTTTATGGAATTTATTTTTTTCCCCCTAATAATCTACATCACACAACTGCTCTCCACAGCACCTAATCAAAATGCCTTTGAAATGACAATTCTACAGGAATCTTGGACACGAGGTATCAGACCTTTCCCAGAGATGACTCCGGCTGCTACCCAACTCAGACACAGATGATCAGCAGTTTCTACGCCGTCATACTTGAAGTTTGGACTCTTTGAGATCTTAATGGTCTCAGGAACCATTTTAATCAATTAATGACATTCATTAATATACACTGACTTTATTTGGAGACAGAACTCAGCAGCTCAACCATCGGCAAAGCTTTAAGACACTGAACCAGGCCAAGGGTGGAGATGACTCAGGTGATGCTGTGTGACTAACCAGAGGTTGACACTTGTGTCTTGAGCTGTAACCACGTCTAACGCTCTTCACAAAGGAAAGCGCCAAAGATGTGAATTCAGTCCACAGACAGAATTCAAGAGGTTAAAAGACGTCAATCTGAGTTATGTGAATACAAAAGTAAACTCAGTATAACCACGTGCAACGGCATCATGCAAAACAAGTACACATTTCTGCATCTTCCTTTTGCTCCTGAACGGCCCCAAAATGCTCTAGGAATATAACTTAAAGCATACGTGAAAGCTGAGAATGTAATAAATGACATGAGGCTTCATTTCCCCAATTCCCATGAGCCATCCAGTCAAGCCCAGGAAAACCCAGTCACCAGTGAAGCAGATGCGAAGACCCAAAATCAGGTGCCTTGGTTTCGGTAGCGGTTTCCACTCCTGGCATCTCACCCTGTCACCAGAACCAAGCCCAGCCACACCACTGCCCAAAAACCAGACGTTCACCTGGCAAAATTAACTTCATGCTCAAGAAGTCCATAGTTTACAAAATTCTCAGAAGTACTCTGCGAAATATTACAGGTTTTTCTTGTAACTTTGTGGTATTTTGTTTTTTAATGTTAATTAGTGCTGCATAATGTACTAGACACCCGAAATTAATGGCGATCACAGCTGAGGACACACTGCCCCTCTGCTGCTCTCACCAAGGTTCTGCAGTTCGCAAAACACAAAACCTCACCGAGTGAACATGTCAGTTTTTACAAGTTCAGGACATTTATCTGAAGGAATATTTAAAGATGAGTGCAGCACCACCCAGCAGAAATGGCAAAAGCAGAGACTGAGAAAAGCGCAAAAACCCCAATCAAATGAAAAATTTGCCCTGTTGTCGTATTTCCCTAGCAACATCCATCTCCAGCAAATGGAATGGTAAATCTGCAACTCCAGAGGGACTGATCAGAAATTACGCCTTCTCAGATGCTGGCAAGAATTCATCAAAAACATGCAATGATACGTCTTCCATCAGAAGAAGGTCATCTAGGACAACTTTCTACCACCATTGTCCAAATATAAGCCTTAAATTCCTGAAGAGGGCAAGAACACTAAAAAACCGAAACGACCGACTTGGCAAAGGGAATGGCAGGTCTGCTGTGCTCTCATGCTGCGATGCTGCACTTCACCACTTGTGCATAACTCATCATCACAGAAAACTGAAGAGTAAAACCACCATATGGTGACAAGGAGCAGAACTGAAAACAGTCCCTTGCTAGATGTTTTAATCCTCTTCTCTTAAAACAGTGTGTGTGGACTATGCTAAACAGCAAATTATGTGTCTGCAGAATCACGCTCCCTTTTCCATTATAAGCTAATTATTTCAATACTGCAGAACAGAAAACCCAAGTCATCTTTCCTGCCCCACTCAACTTCTTTATAAGTTATTCTCAAAGAACAAATGAGATTTCTCATTCCAGTTTTATTCCAACGTGATGAAGATGTACACCTTCCAGCTCAGAACGTGTAACATGCTTTCATTTTAGGGACTATTAGAAATAAAAGCACGCCAATATTTCATCTGGCAGTCAAGCAAGCCTTTGAAGTTTGATGTCTACAATGGCAAAAGACAAGTAACTACAGAACTTAATGAACAGCTGTTTAAAAACCAGCAAGGAAAGTTTCAGCAACACCCAGTCAGGGTCTGGGTTCTCTGAATATATTCCAGTAAACGCTTCCACTTGAAACCAGAATGTGCCTGTACACAAGGGTGTGAGTTTGAGATAGGGACCTTAAATACACATAAGGGCAGTTTAACATCCACTCTCTACATGCTTAAAAAGAATAGGGGGAAAAAAGCACAGCACACTTTTCAGATTTCACTGTACATTTTTGGACAGTCTTTCTGAACGCTCGCTTCTTAAGCTCGGCTTTGCTGTGCTTGGCAGTCTCTTTTGTGTCTTTTGCAACGCTGCGCACACACGAATGGCCTGTGGTTTCATGCTTTGCTTCCCATTTAAAACTAATATTTAAACAGTAGTTTTATTTTTGTTAAATAAAAGCGCTTTTTTTTCTGAATTCTGACATTTCTCTTTTTCAACAGGAGGGAAAAATGATTTTTTTTACAACCGACACCAGTCATTCTTAGGAGTAGTATTTTGTCTTTTCCACTTTGATTTGCTAACTCATTCGCGTCATTCCTCAACTTTTTGTGCTCTGTTCCACAAAAGCAACGACAGCAGGTAGGATAATTTTGATTTTTGGATAGTCAGCTCTGATGACACATACATTTTGGTTTTGAGACTCCGAATTGCAAAGAAAAAGCTTTGGCGAAGAATATGTAACACAAAAAAAGAACCACTTTTTCGCAAATGCTTATGCTGAAGAGCAAAAAAAAAAAGAAAAGCCAGATAATTTCTATATATGGCTGTAATCCATCTCCTCCTGGAGACAACGTGGATTTTTTTCATTACCAACTTAATATCAGACGAAGTCCCCATGGTTGACAATTTGGTTCAGGACAAGAGACCCTTGTGTCCCCTTTGGGGTGGTTCGGACTCCCTTGGCAAGCCCAGGGGCCAGCGAGCCCTCGGCCACCAGGTACCACCCCAGAACAGCCCAAACAGCCTCCACGAAACCCAGAACTCGGTCCAGCACCCACCCCCAGGGGCAAGTCCTCCTCTGGGGAAAAGCCCCATGCATTTTACACACCCACCAACCCTCTCCATTCCAGCAATATCGGTTCCTCGCATCAACAAAGCGGCCGAGGGCGGAGGGAGACTTTGTATTTACTGCTCCGTATCAGCGCTGTGATGCGCGACTTGCGAAGATGTTTCTTCGCAGTGACGCGGTCTGCCTTTCCACCAAAGATTATGAAACCGCTGCTACCCGAGGAGCTCGCTCCCTCCCGCATCCTTTCCAGAGCAGCGAGGGCAGAGCCGAACCCTGCACCCTGCGCTCCCTAATTGCTTCAACAGAAGCTAAAAGATGTCAGCAACTGGACTTTCTGCTCCTTATTCCCCGAGAAAGCAGAGAAATATCTGCAGAGAGCAAGCCCCCGGGTTCAGGCTTGGTGTTAAAAGCAGCCTGATCTTCGGCCAGCCATGCAAATAAGATCAAGCCTGAGCTTGCGCGCAGGGAGCTGCCCGAGCGGGCTCAGCGAGGGCCAGGCCAGCAAGCACAAGGCCAGCGAACGCACCGAGGGTGCTGCTGGAATCTCGCAAACATCTGCAGCTAAACATGGCCCTGGGAGGGGGGGAAGACCTTTCAAACAACCCAACCTGAAAAATCAGAAGCTTTTTAATTGTGTGGCAAAGGAGAGGAGCCCATCAGCTGCTAAGTTTGACCAGCACGTTACTGCATTTCTGGCAGCTCTGCCCCGGCTTCCAGCAATCTGCTCTGCTGATCTTAACAGGTTGCTTTGACCTTTAAGAATCTTGAGGGTTTCTAGGTTTCATACACCTTCCTTTAGGCCAGACCTTTGCTGACTTTCTTGCTTAGCTCATTGTGAAACATCTCAGACACAGAATCTGCCTTCCCTTTTCACAGATTAACTTTTATTCTCAGCCAAAGGAAACCGAGTATATCAAACACAAAAAAATAAATGACCCAAACCCATCTGCTGCGACAGAGAGATAGCTGCTTTGTCTTTATTTTGTATGAAACAGTGAAAAAGGCACAGCTCCAAACTCGAAGAATCTGTCAAAATAAAATCATTTCACACATAAGACGCCTCATCACAAAGCAGCACGCAACAGCTGAGCCGAGTTTGGTTTTTTAAACTATCTAAATTAACTTGGCAAAAGTAAGGACAGCACCACTCGTGATGTGGTATCGTACAAGCTCACATTACGTGCCATTTTTACAAAGCGACCGCCCGTCCTGCACGTTCCACATCCTCACAGGAACAGCGAACCGTAAGGTTCTCAACCAAAATCGTCCACTTACCAGCAGAGAGAATATTTCCTTAGAAAAAACAACGGCAAGGGCTGCTGAGATCCACTCCAGAAGAGCGGCACGCTGTCAGATCACAGTACGGGTATTAAAGTGCAGATACCAGCAATATCCTGAATGTAGGGCAGCCGGCTCACCCCCTGCCCTGGCACACTACTACTGCTGGTATTCCTGTAGACCGCTTACTACCAGCAAACACAACCTCGTTTTGACCAAGTAGACTTAAGCGCAAACAAGTCCAACAGTGTGAATAGCTCGTTTAATTGAATGGCAATCAGTCCATACATTGTACTGGTGTCAGCTTTTGATGAAGCACAGGCTGCTACATCCTCGCACCACAGAGGATGCACATCCCAACCACCAACAGTACTGACCGTGGGTGCTTCACACAGTGAGAGCACAAAGGGCATTTCACTGTGAATTAAATAAAGTGGTGGAGAAATAAGGGAGAAACATACCCCCTAGGACAGGGGACATCATTCGCATTCCTGTTGTTGATCGGGACGCTCTCGTTACGAACGCAATGCGGGGCTTTGCAAAGTGACAGCTGGCTATCAACGAACAGAAGGAAAGCAACGTCATCCAGCCTCGAAATCGCTGTGTCTATCCCACTTAATGTCTTTGTGCTAACATCTTGGAGCACGGCAAATACAGAGCCATGGCAAAATTGCCTCTGTAGGAAAGAGACCGGGAATAACCACTGTCTAGCACAACTGCGCTTGGCATGGAGTGTCAGCAATGAGTAAAGTCAGAACTAAGGCCAAAGGAAAAATTGGGTCAGGAATGTTAAAGCATCTCTGACCTTGCACGCTGTGCCCAGCGAGCAAGGATGGGATGTGTAGTAGTGGGAGACTGTATTGTTGATACTCCAGCTCTGTAGATAAACAGAAAGATTTGATTCTGGAAGCAGATAAACAAAACATCTTTCATCAGGACTAAAACAGACACATTTCAGAGCAACGTGCAACTGCCACTGATCCCTATCAGAAAGTCCCCTTTTGATTTCAGTTCCAGAAAAAGATCAGTTTATGCACTGCAAAACAGCGTTGCAGCTAAAAACCACTCTCCACTTCGACAAGCAAAGCCTCTGCTAACCATACGTGCGATTATCTACCTATGTCACATACGTGAACGTCAGTGAAACCACTATTACACCAGCCACCTCCTGAAAAAAAGGCATCAGAAAGAAGCTACTGCTGCAGAAAATTAAATGCACCTCGACTCTCTTTGCTCCCCTACTATCCTGCTGCCAACCCTAGAGAAAATGGGAGCCATCGGAGGCATCAAAGGAAACATAAAACCCAACGGAAAATACGCACCTAACTTACATGCAACAGCAATCTCCAAAACCACAAACTGTAACAAAATCTGAGAGGCTTAGAAGGAAATTACATACAACATTCATTCAGTTAGGAGAAGAAACGCAAGACAAATCTACAAAAAGACGGGCTTGCAGTTATACAACATGCAGTGCAAGGCTGTGGAGGTACTAGCAGTGGGCACTTGTACAAAGAATAATGCCCCTTAATCTGCTGGGACTCCGAAGAACTTGCTTCCCCTTGGGGTTTGGTCACTGTCAGGCCGGATATTTGCTTTGCATCTCTGTGCCTCAAGTTCCCCATCTTCTAATACGAAGGGATTTTCTTTGTAAGGCACTTGGAGATCCACAGATGAAAGGCAGGGTAGCAGAACTAGGTCAGACAGTGCTGATGTATACAATTATCTCTGCAATTTACATGGCTGGAAAGTCTAATTAAAACTCCGGGTCACTTTTCTCAAAAGGTTCAAAATAAGACAGGGTGGGTTTGATTCCAAAATGCAAGACACGCATTTGAACTTTGGTTTGTATAGTTGCATAACAACTTTTTAAAGTAAATGCTGCAGTTCAGAAGAAAGCAGAGGACAAATCTTGGGATTAGCTCGCAGCTGCGTCATTTCCTATGACCTACTACTTTACCAAAACCTATTTGAAAAAAAAACACCACACACACCCCGACACAAACTTCCTGTCCCCTGACCACGGAATGAGCAAGCAGTTACACTTCAAGAGATCCTCTGAGTAGCTGTACTATTGCACAAGCCACGGCATACAACACCCAAAACCCAAATCCCAAGCTGGCGGGTTTCTTCCAGTGCTACCTCGCCATAAATCTAAAAATACGGCTGCGTGCACCAGTCAGGCCGGGCCGAACGGTTTCTTTTGAAAGGCGTATGCAAGCTATTGGCTTTACATCGGCACGCCGTGGTAATGCAACATACACATTTCTCCTTTTCTCTTCTTATAGAACCAAATCCCACAAGTTCAATTACTGGTAGACACAGCGCAAAAGCCACCGTCACCGTTGGCCGCAGCTGGCACCTTTTCAAAGGGTGTTTGTGCAGAAGCCCAGCGACGACTGGCACGGGATCTCTTCGAGGTGGTCTCGCCACAAGGGCAGAGCATCGCGAGGAAACGGGTTTTTTTGGGGTTTGGGTTTTTTTGGTTTGTTTTTCTTTTTGTTTTCCCCAGCTCTCTGCCCTCGCTACACGCAGATGACATCACCCTGCAAAGCGCCTTCCCCAGCAGTAATTCCAGCCGGAGGAACATACCAGCCACTCATAACCAAAATTATCAGGCTCCATCTCCAAGACGGCAGCCAACGCCGCCTTTGAAGTGGAAACCCAAGCCCAGGGCTTTTTCACCGTGTGGGGAGGGTGCGGATGACGGGGCAGCCTCAGTTCCTGGAAGAAGGACGCGATGCGTGGCCGGGGAGGCCTGATGTTTCCTTCGGCTCACGCTCGGTCTCCTTTCCTTACACACCTTTGCACAGGGCACGTTCACCAAGGGCTCCGGGTGCTTCCTGGAGCTTTGATGGGACCAGCAGCTTCTGCTCAATGATTGACCAAGAAACGCAGCCACTGGTGCTTCACCAACCCCTCTGTAGATGGGATGGTCATCCCCATCTGCTCCTCCTTCCCGGCTCCCCACGTTGCAGAAGGACAAGACATAACAAACGGAGCAGAGACCAGCGTCACTGCCTTTCTTTTTTTAAATCTGGTCTTAGCACTGGCAGCATGGTGCAAACTATGTTTCTAGACAAGAATTTAAACCACAAAGGGAGTACGGAAATCTCAGTGATCTTCACAGAAGTTATTGGTTTCAGTGGGCTGAATTTACTGGGTGGGGGCAGAGGGGGAGAACCACCACAAAACTGTGAAGCAACATGCATCCAGAGCTCTTTTTCTTGTCTGTTATACAGACAAAACCATAGATAAGGACATCCTTTAGGCTAGCAATATATGGAAAATGTAGGAAAATGGACACAGATAATTGCATAAACTTTCCTACTACCCAAAGGGTCAATGCCAGTCTGGATGATCTCCAGGCAAATCAAGATTATACACACAAAATGAAAAGCCTATGTAGAAGTCTGATGGAGCCCGAAATGTTAAGGGTTTTTTTTTCTCTTATATCTCAAATATGTCAGCTGTTACTGGAATTTATTGGTTAAAAGGCAGCAGAAGACCATTTAAGTAAAAAGAAGCAACATAACCACAAGGGAATTTATTTTATGATTTACAACAAGGTGCAAATCCTGCCAACCACTTTAAATAATCAGAGCAAACCTAATTTCCTCCACTGGAAGGACAGGGAATACAGAAACCCAGAACGAAGAGAAAAAGGTCTCACTTCTGATCCACACGACTTTCCTGGTAGCAACTCTGAGGAGTTATGGTATCACCTCTGCTTTTTTGACAGGAGAATTGAGGCATAAAACCATCATTTTTTCTGGCAGCCGGCGTATGTCCTATGCATCTTTAGGTATATAAATGGTCCTGAGCTCTTACGTACAGGTAATTGAATCGCATCCTTCGTAACTACTGTTCCACAAAAAGTTCTATAACTGCCTAAGTCTGCCCTTCCCTCTTTCCTCCTCCCTGTTTCAGCACCATTAAACTCTAAAGAACGTTAAACTAAAACGAAGGTGGCGCAACAGGGCTTTCCTCAAAGGGCTGGCACCGGGGAAATGAAAAATAACCTGCTAGAGATGCAGTCATATATACCAGCTGCACAAACCACCACTGCAAGTCTCCTTTTGTACACTTGGCATCTGCCAGAGAACAAAATAGGGAAAATAAAGCAGCAGAGTCTTTCAACGACAGAGCACTCTCCCAACCCTGTTTATGGCCTGCCTCTTGTTAAAATGTTTATTTGTGCCGATATATTTAGATGGGTTTTAAACGCAAACGCTCCCTTCCTCACGCTGATCTTTCACAGAGTCCGCTGGTTACATCTGTTAGTATTTATACAAGAAACAACAACAAAGAATCTGCAGCTCTTGCAAACATGGGTAACCAGCACATTATGGCGTGTGTGACCGCGGTGCGTTTATACATTCCTCGCGGAGGAGATGAAAAGGCAGCCAGGCTGCAGCCCGAGAGCCCAGCCGCTCCAACGAGCTGGAATGTGGGGACGTCCCCGCTGTCCCATGGGAGCTGGAGCCTGCGGTCAGCCCACCGCAACGTGCTGCAGAGCCAGCGGGAGATGAAGGTGGTACCGTGCTCCGTATGCAGCCAAAGGAGCGCTCGCCCTTCACGTCTCCTCCTGACTTGGGACACACCGACCTGCTGCCATTTATGCCAGTGACTGGCCAACCCAGGCAGTTTGCAGTCACACCTCGAAAGCTACCTGATGCCATAAACATTCATTTTAATTCAAGGGCTCCAGGTGCTTCCTGGAGGTTTGATGAGACCAGCAGCTTCTGCTCAACGATTGACCAAGAAACGCAGCCGCTTGCAGAAGCAACTGATGCTTCACCGCCGCCTCTGTAAAAGGGATGGTCACCCCCCATCTGCTCCTCCTTCCCGGCTCCCCACGTTGCAGAAGGACAAGACATAACAAACGGAGGTGAAGGTAAAGCAAAGCTACCTGATGCCATAAACGTTGATTTTAATCCAAGGAAAAGGATACATCAAAACGCATTCCTGTGTTCATGCAAATCCTCACAGCAGAGCCTACGCCCAGCACTCCTGTCTCTGCTAGACCTTTACTTCTATACCAAAAAGACAAGTCTGAAAAGCTAAACTACAAAGCTGGGAAAGAGCATCACTTGAGCCTACAGCTACAGTGAGGAACCGACTGTGACCACGCACGTCTGAACTACCAGATTCAATGGTGAACACCACGGGGATGGGGTGCTTCCCCACCACCCATCTCTGATCTACAAAGATTGGCCACCAACAGGCTATCCCAGAGATGTCTCTTTTAATCTGAGAAAGGAGAGGAGCCAAAAAAGAGAGGGCAGAGACTTGTCCTCCTCCACCGGTGGCCAGGAAGGCAGAAGTGGGCTCACGAGCAGAGCTGACACACAGACCTCCCACGCGAGGCCTGGTTGCTGAGGAACACAGGAATCATTCATAAACGCGGCTGTTCCAACAAAGAGCCTCCAAAGCGTGGTCACTGTATATTTACACAGTTGTTTTATCTACTGTAGCTAACACGGCGTGTTTGCTTCAGTTTTTAAAAGTACAAAGTACCCACAGGCAGGAGCGGCGCAGCGGAGAAAAATCAAATAAATAAATAGAAACCTAAAGGAAGACTCGCCAAGAAGAGGTCTTCACCAGCTCACCTAGGAAAACAGGCACCATAGTGTACATGGAGCAGAGGTCCACAGGTCAACTGTTAAATCCCACTGAATCCTAAGAAATTACTCCTTTCCCCCAAAATGCACTTTTACGCCTAGCTCTACATTTTCGGGATGTTTGTATCACGAACTGCTGTCATCCTAGGAGGTCGGTGTCAAGAGAAGAGATATCACCCTGAAGGTCAGCACTGCCCTAAGTAAGCAGAAGAAGAGACCCACATCAGGAGGCAGAGTCAGGGATCCCTCTAACAAAAATCAATTGCTGCACGATTGGAAGGGCCGAGCACCTGGTCTGAGGGTCGGTTGGTAAATGCACAGCGTGGGTGTTGCTTCCTGCCCAACTTATTGTAAAAGTTGTTGATCAGAAATTATTTTTGTTGTAGGCCTTGCTGTCAGCCTCTAGCAAAACGTTAACTAAGTTCTTTGTGCGAAAGATGGACGGGTCCAAATTCCACGTGTCAAAAATCCCAGTAGGAACCACAAGGCATTGACGAAGAGCAATCAAATGAGCAATGAGTGTGACAGGCACATTAGGCATCTCAGGACAACAGATTTCTAGGCCTGCAATTACCCAAAACTCCATCACAACTCCTGAATTAACTTTGGTGAGAAAAACGACTGTTTGCCTGTAAAAGAAGAAAAGTGGGATAAAAGGGAAATAGAGTGTGTATGCATATGAAGAATAAAGAAAGTACCTCAGGGTAAATGACTGGTTAAATTGATCACCTTGTTCACGCAGTCTTCTAAAACAAAGATTAAAATCTCAAACAGAAAGCAGAAAGACTCATTTGTATCTAATGCACAGAGCTGTGTTCCACTCTCTGATCTATCAAATACTTGAGATATGACCAAATTTCTTGCAATCAAACATTTTTGGAACTTCCATTCACTCTTGGTGACTAGGCATCCGTGCTCATTTCAGGATCTAGGATACAGACTCCTGAAATCCCCATCACAATCAGGCTCAGAAGAAGGTACGCAGCTCCTCTGAAAATGGCTCATAAGCATCTTAACCCAGTCACCCAAAACTGGAGTCACCCAGCCAGCCAGTGGCTTTCAAGCTTATCTTCCAGCATATCTGTTTCCCCTCAATTAAACCAGGCTATTAAAGCTTAACTGTAAAAGGAGCTATCCATTAAAGTTTTGTCACATCCTTGGATGAAAATGCCCCAAACAGACGTGAAGAGTTATGAGGTTTGCACCCGCAACCGAACCAAAAATGAACGTAAACAATGATGGTACATTTGCACCCAGCATGGGAGATCCCTCCTCCTCCCTTCATGCTCCAGCGCTCCCTTTGCAGAGGACGGCAGCTGCGAGCAAAACAATGAAGGAAGCGAGAGTACGAGAATATTTACACCAGGAATATTAGATTAGATCTCAGCAAGCAATCTTCTCTCCTACTTACGCGGCCCAAGTGCTCGCGCATGTATATATGTATATACACACACATGCACAAAGGATTCTGGAAAAGAGGATTTTCAGCACAATTTGCATCCTTACAATCATGAAAGCACAGATCACTCTTAGTCAAATATTGTTCAAAATTACAAGGTGTTCAAGTTTGTAATTACTATTTATACAGTAACTAGTAAAATGATGATTGTCTCCACCCAACTCCTGTATCGGTAACGCACATCATAATAAAAGCTACATACGCCAGATGTGTGTGAAATAGTGGATGATTCTTCGCAAATCTATTTGCAATGTACTTTGTTCAGACTCAAAGTTCGGAAGCAGATAAAAGTTAGTAAAAATGGTATAAATACGGACATTTTTCTGAATCAGAAGTGTACTTTACAAAGTATAATTTACAAAAATCATCACTGGACACTTCTGTGAAAATAAAATATTAAATAGATCTCATTTTGTAAAAAACACCATGTGACAGTTCGTTGTACTTCAAAAGACTGAATTCAGTATGTTCCCAACTATCATAAAATCACTTTTTTCTCCCACAGCAAATGTACTTTGCTGAAAACATTCCTATTTCTAAAACACTAACACTTTGTTTTAATGACTGTGAAAAATTACAGTCATGAAACTTCCTGACAAACTTGAGCAAATTATGTCTTCAGCAACCGCAGAGAACACCACGCATTTCTCTTCATGCTCTTCAATCTTCTCCACTCTTCGCTTGGTATTTTGCAGACTGAATCAGCGTTAGCCGGAGTTGAACATAATCCATATGCTAAGACAGAAGTACCATTCCCTCCCCAAAAAAATAAGTGTAACTTGTTGTACGTGTGCAATCTTTGTGCAAATCTCCAGCTGTCCTGAACTGGTCGATGGCGTGTGACACGAAGGAAGGGACGGCAATGAAAACCATGCCGAGCGGTACTCCCAGTGTAGAATTTAACAGTCCCAGTACACGAGTTTGCTGGGAGATTTATTACGCAGTTTGTGACCTCCATCAGCCCAAACTTTTATCAAAAGCCATTGTGTGAGAATGTCAGAATGCCACAGCACATCGCAGCATTCACCTCTTCGCCTCTCCCACTCTCTCAAAAATAGAAAACTTCATACAGTGCTGAAAAGATTGCGAGTCTATAGTCCAGCAGATACTGGAATACGGAGAACAAATTTTCTGCTCATATTTCAAGGAAAAGGTTCTATAGAGCTCCCAGGAGATTAATCAGACACATGTCAAAAAAGCATGGAAAGTTTGTTCACGTGCTTGGATGGGGTCAAAGACACAGCAAAATACTCCCTGCCCAAACATATCTTTACTAGTGTGCTTAGGCCACGGGTGGTCCCTCAGAAGCCCATTTGTCTATCTGCAGTAATTAACAACAACTCTGTGTTCATTTGGTTTTCCACTCATCAGCGAGCCCTGCCCAGCAAGGCAGCAGTTCCTGGCAGCCGATGCTGGCACCGAAAGCAAAAAATACAGATGCCAATTCCTCAGCTCATTGAAAGACGGTGAGAGTAGAGCCAGATAAATTGAGCTGCCTTCCTCCCAATGTTCCCGTGTGAGGTCTCTTCCCACCACAAGTCCACTGTCATCAGGCAAACCATTTCATCCAAGCAAAACACTTCTAGAAAATAAGTAAAATCAATTCTCCGTGGACTAAACTTCACAACGTTGCCTCATCACGGACGCTGGACTAGGGAGAGATGCACCATACATTCTCTTTTCACACAACTGCAGATATTTATACTGGCTGATGAAGAATTTGGGTCACTTTGAGGCCCGAGCTCCATAAATACCTACAGATCCTTCCCAGCTGGCTCAGAACAGCCACGTGGGGAAAAGCAACAAGAAAAATCTCCCTTCTCTATATATACGCTTTTACTGGCCAATTATTCGCAGATCTATGGTAAAAACTTGCAAACTTTTGTGTGGTACGTGGCACTGGGCTTAGAAAGGCAACACAGCATCCACGTTCACAAGTCAGTGAGCTCAAATATTACACTGGTGTCAGACCTGCATACGAGTGAAACCCCCCGGTCTCAGCGTAGGTACTCTCAGTGGAGTTTGCAACAATAAACCATTAGTTTCCAAATAATGAACGGTGGAGAGCAACTCCTCCCAATGAAGTTAGTTCTGTTAACAGTCACCACCACTCCAGAAACTGCAAGTACACTCCTTTTTGAAAAAGTAATAGAGCTCGTTAGCAGTGTCTGGCAATACCCTTGTTAAGAAAATCTGAGATTTTAAAAACCAAAATTCTAGCTTTTTAGCTACAAGGTTAGTACGACATGCCAGCTGGTCTTGGACATTGCGCAGGGTGTTTTATTACAGGGTGAATCTACAGCTAGCGCTATGATTTGCAGCTACAGAGGCCGGCAGAATCTGCTTCTCTCCTCTGCAATCCAGAGCCAAATGCTGAGCCTGACAGGAGCTCGGGGAGATGGTCCCTGGAATACAGGGTCATTGACCCACCTTTCCATTCTACTTTCCTAAGTCAAGGCTTGACAAAAGAAGCAACCCTGAAAGTCAATCTGACACCAACAACTTAATCCTCTCTAATTGCAGTGTTACCTCCAAAATTCAACGTATTAGCTGATGACGATTTTTAAAAAAGGAAAAAGAAAATAAAAAGAACACCTTCTCACACGCACACAGATTGCACCACACATTGCATTTTAACACCCCTGGTGTTTCAGCATGCAAAGGAGAGTCGTGCCTCTCTGGAGCACACTGGTCGGTGTTTTGCCATCTCCACGTCTTTGTAATTTGGGCCCCAATGGCAAAAGGCTGAAGAAGTAACAGAGCAAGAAGCAGAATCCTCCTGCTTCTTTCAGCCAGCCCTGGGTAGACTTGTTCTTTTTCCCCCTCGCCTTTTGTTTTTTTAAGGGAGAATTCAAGTAAAGTTTTAGTTCTGAAAACTCCCAATAATAAAACTGTAGTTATCACAGAACTCTAGTTAATCTATAATCTTTATAGGAACAGCATGACAAGAACATATACGTACACCGAAGCTCATAAAGCTGAATTTGTCCTAACACAGCCAGAACTGGATGAACGCTAGGCAGCCTATCCTATCCGTGACGGAAAGCTTAGCACTGAAATTCACTGAGCTGATCGCATCGGTTTTATTTTTAAAGAGAATTTGGTGCTTGGAAAATGAATGCGATAGAGCCGCCTCTCTAGTTTACAGGAGCCAGCACAACGTAAACTAAACTTGTGGCCAAGAAGCCAAGCTTGAAGTTCTGTATTTAACCTATAGTCAGTGAAAATGAACTATTTCTCTTGAGCAGAGCCACGATCTAACCCTTCCCCTCCTCTTGCATCCCATTTCTGCACTACCATCGCCCCCTCCACTGGGCTAGTTCAACCATTTGCAGGCCTGGAAGGTAAATGGGATCAGGGAACTGATCCAGGCCAAAAATAATCCCCTCTCCTTTTTTTTTTTCCCAGCGCTAATGAATTTCTTGCCCTCACTCACCAGGCTGCCTGCAAACAGCTGGACCACCCAGGCAAAGGATGGAGTGGGGGCGGCAGGGACCGGACTGGAGGCCAAGGGAGCTGCAGCCAGCACGGAGACAACTTCGCACTGACCCAATCTGTCAGCTGAAGCGACGGCCCCTTCCACCAGCTCCGAAACACCTCGTTCCCATCATGGCACCCTCCTCTAGAGACCAAGAGCCCCCCTAGATTCACACACTCCCTTTTCTAAAACTTGATTCTGCTTTGCTTTTAAACTCAGTCTCACTCCTTTGCACAGATTTATACTATAGAAGACTTGCTTCTATTTATAGTCCGTTTTGTTGGGTTGTTTTTTTTACAAAGAACTTGATTTTCAAGCATTTGATTTGGCTTCCCAAGACACATCCAACTGGTTAGCCAACATTCGAAGGGCTGTGACCTGCAGCATCCACCTTTGCACTGTGTTAAGAACGAGCAGGGGTATTTTGCTTTAGAGAAGAATGAACAGATAAATACATATACCCTGGATTTCCACATGTGCAGGACAAGACATTCGAAACTGAGCACCACCGGCTCATCGCAGCGTTGCAGACCGAACCGAAAAGGCAGCCACCCACTTCAGATAGAAGCATGCACTGGTTTCCACTAATTGCTCAGCAACTTTGACAAGGCAGAAATTAAAACAAGTACTTTGGGCAACATTTATTACAAGTAACTTCACATTTTACAGCTTCCATGAAAGCTGGTTGGAAGTTAACTGAAGTTTTTCATCACCTACCCAAACTGAACAATTCAATCCAGCGAAGTGAATGAGTTATTTCAGCTTCACTTTCACACTATCCAATAATACTGAATAACTCCCCAGTTCTACAGTATTTTTTGCCTTTTTTTTAAAAGGATACCAATTCAAAGATGGGGAAGAAATGCAACCACAGCAAGCTCAGCTACGTGCAGAAGCACAGACAGAAATTACCCCACGTCATTCAGCCTTAGGTAAATGATGAAAAGCAAGTCAAAGCTGAAACCAAAGCACAGAGTCCATACAAAATGTGGAAAAGCAGCTGTTTTCCTCTACAGTCAGGCCTGGCTGTGAAAGAATTTCAAGCAGCAATGACCTATTTCTGTGTTTTATCCTTTCCAAGCCCAACAACAGCTGAGAACACAGGACCTATGCTACTCAAGTGATAAAGATGAGTAAACTCTCTATCCAAGTATCACTGGGTCAGCCGACAGTTCAAACCTCGGCGTGGTGAGATGTAAGAACCCGCTTCGATCTGCTGTTGGAGCGGGTTATTGCAAAAGTAAAAATCCTTGAGGCATCTAGGCCCATATTTGCACACTTTTGAGAGCCAGTGCTGCTCTGGCTCCCACCGGTCAGGTCCCTGTGTACAAAACAGACACTGTCTGGTATTTCATAAGGACCATTTAGACACTGCTTCAAGTGTAGCAAAGGAAACTGCCCTCCTCATGCTGCCGATGCTTATCTTTGTCCAAACCAAAAACACAGTGTTAAAGTTAACTGTTGTTCAAAAGCACATTTTGGCATCCAAATAGGAAACTGGAATAGTTTTAAAACACTTGCCTTACTTCAGACTATTTTAACAGAGAGCAATTCTCAACCTCTAGTAGCACAAGTGACATTTTCAGAAGCAGCTGAGCGTTCTCGCAGATACGTATACGTGCTCCCCTATTCACAGCGACACAGCCAACTTTAAAAAGTGCAGAAGCAAAGCACATCCAGCAATTGTTTCCATTCAAAATGCCTTTTGTAAACCAAACTCGGGGGGCGGTGCACGTGGAGGAGATGGGGTTTCCAAACAAGGGTATTGAACCAGAGGCCAAATTTGAGGAACACGGAGCATTCTGTAGTGTTCTCCATCAGTATCGCCAAGGGGCTCCACTCTACGGAAAAACTGGGCATTTTTATAAAAAACTAACTCCAGATTTGGGCCACGGACATTACCAGCTTTAGGTACACGCACACCATGAGCCACGACGCTTTATCTGCCGTTTCCTATTAGCACATCGAGGCACATTCGCTTTCAAAAGTCTCTGCACTTGTGTATTTGTGTAAAAGTCTTTGCATTATTTAACAGAGAGCCCTGAATACATATACACAACTGCTGCCCGCCGACCTACAATGAACTTGTAGACATGTTGATTTTATCTGTTTAACAGATTAGGTTTGCACTGACAGATGGACAATGCTACTGCTAAATTAATTAAAAATGAATACCATTAATGTTGGATGAGCACGAAACAAATTACCTTTGAGGTAAGACACTTCCAAATAGGGGGAAAAGAAAAGCAGTTAATGAAGTTAGAAGATAATAGCTCCCAGTACCTTTAGAGACATTTACTTCCAATTTTTCCTTTTTCTTCTGTTTTTCCTTTGGCAATGCTTTCACTAGCCTATACTCCTGTACTATCTATTTTATTTGTGTTAGCTAACTGCTAGTGTACTTACTCAAATTTATAGAACATAACGGCAAGCCAATTCATTTCAAATGTCCCTTTCATAGAATATAATGTACTGGTCAAGATTTAGAGAACTATTAAAAATACATCAAATTATTCCATTTTCTACCATTAGCTTTCTGTTAGCAAAAAAAAAAAAATCAGATTAGTATCTCCTTCAGTTTCTCCTAACTGGCATCCTTACAAAGCCCACAGATCACTTCAGTTCTCATTCCCATTCTCCTTACGTTTCTGAGGCAGAAGATTTAGGCTTCTGGATAACATGCAGCTGGTAAATTTTTCTGACATCACTACCCGCACAATTTTGTGAGTGCGCCCATTGAACCATTGTTTGCAAGCAAGTCTTCAAAATTACTAACCAGGGTAAAAATTCTGCAGTGCCAAGAAGTCAAGCTGAGCTACTCATTTCTTAGTATCCACAATTCAATTAGCTGCAAATACCACACCAGCAGCAAACCAGTGTTTCAATTTCTGCTGGCAAACAACTCTATAAACTGGTTTTAGTGTTTGGATTTAAAACAAGTAACTTCTCCACTGCATAAATCAAATACTGACATTCCGAAGTAGCTTCCCAAAAGTAAGATAAATGGGAGCGGGGCAGGAGATTAGGAGTATTTTAATATGTGTTATTTTAAATCTGAACTATAAGAGCAATCGCTACTACAATTATCAGTTTTGCATTTTTATATCTAACAATGGAAGATTAAATACACGGTAACAGAAGAAAACTGTATCTCCACAAAGATCGCCAAATGTTAGAAAACTGATATACAGTGCAAGCCTACAATGTAAAGAAACTAGATAATTAAACTTTCCGGTGGTCATGCTGGGCAAATCAACCCAAACAAATGAGGACTTAAGTTATTAAAAAGGATGTGTGCTGCTTCACTTCAGTGGCAGCACTTACATGTATGAATTCCAGCCGTACGTATTAAGGGCTGTCTGAGGGCACAACTCGCACGCATTTTACTGTTTATGATGATCAAGATAAACCGGCGATGGATACAGAGTTCCGTGTATTCCGGCCACAGCTGTAAAATTAGCTCAAATATAATGTTTCAAGTTTCAGGTGGTAAAGGAACTTGTAGCCCACAAGCTGCAAGAGTAGGTTACTGGAAGGCAGAGAATAACAAGCAGAATATGGATAACGGCATCGAGTGTAGCAGTTCAGATAGTTCAGTCCTCTTAAAACTTCGTCCCAGGATGTTCAGTGAAATTTAAAGGAGCTTTTACAATCAATTTCAATGGCAGGCACAAGTGACAGACTGCCATGCTTTGGCATCACCTGAGTATCTACAACACAACCAGCATTTTAGAGATGCCATGATTCTGGTATTCTGTGTTTCTGCTCAAAATCGTTCAATTTCAGCACATTTCTCAGCACAGCATTTAATTTAATAAATTTAAAATTACTGACAGGTGTTTTTAACTGTCTTTTCATGCAACTATTTCGCCCTAAAATCATATAAAACCCTTCTTTTACATTTCTTTTGCGAGGGCAGGGAAGGTGGAGGAAAGGAGAGAGCTCTCAGATCAGTTCCTGGGACGTTTACTTTCCTAATAACTGCTTTTCATTCCCTTCCTTTGGTTTACACTGCTATGTCCCCACCTTCTAGCAGCTCTTGGCCCCGCTGTTCACCCACACAGCCCAAGGCAAAATGTTGGTTCTCTCTCCATGGACAAGCTCCACTGGTCACACTGGCCAGGGAGGGCACCTAAAACACGTGTCACGTAGGCTCTTCCTCCGGCCTCTTCAGCTGCCGAACTACTTATGAACTTTGCCGCGTTTGATTGCGCCGCACGTTGAAAAAGTAATAGAGGAGCTATTAAACAACCCCCGTAGACATCGAAGAGCCGCCCGGCATCCCTGCTGAACGCAGATGAACAAGGCCTGTTTGCACTCCGGTTGCCACAACAGAATTTAGACCAGCGATTTCGTTTCAAAGGTGAACTTGAACAACAGATACGAGCAGGTGAAAGGCGTCACGACGAGGTTGCCACCCTGAGCAGCCCCTACATACGTAGCAATACAGCTCATGCCCTTCAGTCACGTCTGGAGTCTCGCATCCAAGAACCAGTGACATTTGAACCTCCATCGCTACTTTGCTCTTCGGCCTCTGACCCAAGTCCTCTAACAAGAATATTGATAGTTGCTGTGGAGCCACAGTTATCTGACGTTTTGTTTGTATTTTTAGACAGCAGAAATACTTTGGGGCACATTCACAAAGGGACAGAGGTGACACAACCCTGCAGCACCTAATTTCTAGGCACACGGCCTCCCCACATAACGCACACAGCGCCCATCCAGGACTTCGGTGCCTGGTCACAGCACCATCGCCTCTCGCCAAAAAGCGCCTGTTGTGCAGAGAGAACAAAACCCACATCAGATGTGACCCGAGGTGCACAAATGCAAGAACACGCTGGTAGTTTTTCTGTGAAATCGGTTAATTCGCTTATACCCTCGATGCTTTAACATCTTCTGGGTAGTTACAGGGAGAGAGTATAAACAAAAAAAAAGGTCTACAAGATGTAGTTCAGCTGTCAAAAATAACAACCAGCTTTGCTGGATCCCAAGACTCACTAGAAACCAGACAGGCACTATCAACGCCAGTAGAGATCAATACTCCCACCAAATAGTGTTATGCTATGCCTAGAAAGCAGAGGGAGCAGTAATAGATATCTAACACAAAACCACCCAACTCTCTTCGAGAATAGCTGCGAGTAGCAGCAATGATCGTACCATACGTACAAGTAATTACTGTCAGGACTCCATCTGGATCAAACGTTTGGCGACTGTTTTACTAGCAGAAGAATCTCCAAGCTAAAACCAAATTTTGAGTTCTGAGCCAGCACTTCCCTGTAATTCTCCTTTATCCTTCCTGTACAACCACAGCACTTATCTAAGGATATTTTTTGTTTCTTGTTCTTATCCTGCAGAAGAATTTTGATTCACCCAAGAAATTTTAATTCAGACGTACAAGCAATTTTATTTTAACCGCAAACAATCCCACTATTTATTTTCAAACTATTCTGTGGCAACCTTTTGATGTTCCAAATATGAATAAAAAAGATAAAAAGAAAAGCAAACAAACATGCAATGTAGTTCCATCTGTCAGACCCCAATGAAAAGAACAGAAGCAAACGCTGCACAGCCAGGGTTTTCAGGCGAAAACATGGAGATTCGAGTTCAAGTTTTGTTCTGTCCAATTTCCTGCCTTTTATAAAGTTCTTATTAGTGTACACATGAGATCACACAGGAGGAGCTAATTAAGTGTACTTTCTCACCGCTGCTTACCTTGCAAAAACTTATCTATATGGTACTGTTCTCAGGGCAGAGACTCGAAACCCAGACTCCCTCAGTCCACAAGAATACCCTGACCAAACTAAATACTCTTTTTTAGATGACATCTTTCCCAGCATCCATTGCCAGAATTGCACCCCATTAATCCCTGGCAGAGAGGGAAGAGAAGAAAGCCCTACTGATGAGCTCCAAGAGCTGTCTTGTCCTCTTCCTCCAGCACTGTCCATCAATGCACCTCTAGGGAAGAATCCAAGAATTGGGAAACAGTGATTTCCCCTCTAATACTTTTCCAGCCTCCACCAACTCACGGCTCCTCTGCAAAGAAAGAAATTTCACCTAAATCAGCTCCACTACAAAATCTCAACTACATTAAATTTTTTTTTTTTTTTAAAAAAAACAGGCAATACAAATTAAAGTCCAAAAAAAGAGTTTTCAGGTTTGAAGACACTTTTATCACACTCCAATTGTAATGCCCTTATTCCTCCTTCCACAGTAAAACCATCCGCAAGGCAGAACTACAATAACCCAGGCAGAACCTGGAAATTGTGTACCACGCAGCCAAAGGAACAGGCCACGGCTACTGAAAGACTTTCGACAGCATGTGGAAAGTGACCATTTTGCTTTTATATTTCTTCTCCCAGCACGGGCCTTCTTATTTGGAGTGGCAGGTTTCAAATTAATATGTCAACATTGACCGACAGAAGCTGGTTTTAATACAAATTATTATTAATTGCTGCTGTTTTTTTTTTTTTTTAATTGTCTTTTCCTCCTTGAAATTAACTCAGGAACTGCTGACTGCATTATTGTATTTCAGGTTAGGATTCTGGTTTTTTAGCACAGGGACAAGCCAAGTCCTGTGGAGTGAAAACAAATAACGCTACCTGTAAAGACTTAAAGATCACGCTCGCAAGCTCAAACTGTAACTCAGGTTTCCTCTTCACCGCGTGACACCGGTAACTCATCAACCACGTCTTGCTGAGCCAGTTCCCTCGCACGGCCCCGATGTCTCACACCACAGTCACTCCTTTCCCCATCCCGGCCCTACGACACAAGTCCTACTCATCTGAGTGACGACTGCACTAAGGCCAGCCCATAAAGGCACCGCAAGAACATTAGATGATTAATACCTTCACAATCTATTGTGCAAAGAGTAAAAGATTAATACTGTTCTACAGGGAAAGAAACTAAGGTTGAGAGAGAAAATAAATACCGTTCTGAAGGCTACGTACGCGGTCAGCTGCAGATGAAAAATTCCTAGAGTATCGCTCACCTAAACAAAGTTATTACGCTAAGACATGTGAACATTACTTATGTCCTAAGAGATCAACTGCAAGTGAGCAGAAGTAAACACCCACTCAAAGGTTTCACGTTCAAGCAGAATTAATGACTGATTAACCTAAAATCGATTAATTAGAAAAGTGAACAGAGTCACTGCTAATTCTGAGGAACCATGACTAATTCTTGACTTGATACAACATTGTTTTTCCTCATACATCTCAACAACTCTTTCTTCACCCCTCTGGCACCGTTTTTCATTGCAATCATATCCCATTTCTGGTTCATCTACAATTAAACAGGAAATACTGAACGCGTGTGTCTGTTACAGACCCTTCAGCACCTGAGGAGTACGAGCTGGAGTTCAACGCAATGACCAAGGTTGGAGCTTTTCAGGACCCAATTCCACTCTGTGTGAGCAGCACTTGTACAAAAGGCGAATTTAAGAGGACACCACGCTGCTCAGCGAGCACCAGCCCCAGGAACCCACCAGGGTTTGGATGGTAGAGGGACAACTGGGAGGGCTGGGGGCCCAGGCAATGGGGTTGGTTTGTTTTTCAACCACCTGCCAAGTTCTGTGCAGGTCAATATCTATAAATCATATTCTGAGATGCCAGGTAAAAGCTGGTTAGTAATCAATATTATAGGGGAATACGATACACCTAAAAAGGATTTAGCAGTCCTCATACAAAAAAAATTACTCTGTTTTCATTTCACAGGCTGGTTTACTAACTATAACTCTGTCCTACAGTGATGTAAATTGGTGCGGCTTTTCCAGTAAGATTAGGAATAACCTGGAATAACCTGGACTATGTTCTGATCAGGGAATTACCCAGGTTGAAACGCTTGGTTATTTACGCGGCACAAACAACCTTATCCAAGGACACGTATTCTTCTAGAAGGAAACAACCAACCTCAAAACGTAAGTGGAAAAATGCAATGTCAGCATCGTATTGTTTCCTGAACTGTTCTATATTAGGTAATACATTATTTTCACATTATTACCACAATACCTCACCTAAAAATGGGAAGACGCCCACCCAAGGTCTATTGCTGTTCCAAGATGAAGGGAAGAAAAGGGCAGAAGCGAAGTGCTTCTAACAGCACTACCATCTTCAAGGTTTTTTCATGTCTTACCATAAATATAACACCCGAAACATTCAGCATTCAGACTAGACCCTGGCAGTGAGTGTGAGCAGCTGAAGAAAAGGTGTACTCAGAGGCGTCAAAGTGAGAAAAGAGAAGAAAGATTAAAATAATAGTGAAAATACTACAAGGCCATTGTCCCAGACTGATCCATCATGAGGGATTAGGGAAAAAGCCTCCCTGCAACCCTTGGCCTGAACCCATCAAGGTACCATTCACCCCCCAACTGCAAAGCCCCTGACAATGCTGTCACCAGCCTGGGCTCAGACCCACCGGGATACTGGGAATACACAAACAGATGAACATTCCCTCTGGCACTGCGCTGAAGACCCCGTCTCAGAAGCATAAGAAAAACTCAAAGGCTCCAGAGACAACTAAATTAGTTATTTCTAGCGCGCAGGTCTGCCTCACGTTAATCTGTTATTGTTGCACGAGTTGAACAACGGAAGCACTACCACGCTGCCAAACCTGAAAACCACACATTAGAGAACGCCAGAGTTTTCGCAAAATAATTTTGTGGGAGGCTGAGGGATTATGAAATGACTCCAGTTTCGAGATCTTCCCAACAGTCCAAAAAAAAGAATAAGTTGGATTCCTGTCTGCAAAATGGATTGCTCAACATACAGAACATACATAGGTGGATTATATAGATCATTTATGTAAACAAAAACACGTGTCATTTACAAACAAGCAAAAGCAGCTTTTCTTTTAAAAAGCCCTGTGTCCCTGTCATTGCAACTGGTGCTCCAGAAATCCCATTTGCATGGCTTCCATGGTAACTCGGCAGTACTGCCCATTTTTACAAATAATGATCCAGCCACAAAAAGATCAGCCACTCAAGGCTTATTCTAAGGCCAGTCTCAAAAGCCATAAAGGAAAAGAAAAAAAAAAAAGAAAACCAACAAAGTCCCAAATCAGACAAAATTATATTGTTCAGCATCATCAGTGAAAACTGTAAAGCTCCTTCAAAACAGAATGACAAACAAACTTACAGAGTTAATAATCTCTCCCCATGGTCAATACATGCAAATAGAGCCTCCTGCTAAGGTCCTTGGCCATTTGTCACACATCCAAAAACACCAGCAGTGTCACACCACAGGCAGGACCTCACCCTTCAGCTGGTCACACTCAAGCCCTACCTTAACCAAGGCTGGAAACCGGGTAATAAAAGTCTGGGGGTTTGGAACGGGCTTTTAAAGATGGGTAGCAACCGGGAGAAGCCTGTGCGAGGTCCATGACGGCTCGTCTGTGGCACACGGAAAGGTGGAAAGGCCTTTGGCCACAGGGAAACTACTGGGAAAGTTACGCTTCTGCTGCCTTTTATGTCCCCCCGTTTAAAATACGTAATTGTTTTAAATGGCCTCTTGGTTGCACGTTGGGTTCAAACTTTGGTCATTATGCTCAGGTAATGACTCAAATCCCTCAACCATGTTGTTCTTAGCATGTGTTTTTGCATAGTTATTTCTTTTGTAAAGACTGCCCTACCACAGAGAGCCTTTCTGGCCATTAACACCAACACTGCTTGCCTCTTTTTCCATCCTCACCACTTTTCAACGCAGAATCACCTCAATTAAGAAGTATGTTTTAAAAGCAAGGTCACTTGACTTTACTGAAAGCACCCCTTTGCTTAACAACGCCGCACTATTCACTATACTAAATCACTTCCCAGCCTTCTGACTAAGTTTAGCATAGCACTGGATTTATAATTCTGTTAAAATATAGACAAGATTCCCAAGACACTGCTCCAGAACAGTAACACGTAATAATTTATTTTCCCCCAACAGTTAGCCTTCAAGTGTTTGCCTGAAACTCTACAGAATGTTTTAAGTATTATTAATTTGAACTCATGAAAATAACACTCAAAAGGGAGTCCAAGCAGCAGCTATGGGGAGAAACACCTGCCAAAGGACTATCATCATCTCACAGGGGCCCTGTTCATATGTCTCAGATCTGCCCAGGAGAAAATGAATTCATCAGGCAAGTCACCAGGCTGCTGAGGAGCCCAGTGAAAGGCAATACTTCTGGGGCATCTCCATAATCAAAATATCGAAAACCGGAGAAAAGACTCCCAAACATCAGTGTTGGTAACAGCTGAAGAGTCTTTACTTACTGAAAGCTTCTGGTCACTATCAAAGTAGGCCAGGCTCAAAATGGGAAACAATTTTAAAGCTTTATTAATTAGTAATTTCCTCATCTCTGGAGTTTTTCATACAGTTTCAAACTGACTTTTTCAATACTTTTAAAGTATACTTGTCTTACAAAGAACGGTCCTGTATAATTTAAAAGCCTTAGTTCTGTCAGGTGGTCTCCCCAAGATGTTTGGGATTCAGTGGCACAAAAGTCCCTACGGAGCAAAACAGCTGCAGGTGCACTGATGGACAGAGCGATTCCCAACCGGTCACCACACGTGATGTGTGTGCACTGGGGACAAAGAGAATTCAACATACAGGTTAAAAAAGCCCTGTAGTGTCTCAATCTATAGGTTACACACCCAGGACTACCACCAAGACCCTACAGAACAGTTGCAGAAAGGCAGACTCAGTGTCCTGCACTGGAGTACCTGTGCTCCGCAAACGCCTGATTTGAGTCCTGACTACCTGACTGCCCTTTCGACACTGAACAACTAAACCTGCCGAGTACGAATCGCTCTCAGCAGCCACTGAATTCAGCTGACAACAAAAGGATTTTAGCAGGCTGCTTTAATTGGACGCCTTTACAACAAGCTTTATGCTGTTCGAGTCAAGCTGAATTCTATCCCAAGCCTTCCATCTTTCGTCAGCAGTCTGGCTAAAGTAAACCTGCCCACAGCCTGAGGAAAGAGTGAAGGGAAGGAGAAAAGACCAAATATCCGTCTAGTGGAGACACCAAGAAAACACTTGGAGATTTTTAATTTTTAAACTAAACTGACATTTACAGTGTAGGCTATCTCCTTGCATCACTCCACAGCATCCACTAATAAGGCACTGAAGGCAGCAAATCTCAATTTTCATAGATATTTTTTTTAAAATAGTGGCAATCTGCACTTGGGGAAAAAAAAATAAATAAAACAACACACCACGTAGAAGAGTTGCTATCAGGAAATACAGGCAGAAGTGATTAACCCCTCAGAAAACGTATGTCCTTGATGAGAAACTTGCCTGGGGCAAAGCAGCAAGTCTTCAAAGGCTAGTTGGGCAATGGGTGGAAGTTTCCAAAGCCTGAACCAAGGGAGCCGCAAGGCTGTAGAGACACTTGATTTCTCAGGTGACAGTGCTAGAAAGCACTGGGTGGTCCAGAAAACCAACCGATTCTGCTGCAAGTTCGTGAAGTCACAATTAGCAGAGCTAGTGCTGGAAGTAAAACGAAGCCAACCCAGGCAGGACCTGCAGGTCTGTACAGCAGCCAGAAACGGGAGACGGGAGGGAGGGAAGCGGCTGGGATCGCATTTCAGCCCTTGAGCATCTCATCTCTCTGCCCCTCTGCGTCTGATTCCAAGCTCAAATACAGTTCTGACGTCCAAGGTGTCACCCTATCTCCAATTAATCAAAGGAGAGTCCTCTTTAAGTAGCCCCTTCTCAGGAATCCCATGGCCTGGCTTGGAATTTGATCTGTCATAGCTGTCAACAGATCCACTTCTCGATTCTCCCTTGCTTTTGTTTTTATCAAAGGCAGCTCAGTGAGCCTGGAACGAAACACGCAGGGACAAAGCAGAGCGGTATCGGGGCTTTTCAGCAGGAACAAAGCGTTGGGTTTTTGCTGCAGTAAGTAGTAACTGCAGTAGTAGTAACTGCAGTAGTAGTAACTGGCTCATGCAGCTGCTGAGGACAGAACTGCTAAAGGTCTGCTCAACTGCTCTTAAGTTACCGGTTCAGACCACGCATTATTTGTAAAAATTGAGGGAATACGAAGGTTAATTAAACCTGACAGTCACAATAAATACCTACCAGGCTCTATTTCACAAAGCCTAGCGTTTTCTGATCTTGGATTTTTTAATTGTTTACCAATCCAACAACAAACCTTCGTGCAGTGCCCCCACAAGCGTAAAGGACCCGATCTTTAAACAAACTGCCTGGAGAGACCGGTCTGATAAGCAGTGAAGAAATAATTACGCCATTCAGAAATCAATTTATTCTCAGGCAGAAATGTATTGCAGCAATTATCTTAAATATGGGGTGAAGTCCACGCAAAATCACTGAGCCAGACTTTAGCACACCACTTTATTTCATTAAAATATAAGAAAGCTGATGGTATTATCACCTCTGCGTAAGAGATTAAGAGCGAGAGACAGACATATCTTTTTCAGTGACTTTTGATCGAAATATGCCTAGTTGTACAGACAGAGGTCTCCACTCCCTGATGGTTATAGCTTTCAAGAAAACACCTTTAGGAAATCAATGCCCAGCCTTTTCAACACACACCTAACCTTTGTCCTGTCGTTCACTGCCGTGCATCTTAGATAAACACCATTTCTTTCCTCACTGGATACGCCCATCACATGGAAACCACTAAAACAAAACCTTCCCAGCCTGAAGAGAAATTATGTGATTTTTTTTTTTCTGGATCAGAAAAGCACCGACGGGAGCCTCAGCTGTAAAATGTTCAGCTCAGTACCAGTAACTCTCCTTTTGATGCTTCCGGTTATTTTTGTCTATTGAATCAAAATCATCACGACAGGACAAAATAAGATAGAAAAGGATAAAAAAAAGAAGGCAGCACTGATCCTAGAAACAATATATTTGGGCCTGGTTACGATCAACTACTGAAATTAATATATGAATAAAATTCACCCCTCTATTTTCAAGCTCATCATAGCCCCAGTGTCAATCTGGGAGAGGAGTCCTCCTAATTAAAGGCCTGAGCAATAGAGTTTAGTCGAGAGAAAAACGAGAACAAAATGAGCTGCCTACTGCAGTTCATTATAGCTAACGCTGAGGAGATGGGGTTCGTTGTTGGGTTTCTTTTTCTTTTTTTTTCAAGTCAGTGAAAAAGAAGAGATGGCTGTGAATTAGGCTACAATTAGTCTCTCAATTTGAATCTACTTCCTGAATCTTTTGACTAATAAACCTTTTACCTTGCATATCTCTCACAATAGCTCATAAAGCAGAAAGTCAAGACCCACAAAATGAGAAGCATATGAAAGGCCCAGCCCACTTCCATGTCCTGACATCTCTCACTTGCAAGCACACACTTACCCAACCTACATCCAACTGGCAACCAGTCTTGTTTTCTTAGTTGTCTACAAAGGAGAACATAAGCCCACACTGTCACACAGATTTTAACTAAATTAGAATATTTCACTTCCCTCTTCTAGTGCTGTGTTTTTATTTGCTACATTTTCACTCCAAGGAAACACTTTCTGTTTTGCAAAAGGCAAAGGAAAGATCGACTGAAGAATTTCTAACCAGTTCATACCTAAGGAAAAGCTTAATAGCTTCTCCAACTTCACTTTGCTCTACTATTTCTTTAGGGGGCTTGTTTTGCTTTTGGTTTTGCATTATTAGGTTATTCAGCATGGAGAAATTACCTCTGTTTTACAGATGGTAAATCCAAGACATTAAAAGTTTATGTTAAGTAATTTTTATAGCGAAGAACTCCTCGGATTTTGTGGCTGCCCCCTCTCCCATTTTTCCCATTCACCTTGCAGAATGTTAATGCACACGTAGCCTCACTCTTCTCATCTCGAGGAGACACAACACATATCCCACAGGCAGGTTCTGAAGCCAAAAATACCCCTTTACGGTTACTTGTCATGGTGAAACTGCAAACCCCTAATACATCTGCCTGGATGTATCCCACCAGAAATCAGTCTCTCCCCGTTCCTGATCTCTCCAAGTAGCATCAACCCATCAGGAAACACAGAGTTAAAGTTTGTGAAAACAAGGCATTTCCCCTCCGTAAAGCTGATTAATGTGCTGAAAACCCAAAGCCGAGGCGCTGGGCATGGGGAGCAGAATTACCCAACGTGCGCCACCGATTCTGGGTTCCCCTTTTCTGCTGTTGCTGCGTGTTCTCGGGCAAACACTTGAGTAACAGCAAGAAAGCCATTCCCCAAATCCACTGAGCTGAAGAACTGCCATCATTTTTGGTGGTATTTCACTAATCTGTTGGTTCAACTAAAAGAAAAAAGGCTACTGTGGCCAGTAAGGAACAACACACTCTGCAGCATTTTAATAAGTTAAGCCATTATAACCTGCTCAGCAGAAACGTCAAGAGGTTTTGTTTGCTTAAAAGGAAACAGTTAAAGTAGCTGTTACCGTATTTGCAGTGACTCTTTCCCCAGACTCAGAGCTATTAATGACTGTAATTCTGACTAGAGTGCGATTTAGCAATAGTCACGTTGACCCCGTACAGCGTATCATGGGACCATACAGCTTCAAAGCACTGAGCAAATATTAATCTGGTTATTCCTGAGGACACAGAATTTTTATTTCTGTTTTCCAGGTGAGGAAACCCAAGTCTGAAAGAGAAATAGTACCACACCAAAGCATCGAAAGGTGGAAGGAGAGAACTAGTTCTGGGAAACAGCCGCATTCTCGCTGATGAAGCATCTGTTCAATAACAGAAATGTCATTTTTTGATTGCAGCACAGCAACTTGCTCAAATCAGCCATGGTATTTCAGTGATACTCAGATTGTGCACGGCTTGTGCAAACCGTTACTAAAGGTCAGTGTATTTAACAGCTACATAAAGTTAACATTGTTTATTGAATGCTACTGGCCTAATACAGTAAAAACCACACAAATAAAGGCACAAGAATTTGCTCAGGATGACCACAAGCACAGCAAACCCCTGTTTGGGGTGAAAGAGAATGAATGCCCTCAATTCTTTAAATAATACAGAGCTGTTGAATGTCTGCAATTCTGGTCAGAGCAAGTTTCCCACATGCAGTAAAATTCTTCTTGAGCAAAAAATGGCTTCGTTTTCGGAAGGTTCCAGTCCCAGTGTTTATCATTCCTCTGCCGCTGTTTGAAAGACCCAGACAAACAGAACAAAAATCTGACTCACTAAAACGGGGAAAACATCACGCCTGACATCACGTCCATCCTACGAGTTAAAGCGTTTTTCCCAACTAGAATTACTCTCTTCCCATGCATTCCTTGCAGTAGTCCCTCTAACTAGGTAATTTCAGGTAAATCTGCAACACTTTCTTACTCTCCCTTCAATATTGGGAAGGTATAATATTAACTGTTATTAGGGGGTTTTCCAATTCATTCTCCAAGGGACAGAAATGCAAACTTACCCATGCAACTCTTTAGCAAACAATCAACAAGGATGCTAAAGAAATGGAAGAAATGCTTGTCTGGTACCATATGGAAATTAATAATAACATGTTCGTCAGGGAAGCTGAAAACCTGCTTTCTAAAATTCATCTCTGACCTCCAGAGATAAAGAAACAATGAACAAGCAGCGACAAGGAAGTTATATAACGTAAAAACTGACAAGTGAGGTGTTTTAGCAGTATTGGAAATAGAGATACCGGCTGACGCTGACCTGTTTTGCTGCCCTTCATTATACATTCATACATATGACTGGGAAAACATTAATAATGCCACGTAAGACACAGATAGAGGATTGGAAAACACCTTCACCACAGCAGAACAAGTCATCCATAACTAAGAAATGTCCTTTTATTTGAAATTCTTTTGTCAATGAAACTGGAAAGAGAAAAGACTGAATGAGGCGCTGCAGTTGAACACCGAGCCTTACTTTCCAGTAGCACGTAGCTAAATGCTTTATTTGATGTTTGCACAAGGATTTGAACACATAAACCTGTCACCAAGTATTAGAAACATAATTTCTCGAAAACCCTTCATGATGGGGGGTGTGTTGGAACAATTCAGTAGGATGTCCAGGAGGGAATATTCTTCTAAGAACAGTTAATTGCATTTGGGGGTGGTTGTTTGTTCGTTTTAATCTTTGTACAATTTGAACACGACTTGAAAAAACCTTAATCATCAAAGATGTCTGTGATAACAACTGGCTTTGCCATGTTAAGAGGAGACTGTATCTGGGTTAGAAATGCCTGTATACAGGACAATTTTTTTTTCTTTTTTCTCCAATATTCATTCCGTTCTGTTGTTTAACTTGGGCTTCCAAAGTTCTTCTCCCACTTCTTGCTCTGACACAGACTCTGGATTTGGTTTTGGACAGGAGTATACGGTTCCGCTTCCCCGCCAAAGATACACAGGTGATACTGCCCAATTATAAAGTGCATGATGAGAAACCACATCATGGTTTATCAGCTTCCCTGGGGTAACAGTCTACAACGAGCATCTTGAGAAGTGGCAGAACTACACCAGCCAATCTTAATGAGTACTAATAAACACCCCTTTGTACCACACCACACCAATGAGCAGTTTGCCACCTGACACGCACTACACACCAAATTTCTGAAATATTTTAGAAATATTCTTCATTGTAAATTACACTTCCTAGCAGAAAAACAAAGAACTCTCTAATAGTAACAACCACTGGAAATCATGCTCTTCAGTGCATATGTTCCTTACGCACTAACTCAAAGTCATCTTCAGAACTGAAGCCTCAAGATTTAATCCACTGGCCAGTGCAGCCAATTCAAACATTCCCCAATTTAATTGGGCTTTGAATCTGGCTTCTCCACTGCAGTTGTGCGTGGCTGTAGCTCAGGACCAAGGCATAATGATCCTGTAAGCATTTACCGTCACAAATAGCTCTGTCACGATGAAGCGTTTGCCAAACTTCCCAGGCCACGTCTACCTGGCTTGATGGCTTCTTGGCTCCAATTCTGCACATTGCAGAGCTCTCCATTTCCAAAACGATGTTAGAATATGCAGTATTTTGCAGTTATCAAGACCTACGAGTCCTAGCCATTGATTCCTCAGGATCTTAAATTCATTTTTAGCGTGCCTGACGCCTACAGTTTCATTTCCAATTGGGACTGCTGGAAAGCAAAGTCTGAAATTAGCACACAACTCCATCAAGCTGGTTTTCTAAATGCATACACCAAATAAAATCAAACAAAATACAACTATCAAAATTCAAATTTTAAAAAAAAAAATCTTTTTCTCATAATTTAAGAAGTCTTTTGCCTCCAGTACAAACTCGTGGCCTTTGTATTTTCAGTTTACATCTCTGTAATTCAAAACACTTTGGTTTTGCTTGGCAGGCTTTACAAGTTCAATTCAACAAGCCACCAGTGGCATATACAGACTGGGGCTTCCTAGCTGGTAGCTATTCTTATTTGTATTATTTAAATTCCCTTCTATTGACCTGAACATCATACAAAATGATACTAAAGCAATTTTCCAAACATACAATTGCAAGGTAAAGCCTCCAAAATTCCTAAGGGTTTTTTGTATACATATACTGCACGTCACTCAAATAGTTGTAGCACAGCTTTTTAAACACCCAAGCAAACCCTCTTTACATTTTGCAGGCAAACTGGCCACATTAAGTACAGTTAAAATCGACTAATTCATAAAATTAGAGGAGGCTTTCTGTTTGCGTGTTAACAGTTGCTGCAAAAGCCTCAATGGAGTAAATTAGATTAACGTGCATTAAGTTGACGGTTTAGAACAAACATCTACAGTTCCTCAAAAAA